>ML213511.1:519794-567789 GCA_004369045.1 Heliocybe sulcata | reverse complement strand
CAGGTTGCCCACAGTCACTGATGAATATCCTCCCACTAAAAGCGCAGTCAGGGTGGCGTGGGACTGTTTTTTCTGGGGGTCGTATTGCCCAAGATGGCCGTCAGTGGGTTCTCCTAACCCTGCCTATTTACGATCGAAAGTGATGTCATATTGGGTATTTATGGCAGCAGCATTGCCTGATATGCATGTATGAAGTGCTTCCGAGGGATCACATATGTTATCCTCACCTTTCACAAATCACGTCCTTCATACCGACACAGTATATAAGCCAGGCTTTTGTTTTGGTTCCTCCTCACCTCCTCCCCTTCGCCCCTCACTTCGACGCTGCTGTCGCACCAAGTTGCTCCGGACACGTTGGCACACTAGCGGCTGGCCTGCATGTGCTTGTGAAGTCTCCACAGGTCGCTGGACTTTGGTATGTCCGAGATGTGCTCGTTGCTACAGATCACGCGAGTCTACTAAAGGTAGGCGTAGTGAGTCAGAACTTGATTCCTGATTTGCGCTTGCCAGCTCAATATACAGTACGTCGGTTGTGACGAAGCCAGATATATCGACAATAACAGTACAGCAATGCAAAGTACTGATCGCCTTAGGCTTCAAGTGAATTTAGTTGATGTATGCCGTGGCGGTGCAGCTTACCACGGTGAGCAGTGGTGTCACCTGTGACCGCATTGTCACACATCTCTTGTTCTCACCCAAGTTGGATCCAAGTGGCCACACGTCCCTCCATCGCCGCTTGCTTCCACAACAGCATCTGATCTCCGGACTCACGCTGCGAAGTGATGATGGAGACTACACGCTTGCGTGGCTCGAAACCCTTCAAAACGAACGGTGTTACGCGAAAGCCACAATCACGAAACAAGCACTGGGTCGCCGACCATCTGGCCACCAACGAGAACGAAGCAGGCTCCAGCCACCACACGAATGAGAGATGGACGAGAGGAGCGTACAGAGGAGGCAGAGGGAAGCCCGATGGAAGGAAGTCGCGCAACAGATCAGTGGTCTTTAGTCATGCGTCGTCGAAGACCGGAGAAGAAAGCGGAGGAGACGGTATGACGGATGGCGAGCATGAGGAGGAGGAGGACGAATTACCGCAGCCAGATGAGCCAGTGCTTGAGACGGCAGAGGATCGAGAGAAATTTTACCAAGAGGTGCGCCTCCGCTCTCTTTGGAGCCCAGGGAGCTAATTCCGCCGCGTTTTGTCTTTTAGTTGGTCAAGGCCCGCGAGGTGGAGAGAAAGAAGGCTATTGCGGAAGGAAAGATGGACGATCCCCTCGTTCCGAAGCGCCTGGATGAAGCGATCACGATGGTTGGGACGTGCCTGGACATGTGTCCGCGGTTCGAGCGTTACCGTCGTGAGCGGGAGAATAACCTGGATAAATGGGAAACGGTACGTCCCGGATCGCTGACTCACAGTTTTATCTTGCCCTTTGTAGACATGAGCTGATGCCGCGAAGATACCTGGTACACGCCGCGTGGACCACAGGCGTGCCGTCAAGGCATACGAGCGGGCGGCAGGTGACAAGATAATACCGTCCGATCTTAGACCTCCACACATCCTCAAGGTGAGCTTCAAGCAGCATAAGCTCTGCACCTGTGCTAAGTACGCTTGCAGAGGACCTTGAATTACCTCTTCCATCACCTCCTGCTCGAGGGCGGGTTTGAAGCCACACACACATTCATCCGCGACCGCTCACGAGCAGTGCGCACCGACTTCACGATGCAACATGAGACTGGCCCACTTGCTATTGAGTGCCACGATCGCTGTGCGCGGTACCATATCCTCGCATTGCACTTTATGCGGGAGAAAGCAGATTTTTCGATCGCACTGGAAGAGCAACAGCTGATGAACAGTGAGTCTTCTGGCATTACATCTTTGTACCTCTTGCTGAACTATGTGCAGCCTTGCAAAGTTTGAAGGAGTTCTATGAGGACCAACGTCAACGGTACCAATCCCCTACCGAGCTCGAGATGCGCGTATATCACCGTCTCATCCACATCCGCGACCAGCGCGAGCGGCACGATGACATCCCGGATGAGATCCTGGCGCATCCCGTGTTCAAGCTCACAACACAGTTCCGGCTGATCGTACAGAGAAAGAGCTCGCCCATCACCAAGACCTCCTCGCTCGTCGTCGACCAGGAGGCGATGAACGTATTTGGGGAGCTCGCAGCAACCCTGAGGGACTCTGGGAATCTGGTCATGATTTACCTTGTGGCGTGTATCCTGGAGAGGTTGTTTGGCAAGGATACGATTGAAGATATCGAGGCTATCCGAGGGGAGTTGTCACTGCCCGATATCATTGACGGAGTTTCGGATGGCGGAGGCTCTGTGGATTATGAGGAGGCGAGCATGGATGGGGAGGCCGAGTCCTCGTCAGCGATCCAGCAGGCTCAGCCCGAGAAACCTGCGTCTCCCTCGGTATTTGGGTCCTCATCGGCCTCATCTTCGATATTCGGCCAACCAGCGCAGCCTGCAAGTGTCTTTGGTAGCGCGAACGGCTCTGCCTCTGCCTCTGCCACCCCAACCCCTCCTCCGGTGCCTATCGCGTCTGCGTTCTCGTCGCTGAAGCCCACGCCGAACGCATTTGGGAACAACACGTCTGTGTTCGGCGCCCCGTCTGTGTTCAAGTCGTCTAGCGGTCCGACCACTTCGGGATCTGTGTTTGGGGCCACCAGGCCTGCTGAGCCTTCCCCTCAGGCTTCAGCGCCTTCATCCAATATTTTTGGTCAGCCGTCTTCTGCCACCTCTCAACCGGCTGGTTCTGCACCGCTATCTACCAATGCTTTCTCAACCTCGTCGTCCCCCTCGATTTTCGGTGGCGCCAAGCCATCTCCGCCTGCTGAGGCACCGAAGCCTCAACCCCCAGCTTCGTCCATTTTTGGTTCTGCGACAACGTCGTCTCCATCGTTGTTTGGTGGAGCAAAGGCGGACGAGACATCATCGCCATTTGGTGCTCCCAAGCCAGCGGAGGCGCCGACCTCTTCGGTTCCCTTCTCTCTGTTTGGGCCATCTAAAACACCCTCTCCGTCGTTGTTTGGGGACGCGAAGCCTGCTGGAAGCCCAGCACCTCCGCCTTTGTTTGGATCGCCGTCACCGGCGCCTTCGACGTTCAAAGTTCCCGCACCCCCTGCGGACAGTGCGAAGCCGGCTCCACTGCTTAACCCTGCCGCTCCTGCATTTACGCCCACCAAGCCATCGGCCAAGCCCGCAACCCCTGCGACAACACTCTCGCCGTCAACGCCTGCTAATGGCAAGGATAGCTCACCTTCCACTCCAAGTCCTCGACCTTCATTGTTCGTGTCTACAGACGTCAGTCGCTCGTCTACGAATGCCGGTGCAGCGAAGCCTGGTCTTACTCGACAAGACACGTTAATCCTTGACAAATCTGGAACTCCTTCTTCTTCATGGCTCTGTAAGTGGGAATGGAATATATTCGCCGCGGTATCATTGAAATATCTGTAGCGTCCGGAACTTTGGAGCCTCGGACTCCGCTCAGCGAGCCCCCGCCCCCATCGAAGCTGCAACCGATATCGTTACCCCCAACGCCTAGCGCCAGTAAGGAGGAGATACCGAAGGCTTTCGGCAGGATCAAGGGATTCCCGAGCATCAACACCGACGTAAGCTCGTCGAGCGGCGGCTTGAGCCCATTGTTTGGAACTCCGTTGAAGTCGCCCACGAAGCTTGGATCAACCTCGTCATTCTCGCTACCCAGTCCCATCAGCACACCCAAGATTGAGAAACTATTTCCTGCGGCCCTGCCTTCTGCTCCCCCCGTTGTCGCGCCCAAGTCTGACAAGGGCAAAGAGAAGGAGAAGGAGGAAGAGGCTGACCCGGCTCTAGAAAGCAAAGCGGTTTCGCACAGGGAAAGGGTCTTACTCCGAAAGACGTTCAAACGTTGGCTTCGAGCGACTACAGATCCTTTCTTTGACGACAAATATGCTACTGGTAAAAGGAAGCCAAAGCAAGACCGACCAGCTCGTCGACGTTCGAGATCAGAGTTCGAGGAAAGCGCCGCTACTTCGGTCAGTACATCGGCGAAAGCGCGCCGTCGTCGGCTGAGACCAACTACTATCGAGGAATACGCGCGGACGGATGAGGATGTGGTACGGCGGTTACGAGAGGTATAGCGCGACCATTCGATGCCCATAGCAATTGTTCACATTTGATGCTCCAGAAACACGAAGAGTATGAACGTCGATGGGCACAAGGCTCTTTCTTGTCTACCGTTCGTTCGGTTGTTCGCAAGAAATTGAGGAGGACCCCACAGTCATGGAATGTGTGGCTGTCAATGAATCCTGATGTGGACAGCACAGCCATCTGGGTGCAGCGAAAGTTCAATGTGCCGGAGTCTGGAAGATGGATGTCCGAAAGCTCGTTCGAGATCCCCTACTCAAATGCATCGGCAGCCGGAACCTCAACATCGGCTCCTGCACTTCTTGTATTTGAGTGTACACCGATAGCTGACGTTGAGGATGACCTTGAGCGGTGCGTATGTACATTGAGTTGTTCTGCTCGAATCTAAATCTGTCTTACAGCAAATACCGTGCCCTGGATGATTATGCTCGGCTGCGCGATGTGATAGCAAGTATGCCGGCTAGACAGCACTACCTGACTTCCGTTGTCTTCATCGTATGGGCTGAAGAGGAGCAGCAAACCATGTATGATGACCTACTCCAGACAGTACGTTTGTTCCATGTCATGCTGGCTCCTTTGGCTGACAGCTCGTCAATGTTAGATTGAAAAGCACATGGAAGAAGGATCGTTCGCGGATTACCGTGTTTTACCAATCACGTCCAACACGAAGGATGTGGACTCGAAATTCTCCGAACTCATGAAGCAAATGTCGTTAGACGTTGACGGGAGGCTCAGCCGTTGGTACACCCTGAACGGTAGGTCAACACCTGCCTGCAATAATGTAACGTGCTCACGCCCGCCATTCTTGGCATGTAGAGCTGCTAAGGCCTTTCCTGAAATGCTGGAGAAACCAAGGTCAGGACTGGGTGGAACGGTCTATGATCAATGGCCGATGTATGTTAGCCAAAGATGTCTCCCAGATCATGTATTGACCCGCTTTTTACCAGTCGACTATTGGTTGTTCGTCCAGGGCATCCATAAACTCGCTCTGCTATTATCGTCGATGTTCCAACGGCTATCGACCTTAATCGAGCAGCCATCCATATCCCTCTCTATCCCCCCTTTCGGTGACGCGAAGGACTCCGAGTATGTGCTCTGTCTATCCACTATTCCCTGGTGCTAATTGGCTTCTGTGTGCAGCTCCTTGTACGAGCAAGCCGCCTCATGGCTCCAGAATGAGTGCTGGTTGGGCACTTCAAAAGACGCTTTAGCCGATTTGGAAGCGTGTCGCACCCGCAATATACCCTTCCCTGGAAAAATCCTGTTCGAAAATATGGGAACACTTGTGCCCACTCTCCTCCAGGCTCATCTGTCGGTGGACCTGAGCTGTCCGATGCTCATCCCGAAGGCTCAGCTCCAGTTGGCTGTCAATGACTTTGAGGCTGTCGTACGTCAGAAGGCCGCGGAGTTCGATGAACTTCTAGTCAGGCGTCCACTGAATCCATCACCTTCCAAGAGACGTATCTCGGAGGAGCACACGGAGGACATGAGCAGCCTGGGCTCTGTCAAACGGCTAAAAATGAATAATGGCGTCGCTTCAAGTTCAAGCTCGAGCTCCAATTTGTCTGCCACCATCGGGTCGCAGACCAATGGCAGTCAGACTTCCCAATCCCCCAGTGCGGCAACTCCTGCCACCCCCGATGGCGGATCCACTACCGTCACCCTGGCCATGTTGCGTGCTCGTATCCGTGAAGTCCAAGAGAAGTATGGGCCCGTACCCTGACATCGGGCGTCGCTGCCTTTCAGCTTGTGGCTTGTGTATTCCAGTAGCATTATCTGTTGCAGTTATTCTGGCGAGCGCCTGCTCTGTACAATATTCAACGTGCTGTATATAATGGAAGCGAGGTAGTAGAGACAACAAATTGGAACAAAGAAAGCGAAGGATATAAATACAAACGCGCACTGTCGGAACGACTGTACACGACCACTATTCCTACATACTGAGAACATTGCAGCATCCATTCGTACAGTTGACCTACCTTGCAATCTAAGCAACCCTGGAAGTCGTACATTGTACCATAAATCTTCTAGGAGAATGCCAGAGCAGACCAGGTCGCAACAGCTCCGAGTGCAATTGCTGCGGTCGTGCCCAAGGCGCTGGGCATGGCACGGTGCCGCTTCGACGGCCTCGCCTGATCCAGCGGAGCAATCTCATGCGCTGGCGCGCCTTCGAATAGCTCAGCAACAGACCGCTTGCGCTTCAATGGCCTCCGAACCTCCTGGCAAGAATGATCAGACCTATTACTCACTATCAAATCGGACCAGAGCCTTACCAAAGCAAGAGCATCGTCCTGCAGTCGTTGAACGACTCTGGAAACTTCCAAACGAGCATCTTTGCAAGCGCGCAGCTCAGCGGCAAGCTCCCTCGACATGAGCTCGTGGAGCGCCCGCATCTCTGTCGGACATCTCCTTAGTACGTTCGGTCAGGGCAAGGGCATAAGCTGAGAGACTGACCACTAGCTAGACCTCTGACGATACCCAAGTCCGCCGCCAGTTCCTCGCGGTACTTCTCCTCCTCCTGACGCTTCTTGCCATTCCTCTCAATGTCGTCTTGGAACCCAGACATCCTGCGTTCGACCTCCTTGACGCGCCCCGGCAAGTCCCCACCAGCGTCCATCCTCGTGCTGAGAGACGAACACAGCTCGTTGACGTCCATCACTCGGCGGTCGTGACTGTCCAGGACGACCCTGGTCGTCGCCATATGCGACTCAAGACGATTCTTGAGGTCCTTCAAGCCTTTGTCAAAGGTTGCCAGACTTGTCTGCATGCAACAGTGATCAACATTTATATATACGCTGAGCATACTGAAAAGCTCACCTGAAGTTCGGTCGTGACCGCCGCCTGCGACTGTGCAGCTGGCGCGGAGGTGTCCTCGACGGACTCAGAGCGCGAAGCAGCCAGCGGCCAGAGCGCCTCGTCTAGGGAAGTGATGGGAAGCACCTCCGGCTCAGGCGTGGCTTCCGAAGGCGGGCTGGGCATATCAGACAGTACGGAGGGCAGCGCGTACTCCACGAAATCTTCGTCTATTATAGGGTACCTGTTCGCGGACTGGCCGAACGACGGAACATAGGGATCTTCAGGAGAGCCACCATCTTCGCTCATATCTTCGTCGCCATTGCTGAGGGACATATCCCGACTCTCATCGTTCATGGCGTGCCTTCCTTGCCCTTCCTCATCTCTCTCACCATCTGGACCGAGAGACGACTGTCTCCAGGGAGGGATGCTTGTCTCGACGGGCGACGAGGGTCTGGACGACGTGGAATTCTCATCGCCAGCCTTCGAGTGCACCGACGGAGTCCTAACGATAGAGAATGGCGACGGCGACTCGAATGGAGTAGTGTCATCGCGAGTGATGTCAGCATCGATAGGAGGGCTGTCGTTACGGCTGGAAGCTTTCAAGAGATTCCACGGCATGGGCAGCGTAGGGAACTGATCCAGAATCGGCAAGTGGACGTTGAAAGCGCGGAAGGACGGCAGTCGGGAGCTCGACAAGGGCGCGACAGGACCGTCCGCATTACTCAGACTCACGATTTCCTCCAATGGCTGCGAGCAAGGGCGAGGAACCTCCTCAACGTCTGAATCGCGCTCCGGCTCGGAAGACACGATGGCCTCTTCCTCCTCGTCCTCGGAGGAAATGTACTGAAGACCGAAGCGCCCGCTAGACGAACGCTTGATAGGCGACGTCGTGCTGGAAGGCGTCATAGCGTTGCTTGAAGCCCGCCTGTACGTGATGGGGCTAGATGAAATGGTGCCGCGAAGCAGCTGCACACGGGCTGTGACCGGCGGCACGAGCGCGTCGCCGCTCTTGACGCCCTTACCGAAGGTGATCACGTCGTCGTCCTCAAGCGTCACCGGCGTCTGAGGCTTGATCCGCCTCGAGTCCGCGTCACTTGGCTTTAAGATGTATGTACCGTGGTGCGAGCCCAAATCGATCAAGTATGCCTGACCCGTGTGAGGCAGGATTGATAGATGAAGGTCGACTGAATACTTACGGTGCCGGCATCGGAGAAGGCTATCTTTGCATGCTTGCGACTCACCACGGGGCAGCGAAACATGGCTTCATCTGCAGGCCAGCAGTCGTTCCCGTTGGCGGCGGCGGCCTTGCGCCCGATGGTGACGACGCTCGTCTGGGACTTGGAGAATGTCAATATTCGCGATGGCTGATCTCCGTTCCTGTCGACTAAGAGCTTCAAGCCTGTATATAATCGCCATGAATCGCGCATATACGGATGACAGCTGCGCATGCCTTCAGAGTACTGACCTGTTACTGCACGCTGGGGCAAGGGTCGAATAACCCGTCTTCCCTGCGCCCTGCTCTCACTTATGGATTGCACAGCAGCCTCCATCGTCCCAGAATAGTTTGGTCTTGCTTGACTCTCTTGCCGATGTTGCGCTGCTGAACTAGCCAACCTAACAGGTACAATGTCGGTAAGTAAGGCGGTGGTATCGAGTCAAGCATGCTATCGCGCCTGTACGCACAATAGGGGCTCCGGGCCGGCCATCGGCAGTACTCCCACGCCGGCTCCGGCCACGGCCACATGTTTATTGATTTATGTTTGTGGCTGAATTGAGGCTCTCCAGTCAGAGAATTCACAATCTTCTCAACCTCGAGCTCGTTACCCCTGCTCTGGGGTCAATCATTTTCATGACTGTTAGTATCATTGCGTCGATCCTCGAATTTCAAATGGTAGTCCTAGGGGTGCTTTCGCCGCCATGAGAAGGTCGTTAGGTTGCGCCAGAGACATTTGATGCGCTCGCTAAACCAGACCTTTACACTCACTGAGTCCTTTATCCCAACAGTCATTCAGTGACACCTCGAATCGTGCGCGCCAACCCTTACTGCCTTTGTGCTCTTGCCAAAAGTGTTGCTGCCCTCTCTTAGACCACAACGTCCCTTGGATTCACCGACTTTTGGCTGATACCTCAGATCTCAGAAGCGAAAGCTATTGCGATGCAAGCCATGGCTCGACTTCCAGTGGAACTCCTCGATGCCGTCGCATTTTTTGCGTGCACGGATGGAGGACGTACCGGCTGCGCGCTACGGCTAGTCTCAAAGGCTCTGAAGGATATCGTAGAGCCGTATAGATTCCACAGCGTGGCCATTTCGGGCCCTCCGAAGATGAAAGCCTTCCTACGCGTCTGGGGTGCATCTCCAGCAAAAACTAAGGGAAGTCTTTGCCACGTCTTCTTGGCAACTGGTACAGGGCGCACCGGCCTGTATGACCTCTGTAAGTATTTCTCTATCGTAAGGCCTGCGACTGTAGAGTGCTCAGTTGCATGCTCCGCAGTGGTTCGCGTCATGGAAGCGACCTCCCCTTACGCGCAGACGCTCACCATTACAACCGCAAGCATACCCAACGGCCGGATAATTGTCGACGTCCTCTTTCTACCGGAAATAATGTTTCCACACCTCACCCACCTGACGCTAGCGATTCCTGCCTTCGGACGGCACGACGACGTGAAGCCGGTGCCTCGGTTTCCCCGCGTCACGCACGTCCACCTCGCGCTCAGCGAGGTGGTTCACCTACAAGATGCACACAGGCCGCTCGAGAAGCTTCTATCCTTCAAGGACTGCGAAAATCTCGCAAGCATTCGTGTGTCAGGGACCTCACTCGCAATGTCCGACATTCCATACTTCCTGAAGTGGCTATCCAAGTCAGAAGATGACCCATTGCCGCCGCCGTACGGGATGCACCATCTGCCGCAGAGTGTTGAACGGTATATTGCACAGCTGGCCCCGGGCCAATGGGATTTCAAAACCGAGCCGGAGAGGCAGAACGCCTTGCGCGAAAATGCAGAGGGAGGGAAGGTGAAGTTTAAGGTCCTAGCTCCTGTCCCTCCTCGGAATCAGCAGAACTGGAAGGATATTTGGTTGGAAGTACAGTCTGGGGTGCGAGACATCAATTGCGATTGGTCTCCGGACTCGAAAGTTGATTAGAGAGAGCATCGTGGTAGCCATAGTTATGACATAAATTTACTCTTGAGTCTCTGCTGCTCATCAGTCGATGTTCAAGCTCAAGACTTTCCTGCATATTGGGTTCGACTAAGTATTCAAAACCTCGGCAGCCGAAAGCCTTTCAATTGGCAAGAGAGTGCGCTATAATCGAATACGATCCCGGATATCCAATCAGCAAGCTTCAAGTCCGGCAAAGGAAGAATGTTGGTATAAAATGCATGCCGCCTCACACACCGGGCAGCGTGAAATCAGGGTAGTCAGGCCAGTGACCGAGCATACCAGGATCGCCGCCGATACGAACCCACTGAGAATGGGACGGAGTTGGCCCGTCCAATATGAACACTTGATGCCAGCTTGGGGGCGACACAAAGGCATTAGGTGGGGCTGTAATGGTACAGACGTTCCCTGAGCAGGAGAACTCCGGGAATATGGTGCGGCCACCGAACATGTTACCGTGAGTGCTCGAGGATGCTGCGCAACATGCAGTCAGCAAATTGATGCAGTGCATCATGCATTGAGCATCAGATGGACCACTGACCTGCCAGGAGAGAGACTCGCATTGTGGATGTGTCCGCTTGGTAGAGTTTGACTGTAATCTGGTATTGCCCATTGTACTCCCAGTCAGTCTCCGTGATGTTAAATTCGGGCTGTCTATAGCCCTGGTTCAGGTATGGAGGAATATACACCTCCATGCGATACTCCTGTTCAAAATTAAATGTTCTTGGATCAGGTTTAAGGGCCCCTGTCAAGGACCTATTCCACGCACCTGAGGGAATTTCGCCGTTCCATTCGGCCAATTAGTTTCCGGATCCGATCCCGTTACCAGAACCCGGCCATCAGGCAGGAGGGTGGCCTCGGAGTGATACAAGCGCGCCACAATGGTAGTATTAAGAACCGAGATGCGCTGGTGAATGGGCAGCGAAGGATCGTACAGTAACGCACCGAGATTGGGGTCGTCTCCCAAGCCAAAACCGGCTACACCTGCTTGAGCGCCGTTCATGATCATGAACGTGCCATCGGGCAGAGCGACCATACAGGACATGACACGCTTCGATGGCTGCCATAATCCGCCAACTCAGTAACGACGTCTCTTATGTTGGCGAGGAGAGGCTTACCATGCGTTCAATGGTCCAAGTAGCATTTTCTGCCTCAGGTGCAATACTAACGCAATTATCCAAGCTTCGTCAAGGATTAGCATCTGCTTACGCGTGATACCGAAGGCGATGAGTGACTCACGCAACCCCGAAATTGGAGCCCCCGCAGACTAGGACCTCCATAGGATCAGTGTAGGGAGCGTGTTGGGGAAGGAGAACAGCTGTCCCCTCCATAGGATACGTCCTTCCCGCCTCGAAGCTGGTCACTGAACCCGGCATGTTTGGCAAGACTTGGAGGGTGGCGAATGTCACGGGATCCAAGATGCGAGCTTCGTTGTAATAACCTACATGAATGCACTCAGTCGACATGGTCACGCATTAACAAGCAGCAATGAAACGCAATATACCGATGAAGATGTTACCACTGGGTAGTACAAACAGGAACGGGTAGAGATTGTTGGGGTCGGTGCGGTTCAGATAGTCAAGGTATATCGTCGTGTCGCCGCCAGGAATTCGAGGAAGAATCTCCAGCGTTGGAATGGGCGCACCGTTACTTCCAGCTTCACCGCCAACAACTAAGACGCTACCGTTGGACATCACCATGGCGCTCGGGTACCATCGTCCTTGCTGTGGAGACAGGTAAGAGTTATGACCTCAACATCTCACGAGCGATGCTCACCTGCAAACTGAGTTCGTTGACGTTCTCCTCCCAGTCGTTTGTACCGTTGACGCCTGGACTGCCATCCGGAGCATACAGTCGCACGCCGAATGTCGAACTGAGCGACCATCCACCGACATTTAGCTGGCGAGCGGCTTTATCCGGCAATACAAGGCTCGCCGAACAAAAGACATCCGTTTTGACGTGCATCTCTCTCCAGGCAAGCTGGTAGTTATCGGTCAAAGAGACGTCTAACTCATATGCGCCGGTCGAGTTGGGCGGTCCTGTGCCGTACTTCTCTACAAAGCTGACTTTGTTGTTGATCCCGACCGTTGCGACTAGTGGGATGACGATACCACCGATCAGAAACTAGAAAATACGGCGCTAAGTACGGTGAGCAACCTCATGCACTCAAGCGGCGTACCTCGTATTGCCCGATATTGTCCGGGGTATGCCAGACATACAAGGGGTCGCTAGTCTGATCCCAGTAGTATAGCGACAACCGCGACTCTCCACCGCAAAGATGGATAGGATCACCCGAGCAGGCCATATTACACTGAGACTCGGCAGCAAATCCTCCGCTATTGGCTGGGACATCCCAGACGTCGCCGCAGAAGCATTGTTCCCCATATTCGAGGCCAGCTGCAGGGTAACCGAAGGTAGCGCACTGCGTGAGGCATGCTTCCACCGTATTATTGGTAGCCCAGTCAATTTCATAGGGAAAAACTCTTTCACTGCTTCCTTCGCTGTAGGAGACCGTATGACATTAGTGCCTGTCTCTTAGCTCTAGAGATGAAGACGTTACATGAGACAACCCTGATACTGCCACTGTCCCGGAAGACTGGTGTTAAGCACGACTGGAACGGGCAGAGCTGTCACGTTTCCTGTAGAAGTATACACGGACACTCAAGTTCTCTATAATGAATATTAACAGTGAGCTGACTTTCTCAGAAACACAGAATTTCACTGCTCGGACTGACGTGCTGTTGCCTCCGCAAGCCATGTTACAGTCGGTGTCACTGGCCGGAGTAGCGCCGTTTATGAGGTCATTGCCACAGTAACATTCAGTTGAGTATTCCGCGCCCGCTCTGTCACAGGAGACCCGGCTGTTAGGATAAGTCCTTGAAGATGATGACAAGGACGAACAAAGTATAGTTCTGGCTGGCACAGTATCCAACACAATCTCCGATAGTCATGTTGGTGGTATCGCCAGGCATTTGGTTGGCTAAGATGCGGCCGTTGGCATTATCCCTAAGACCCACTGAGTCTCCGCATTGAACCAAATATTGAGTAGGAACATACACCCAGCATCCAGAATAATTCCACGGCATCGGTAGACCGCTTGTCACGGGCTCGACCGAGCTACCCGTATTCCCTCCTCCAGCAGGAGGCGTCGAAGGAGGAGGAGGAGGCATCCCGGTGTAATTGTACAGATTAAGCCGGTTGGGTCCCCCACAGTACTCAGAGCTGTTGCCGGCGCAAGTCATATCGCAGTCCGAAGAGGCGGCCGGTCCGCCGAAGTTGCGGATTGTCACATCGCAAAAGCATTGCGTACTGTACTCCAACCCGGCGAGCGTGTAGCCTGCATTATAGCAGGCAGCCGTGCAGCTTTCCACCGTAGCATTATCGACGTTCTCGCCTATGCTCCGGGTGCGAGCGGCTATCGAGTCACTGGCAAAGCATGGGTTAAATCAAATAACCACCTCCAGAGGGATTACCCCTTACTTGTAGCATCCAAGCGACTCCCACAGGCCAACGCTAGGGACGATCTCAGGTGGCGGTGGCGGCTGCTCGCCACTCCAGTAAACACTAAGACGATTACCCGCACCGCATATTTCGCTCGAATTGCCAGAGCAGGCTAAATCGCAGTCCGAGGCGGTTGCTTTTGTATTCTCATTTTGAATGGAGTTGCCACAGTAACATTCCTGAGCGTATTCCATACCTGATCGACTCGGTCAAGTCAGCGGTTGTTACGGAGGCTAGGATGATAATGATAGCTCGTACCTGCGTAAACGTAGGAACCAGATGTACAGGAGATGCATACAAGGACAGATGATGCCAGGGTCATAAAGACAAGAGAGACGACGACCATGACGGTCCGTTTCTCATGCAAGAGACAAGAGCGAATTGGAGGACTCTTGCAGCAACTTGCCTTTATATCCAAGACGTTCCGTATCCACAACCATCTCTTGACATGTCACTTGGTCCCATCGAAGGGAGTCTACATGTGTTCGGGTTAACTGGGCAGACCTCGACGCTCAGAATTCCGCCTAAGCCAAGCTGAGAGAACGCTTGCAGAGATCATCATTGAGTGACCGCTCAAGAACGCCATAGACAGGCCAGGCACGATGGGCGAGAGCAGGAGATATCACCACTCCAGATTTCTCATGAGTTTCATGCAGACGTTGATATTCGGCGTTCCTGGGATCAACGACAATAAGCAGTCGAAGCGGTGAATACTCGTCGAGGCACAGACTCGTCCTCAGGTCAGCAATGACAAGCCTTCCATACAGGAGCTCAAAGGACAGAGGAGCCTCAAACGGAGGTTATCAAATGGAAATAATCGGTCAAACCTGAGAACATCTGTCAGTGGCTTGAAGAGCGCAGTTCGTACATACACGCCAGAACATCGACATCGACTCGCAAATGTTATCGTTCTTCGCTTGTGTTCTGATAAAGTGTGAATCGTCAAAGTTTCGTATAGCCACAGATACGTCCAGAATGAGGCCGTACGGACCTTGAAGCTTGAAGGGTCGGCGCGAATTGATTTACGATGGCGCGTTAACTCCCCAGCCATACACGGGAATTTCGTGATCATCATTGTCAGGCACGTGCTGAGATATTGAATGAAAACATGACTGTCCGACAGGGATCAGAACGATTCACGGATGTCCCTGCTTCCGACGTCAGAATCCCGAAGGAAGTGCATTCCCCCGAGAAAGGCAACGTCGTGCCTTGTACTGAGTGTCGAAGCATCACAACTCTGAGAACATAGCTTGCATGGAGCGCTTCTGGTATGTTGAAGGTAGACACATGCCGTAGAATCGGCATTTCCGCCGTGGACAGTTGACTTGTCAAACGGTCCCGTACATTCCAGACCGCGGCGGTCATGCATGATAAGCAAGCCATGTATAGTTATCCAGAGAGGCAAGGCACCACCGCACTCTATAAGACACTTCTTCGGGATCTATCAGATGGAAGGGTGCTTCAGCGGGATGGACGTTCGAGACTTACACGTTCATAACTGCGGAGTGATTTCTTCGCATCACACAGTCAGTCCCCGATGCGCGGAGTCCAAGTCGTCGCGGGGAGCAGAATGTGTCCCCAGAGCCGGTTCCGCGCCAGAAACACATTGTACCGTCGCGACAAGACTGAGGCATGGTGCCATGGGAAGCGGATGTCGTAACCCGCACAACATTGCACGACATGAGCCAGACTAGAAGCTGGCGCCAAGCAAAGCCCGTCATTGTTCATGCTCTGAGATACCGGAAGGAGGCAGTTGTGCAAGCAGTGACCAAGATAGCAGCCAAACAATCTCGCTCGATAGGCAATGAACTGTACCGTAGTTGGCCGCTCCGTGTATGCTCCGTGCAGCTGACGACCTGAGCACAGGCTATGCCCCAAGGAGTAAATGGGCCTCTCACTTCATGCAGACGATCAGATGAACAGGCAAGACGACGGCGACAGGGCAAATCCACGACGAGGACGCCTCCGACGCGAAAGTGGCTTGAGCGGGAGAAGGTGTGCGTGGGAAGTTTATCGCGCGCTTTTGCCATATTTGGGACTTACAAATCTGTTGGGTAGCGGCAGTTCGGCACGCCACAGGCCTGTTTCTCGACGGTTAAGCGACCACCAGAAGCCACAACGCCTGCTTTCGAGTGCAGTCTCATACCGTCTGGTCGTCCTCGTCGTGCCGTGCAGCTTCGAGCGATACTGGCAAACAAGGCTTAAACCCCGCAGGGCCGCAAGCGCGCCCGACTGCTTATTGTGGCGTCGTACGGCGGAGAGTCGGGCTCTGAACTTAGGTTCACAATTTTCGTACTCGTCCGCAAACTCTACCTGTGCATCTGTGAGCCAACTTTGTTTCAAACTTTACTTCTGATGGTGGCTGATCGTTTCCCCCGACCCCTTGCGCGACATCGACGTTGATTGCGGGGTCGTCGTCGTTGGCGATGATAGCGCGCCCGTCCTGTGTGGTATGTCGGGCGCTTCCAACCCCGCGCAGCCCACGGCCTCAACACCTGCCTGGACGGAGCCGCCCTGGTGTGGCTGGATAGAGACAACTGGCGATGCGTTGCTGATCCTCGAAGCAGCTCGGAGAGGTATCATACCTCGAGTGACACGGCGCTTGGTCGATAGTGAGCGGAAGATGATCACATCTGGGTCAGTCTTCGTGTTTGATGAGGAGGAGAGTGGTATCAAACGATGGACGGATGGATTCTTCTGGAGCCCCAGTCGTATCCTGGGCAACTTTCTCCTCTATCGCGAGACCGATAAGCGAGGTGCTGGTCATCGGGGGCTTCGGGCTGACAACATGGAATACGAGGGCAACGGCCATAATGGCCAGTACAACACGCAAACGATGGGTTCCGATCACACTCCGTTAAGTCGCCCTAAGGGCGAGCCGCGGACGATCAGCTTGGATAAGTACCGCGAGAGGACGCTGCTGGGCAGTCTCACCAACAGCTACAAGTTCAAGCCGGACGGCTTAATGAAGAAGGTGCGTCGCAGCGACTTGATGTTGGTATTTGATACTGATCTATTCCTCAGACATTTTCTCTAAATATCGGAGGTGTTTCTCAGCACCTGATATCCTACTATCGGGTTTCGGATGTCGAGCAAGGCCGTCTGCGCCCTCCATCATCCGTTCCCGAGCTCGCATCTCTTGACATCAGCCCCGAGTATCTCGACAAGACCCATTTCCGCAACCCTCCCAAGGTTGAGATCGGTACAGACGGTATACCCCGCTATCGCGGCGAGGCCGATGAGCTCGACCTTGCACCCCGTCTGTTCCCAGTCCCCTCCTACGGCGTCCCTCTTCTCGCGGAGCCTCGGATACCTTCTCCCACGTCTGATAACGGTTCATCCGGCGGAGGCAAGCGCAACAAGCGTTACGATCCGTATAGCACGGGCGGCAAACAACGTCGCAAGTCCAAAAACTCCCAACACAATCAGGAATCATCGGGCGAAGGTGATCAGGAGATCCAGTCTCCGGTCTCGTCTTCCCCCGAGTCGCCTCAGTCTTACATGGATCCCATGACGCCTGCTAGCTCGCAGTATGGATACGGCACTCCCTACAACTACTTCCAAGGCTCTGGATATGGCACATCGCCTCCCCCGGTGTACGGACAAACTCCCTATGCTCCGGTACCCCCCGTAGCGTCGCCGACCTCTCCTCAGGCCGGGTCTCCGGACTCGCAGCAGGGCCCCTCGCCGCCGCCGCCTCCCTACCCATCCTATTCTCCGACCAGCGTCGATCCCATCATGCAGTCTCCGACGGTGCAGCAGCAGATGTACCCATACTACTCCTCCAGCTACCCTCCGTATCAGGGTTACCCCGCCCAACCTGGCTCCGCTGGGGGCGCTGGCTCTGGTTGGTACACGCCGTACCCGCCGCCTGCCTTGGGCAAGCTTCAGGCTTCTGTCTCTCCCACCTCTGCGCACATGAGAGCCGTCGATGACGACGACCGCTAAGCACTTGTGTTGGGAGTTTGATCTCCGTTTGAGGGTGTCTGATTCCGTTCCCGTCCGTCGTCTATGCATTGTCCCTGCTCTGTACGATGTCCTGTTCTTGCTTACGACCTGTAACGTACTGTAGTGTGTAGTGATACCTTCTTTATCGTTTCCTTGTTCCTTCTCATGATGTCCTTGGTCCGTCTATGTGCCTTTCTTTCTCTTTCCGGTGTCATCCTTGTTCGTAGTCTATGGGTCTATTCGCTAGTCGCTTACCCGTGTCCATGTCTTTCTATACCGCTTTCCTGGCGTCGCTTTGGATTCACCTATCATATGTACAGTAGCGAGTCTAATTTTATTCGGTGCCTTCAAGTCGATTCTGCTCATATTGCAAGATTAGACTTTAGGTTTATAGGTGTGGCCGGCGACGTCATATGCATTGCATATACATGTATATACATGCTTATACACGTCTGATCTTTGTATTGCGTGAGGTTCTTAACATAGTCTCGGATCTCAGCACTCGGCGAGGCTTGAGTCCGGACGGCACGTCCAAGACACAAGCAGGTACCACTGAATCTAGAAGCGCTGAATTCTAGGGATATAGCTACATGGAGAAATCATACAAACAAGGGAGATTTATCTAAAGAAAGGCTGTGTGCGCATCCCGAAGCACCACTCATCCCAACAGTGACGACCATTAACCCAATGTTTACATCAAGATTAGTCCAGTGGAAGGGCATAGATAGTGGGTTAGATAGGGAGAGGAAGTCCGTTGAAGTACGGTACAGACTAGTAGGAGAAGATCATGAGCCAGGGATTCAAAACGATAGGATAGAGGATGTGACTGCCGGATACGATGCTATGGGAGATTGGTTGTCAGCTCGCATTTGAGCAACAATAGCAAGAATGGCTTACGCAAGGGGAAAGATAACGGCCCAGCCCTCTCCTGTTATCTGCCACCCGTCCGGAACAGCGGGAGTGGCCAGGATGACCATCATGGCGATGGCGAGAATAGAGATGACGAAGGCAAGCCAGAATCGGCGCAGGATCCTCGGAACTTCAATGAAGAAGTTCGACCGCTCGACTTCCTTCTTCGTGGCACCCCATGTGATATTGTAGGAGAACAGGTGCGCAAGGATGGATTGCGTGAGATGGATACTCAGACCACCGAAGAAGAAGAAGCTGCGCATATAGGCGGTGAGGGAGTAGCTCGAGAATCGGTGGACCATTGCACTCACAAGAATGGCACCCATGTAAGGTTTTCCTTCAGTGCTGACCAGAGGCTCCGCAGGCCAAGGCGGTATTCCAACATGGTGTAGGCGAAATTACCCAAGCCCGGGAAGACGACTGTGCAGGCAAGCCAGATCTCGAAACTGTGCATGTAGAAGCCGTCGATGTCCACGGCGAACCCAAGCAGGAGATAGTTCATCACCGAAAGAGTAAAGCCGGCAGCGATACCATCTGGGAAGAAGTCAGGACATGAAGATATATGCAGCGTATAAGTGATACCCACAATAAGAGAACATGTCTGATCAACGGAGAAGCGATAGTTTGTGAGCTGACTGAAGTAGAAACGAAATTGGTGACACGTACAGGACATCATACTGATCTTGTAGTGCACGGGGGCAGGAGACCAGATGAAACCATGCAACTGTTTGTTGATGGGGCCCTTGCGCCACCACTCGATAATTGGATTGAACATGAGTTCGCTGCAACCATACGAGTACTTTTGCCATCTGTTCAGTTCATCGTCGCATGTCAGCGAGACGCCTTCCTTGAAGCCGCCCTCGGAGTAGGTGGCCCATCGGACGATATATCCTTTAAGCTAGGTAACGCATGCAAATTCATATGAGAGGGTAGCAGCGTAAGTGCTTGGGACGTGCAACGTACCATCAGGCGCAGAGCCATATCGAAGTCCTCTGAGACATTAGCTTCACTCCAGATCTTGCGCTTGCCGTCGGCGGTATCAATGAAAGCCGCATCCTGAAGAGCAGACCAGCGCAGGAAGGCGTTGTGCCCGACGAACGGCGCGACCTCTCCGTTCGCTGTGCCAATGGAGATACACTTGTTGATACGACGAGTAAAATGCGCGATGCCATTCTCGAAGTAGTGGTGAGCGACCTGCATGACGTCGGATTCGTGCTGGATGATACCGACTTCTGGACACTCAGCCAGCTCTCGGGCCGCGTCACGGAGACAGTCCTAAAGCCAAGCGTGATCAATGCTCTGGTTGTCACACCCAGGGCGTAGGATACTCACCTCTGGCACAATTGTGTCCGAGTCAATGATGAGAATAAGTTCGCCAACCCGGATGCTCTTGCCGTTGCAGGCCCAGCCCTTGAAACCAGGCCGGCGCCCGCATTCGTCCCACATCTCCTCGAGAGCCATGTCCATAGCCCTGTCTTCGAGGCATTGCATGTCCGATGCGCTGGAGTTGACACTGATGCCACCTTCCCTGAGCTCCTCCGCCTCGCGCTCTTCTAGGAGCTTGAGATGTTTCTCGAGGCACAAGCTGAGTTCCAAGCCGTAGTTCATGTTACTAGCTTTCTTGAATCGACCAGCTCGCTTGAACCCATCCGGTTTGCTGTCGTGTGGAGGTCTAGCAACCCAGCCAATGTTGTGGTCCGCATAGAAGGCGATCCGAGCCTCCTTCTCTCCCGCAGAAAGGAGCTGGAGGCCATCGTCGTGAACAAGGATACTGGATGTTCCCCCTTGCCGGGCGTAGGTTTGCATAGCCTTCTTCAGGGAGTAGACGGATGGTGCACTGAATCGGGAAGACATGTCAGTCACGGATCGTGAGTACTTGAGTATCGGAGAGGGTCATGAAGACTATGGAGCTCCAATACGATCAGTATCGGGTCCTCGCCAAAAGGCTAACCAACGAAGGTTAACTAGCAGTTCGGATGCAGTTAGAGCTTCGAAAGCTAAGCCGGGCCCATGGCACCGACGTCCGACGCTATCATCGAGCTTAATACCACGTGATCGTCTCGAAACAGCACATGAATTTGCAAAGAGGGCATAATGGATACCAAGAGGACTTGACGGATCAGAAATACGTACATGGTCTCTGTCAAGCTCTCCTTGTAGACAGGCATCTCGATTGTGATGTGCGGCAAGTTGGCATCCACCTCCGGGTTGGGTTTGGGCTTGGTGGCCGAGTAGTACTTTGAGTTTTCATGATACTGGGCGACTGGACCCAAAGCCATGGCGAGATTACCGACGATCTGGAGAGCGAAGAACTGGAAGGGCAAAATCAGGACGCTGACTGAATCTCCTCAGGAGACTGTGCGTACCAGAGAGACGCAAAAGACGAAGGGCGACGTGACAAGGAGGGCGAAGCGAGTGTACGAGTTATCTTGGATCCATTCCGAGATAAGCATGCTGATACCACTACCAATGAAGACTGAAGTAGACTTGGTTAGTGTCTCGGTGTCTACCAGGGAGAGGACAGCGTACACATGCTAAGCGCGACACCGAGGCCGTTGTAGATCGGCGCGAAGAGCCTGATTGGCCGCGGCTCCGCAGGCGTAGCCTTTTCGACATCTGCAGAGACCGGTGCAGGCACAGGCTTCGAAGAGACTCGCCAGCCCCAAAGGCTCTTTGTCGGCTTCCCGGGTTGCACCTCCTTGACGTCTACATCGGCTTGCTCCCCGGCCTTCTCATTGAGGTTTATGTCGGAGCCCGATCCCGACCCCGAATTGGCAGACGAGACCATGGAGGCCGCCGTGGACATAGTCCGCAAGGTAGGACGATTGCGCCACACGAGCTTGATCAGCTTGCTCTCGAACTCCTGGCACAAAGGTATGATAGAGTCCAGAGAGTCGGACCACATCACCAGAACTCTCTCGTCCCTCTGTTGACGATATGAGGAAGAGCGTCATACGATATGGGATAGATAACTCACAATGAATGCGCCGCACTGCTCCTTGTCTGCGCTTGGCAGGTATGCCATGGTCTCAATAATTTGAATGCGAGTATTGACATCGACATGAATTCCAGTCGCATGATCGTCACTATCCACGCATTTTGTGTCAGCTGCAGACTGCGTTATGACAAACCGTGAACTTACACAGTTGACAAGGCAGCATGTATTGCCGCACTCCGCAGTTTGACTGCGATAACGGGATTCAAGACGCGGACCGCCGCCTCGAAGGGCTCAAGGAAACGATTTTCATATGGGAAGACACGGAAATGCCCCGCTTGTACGCGAAGGCACACACCGCCGTAGACGTTCTCCTCTGTTGGCTTGAACCAAGCATCGCCCTGGGTCTGGGCCGTAGGTTAGAGGGGTCCAGATGTGCACTAGAGATGTATGGCATACCTGCTTGAATACGTGATGCAGCAAGGCATCGTATGCATCGTAGTCCATTGCCATGTTGATGGTAGGTATAGCGGATGATCACTGAACTCTGTTGTCTTCAGGAGGACGGAGTGTCGGAGCGCACTGGCTGCAGCCGGCGGGGGAGAGAAGGAAAAGAGAAGGGATGGAGTCGAGGTGCTTGAAGCGAACCAATCGACTTGAAATTTGGGAGTCTCCCCCTACAGTTTATATACTTCAGAGAAATATAGATGGGCAGGACTCTGTTCGACTTTACTCAGCCCGACCGGAGACATGTTGGACCCGTCCTGTTCTAGGTCTTGGTTCCATAGGGAACAGTTGGACAAACTTCTAGTGCACGCCTGAGTAAACAAGGCAGGCACAGGTGGCACGGTACCGTAGGATCGATTGACATCACGGTGTTACGGGGGCTTCCCCAGGGCAGCCACATAAGACAGTTGATCCAGTGGCAATCTGCTTGAACAGGATATTAAACGGAACAGGACACACGCGGAGATGGGCGATGGATGAGCATACCTTGAGAACGGGCGTCCCGTCGGCTCCGAGGCTGAGGAGAAAGCGCTACATCAAAAGGCCCTAGATAATGCACCCAGTCGTATGGTGCTGGGAAAGGCTCCGCTTCCGTGCATCAGAGCTGCTCTGTTGGTCAGTCGAATCAGTGTCCGCTATCTCCCTGGATGACTGTGGATAACAGCTGGCTCTCGGCCTTGCAGGTATTTTGAGAAGTTGTAGCACCGTTTCCCGGCGGGCCTAGTAGGCGATATAGTGTCAAATGTCATGCGGTCCAACCGGACACCTCTTCCTTTCATCGCGAGAAAAGCGCAGTCCAGGACACTGATCGCCTACTTGTTCGTTTCAGATTCGGTTGAGGGCGCTTGAAGTTGAATGTGGTCATCATTGCTGAGGACACATCACCCTATCACCGAATCATAGACCCTTGTGTCTAGACGTAAGGTGTATGATTGCGTGAGGCCATTTCTCTAAGGGGCTGGCAAACAATGATCGGCCCGGGCTATGGATGGAGGCGAACTTCGGAGAAATATGCTGTTGTACTGCTGCACTGCATGTACCCATCCATAGCTTGTGAGCCCACATCGGATCTCGGCAAAGACTCAACAAGTGGCAACGTTATAAGGGGCGACGTCGCAATTCTTCCACCGAGGATCGAGAAGAGATCGGTTCCAGTTCCGGTTTCTGGATTGCGCCAAGTAGAGGGAGGTAGGTAGGCAGGTATGGCCATCGGTAGGGAGTCGGCGATTCTCCGTGACAGATGCATGTTAGGCACTCAATCGAGGCTGTACCCCGTGTTAGCATACGCTGCTCATCAAGTCCGCTGAGCGTGGGGCTGCGATAGCCGCAAGGACTCTTGGACCCAGAACGCACAAAGGGGCAGGGAAAATGCCTTAAGGAGAAATCATCCGTGCAGCACGAGAGCTCCCGCGAGTCGATGACAGACGTGTATGTTTCCCGACCTACTGGCACGGGCGCTAACCCAAGAGGTGACTGCTTTCTTCCCACAGATCATCTTGATCTAGGGACGAAGGTAGTCAACAGTTGTCCAAGCACGAAAGGTATATTTACGTACTTGAAGGAATCCGAGATACAAGTTATTGATAGATCTGTCCGTACCCCGAGCCAATTGTAGACTCGCCAAATTTATATTGGGATCAAGTACCGTCTCGACTCTGCTGTCTTCAGTCGGGGACGGAACTGAATCGCAGAATTAACTCACACTGCATGCTGTAATGCAGAGTCCCACGCTGGTCCTATTGAAAATGTCCGACGATAAGAGTAATTGACAAAGATCAAGAATTCCTACTGCGTGGAAATTTAGTCAGTATTCCCTACCAGCATTTTATTTCGAAAGCATGCCGGCGCTGATACAGGTCGTCAGTATTAACCAGGTCCCCAAAGACGAAGATCCTATTATCTGCGATAAGATGTTCTGCCACCGCTATCTGGAGAAAGCATACCTGACAGACGCAGAATAACGGAGAGCCGCAGGCTGTACGGCAGAAATACAAAGGTACGAATACAGCCAGGAGTCTCCGTAAACACGGTGGGGTTCTGGCGCTGCTCAGGAGGCGGACCAGCCTCCCCAGAAATACAAATGATGGACGACTGAGCGACGGCGACTGAGAACTTCTCACGGCGCGCAACCTCGCACCGGTGGCATAGCCATAGCCCAATGTGCTGACAACTGCAGTCCAGAACATGGGACCACAGGTAACTATCGAGGAATAGATGTCGCTTGCTGAGGTTTCACAGTCGATACAGTGCCGCGACGAGTATGCCTCTCCGTCGGCCGGTACAAAGACCCATATAGCGCCTACGTACGACGGCTCTTGACCTACAATCGAAGTCAACGCGACTTGCGAGAAGGAAGATACCTGTTTCCGCTTCAAATAGACAGCTCGCTGACAAGGACTGACGATTGCGATGATGTAGTGCTATCTTCTTTACAAATATTAGTCATTCAGAAGAAGCGTAGACAGATGCCACACATCGTCGGAAGAATGTTTGACTCACAAGTCAAAAAAGACGTCCAATTCTTCGGCAGAAGTGTCCACGAAAAGCGGCCGGTCGACGAACATCGCAATGACGAGCCTGTATTATTCTGTCGTTATTAACAGTGAGAATGCGTATGGAGATGCATCGCACAGCCGAAGAACCTCTGGCTGATAAGGTTGACCGTAGAAAGTCCGGGGGCCATCACGATAGACAGTCACGAGTATTGTCGAATAGTGCTCAACAAGCCGATCACAAGAGTGCACTTTGGCAGGAGTATGCAATATAGTCGACAATTCAGTTAGGATTTTCCATTCAGTCCTCGACACGCCAAGCACTCTCTCACCGATAGAATCGAGCGCGCGCGGAGGTATGCGTGGCAGACATGGCCAGACAATGCAAGTCCTTTGCTTTATTCGTCTTTCCTACGTCCCCGGGGATGGTGAAGCCGGCAATTTGACCTGAGACGGGGGAACCCAGCATCTCCGCCTAGATGCAGCGCTAACAAGTGTACGTGCGTAGTGACGCACGTCAGCCTCCGATTTCTCTGAAGAATTCGATGTTCCCCCGGCCCGAGAGAACGGATACATCGGACATGCTCACCTATACCACGAACAGGCGTGCATGCAGTCAGAAGGACAACAAGGCACGTCAAGTATTTCGTGAGGCTACTTACAAATTTCCAACTCACTGTTGAGCGCGGCTCCTCTTTCGGCCTCGGGAAGCATACGACCTCCTAGTCGCCGAGAGGGATAAGACTCTTCTGAAGATGCGGTATTCCCGTCCCGCGACGTTCGATATCAATAGCACTGACTCCGTCGCTGCGAGCAGGAAAACTTATGGCAGAACAAACTCTCTAGGAAACACAAGGTGGAACGAGTGCCCTGGATTGTTCAGCCACCATATGCGCCGAAGCGTGAGCCATAGTTAACGACAAGATGTCGGTACGAAGTCCCACCTATCAGCCCAGCTCCACGCCGGAACAACCACGGGGAGGTCAGTGTGCATACCGGAGCGCTCGCCGGAAGGTACCAGATCGAAGCCATTCCAGGAATAAGTTGTGATTGGAAGGCCTTGCCGCGGGGCCTTTTCGCATCCCTCGATCAGGTACGTGACAAATACAAGCAGAGACTAACTGGGTTTCTCGTGAGATAAATCCAGAGACGTAGCGAACGCTAACCTATACCCGCTACCACAGGATGCAGCAAAGCTCATGCGGTCCATACGTTAGGTGACCCCCTGTGAGATTTTCTTGTTCTTCAGGCCAACCCCGCTCGAGCGTGCAACAATCCGAGCCCTTGGCTTCCAGCACTCGAGGTTCATGAAGACGGGGAGTGACGACGCGCAGTAATACCTGCCCGCAACCAATAGAGAGTCTGAACGACAGATCCAGACAGCGAGCGTAAATGAGAGTAGCGTGGCGCATAATTTGAAATTCACTTGGTTTGCATAGCCCGTGCGCGGTGGCTGTGCTATCCACCGCATTGGTCCGCACCGGTATTTGCATCCGCGGTATCTGGATTTCTTGTTGCCGCAAACCAGGGAGTCCTGATTCATGCGCGCTGCGATCCCGAGACTTGGCCTATTCCCACCAGGATGAGGTCCTGCTCGATGTGGTAAAGCCTCCACGGGCCTTAGGGAAAGCCCTCTTGATTCCGCAGTCTTGGGCTGTCCGAATCGACCGTACCCCTTCGAAGACGTGGACATACCTGTATCAAGCTCCGCTATTGAGAGGCATGAGCTCCTTCTAGCATGCATTAGAGGGGATCCCTCATGGAGGAGACTCGATGCCGGATACATCCATTCGGGCACGGGATGCAGGACAACCCCGGAGAATGGGGTTCGTCGAGGGCGCAATCCTGGGCCGGGGGATCCGGAAGTAAATCCCCAGTTGCATATTTCCCGCCGAGGAACATTGAGCTGTATCTCAGAATACAAATTCTCGGGCAGCGGGAAAGATTAACTGGATCTGGCCGATCAAGGATTGATCAAGCCTGAGGATGACCTATTTTAATACCGACTGACAGTCGGGCGCTGCCAGTCGAACGCTGTGCCCTGATGCTCGTGTCATCTTCGAAGAAATATTGCGTTGTTTCAAGTCGTGCCTGGATAAGTGACCCGTGAATAGACACCATATCGCCGTCCGTACCTTGAGCCCTCGGAGCCGCGAGTCTTCCGGTGCAGACATGGATATCGGTCGAAGGCACACTACAAACAGCCCATGGCAAGGCCAGGCCAGGCCCTTTTCTGTCAGATCTGGAGCTGTGGATGGGAACTCATGGAAGTGGATACCTTGCACGTACTAAAGCTGAGTCCAACGAGAGACCGTCGCAGGCAGCTTTGTTCAGCCTTCCACTCGTTCCCCCGCCCTCCATTCTTTTCCGCCAAGGCGTTACCATGGCTGCTCCCACCACCGGTCAGAACCGCGCCAACCCTCTGAAGCCCCCGAAACCTCTCTTCTTCACGGACCCTAACGCAACCCAGGGCGACACAAGCGTGAGCGGAGAGGAAGTGTCGACTATCCGCCGGAGCCCTAGTTCGAAAAACGCAAAGCGTTCTCCGATATCGCCTCTTAATCCCGACAGTCCCGTGACTCCATCAACAACGGGGCAGATGCACAGAAGCTGCAGCCAGACCATCGTATTCAACGACAATGCCTCGATGCCAGGCAGCTCCCATTCGAACACCAACCCCTTCTCGCCACCAGGGTCCATAATCAGCTTTTCGGCACACCACGACGGCGAAGAGACGGCGACAGCATCGCCTCTCGCCTCCGCTGCCAACTCCGTCGTGGGCCATTACCCTATCCCAACACCCGGTTCGAGGACCAGTTCGTTCATTGATATGCATGGCAGGACCACCGGAGCCAGCAGCCGGCCTTCGACTAGTGGAACCACCCACACCGGCATGAGGAAGTCCTTCGCGAGTCCGCCTACGCGGCCAATGACAATATACAGTGCACACCAGGGACAGCTGTCGTCGTTAATCGCCAGCAGCTTAGCCGTGCCGAAGAGAGCCAAGTCCACTATGTTGACCGGGGAGATCTACAAGCCGTGGCTAGAGAAGAAGGATCCGCTCGCTCGGTAAGTGCTAGCTTCCTATACACACCTTCCATGAACTCACCTGAGATGCGTAGTATGGCCTATTGGCTCACGTACGTTGTCGCGGCTATCGGCATCGGTGCATCTGTTGTGCGGTGTTGGTTTGCGGCCAAGAGCGTGAACATGATGACAGGCAATCTCTGCCTGATTCTTGACGATGAGTTCAACGGCGACAGCCTCGACACCGATATCTGGGATTATGAAGTCACCATGGGAGGCTTCGGGTGAGAATCCAGCCCTCATAGTGGCTTTGATCCATCTGAACATTACGTTGCAGGAACAACGAGTTCGAGATGACCACCGACTCGTCGAATAACACTTTCCTGCGGGATGGATACCTGTACATCCTACCTACCCTGACATCCGATGTCATTGGTAGAGACGCGATCATGAACGGGTACACTTACAACATCACCGGATGCACGACGGGCGGCACCAACGATGTAAGTCACATCGACTGAAGTCATACTGAGGTTTGTTGACAACATTGGGGCTAGACTTCTACTTGTGGCGCGGTGTCGAACATAACGGGCGGTACTGTCATCAACCCGGTCATGTCAGCTCGCATCAACACCAAGAAGAGCCGAAGTATCCGCTACGGACGTGTCGAAATCAAGGCTAAGAATCCTAACGGCGACTGGGTAAGAGAGTCCTAACAAGAGAACCGCACGCAGGCACTGACCGACCACTACAGCTCTGGCCGGCGCTTTGGATGTTGCCAGTGAACAACACCTACGGGCCATGGCCTATGAGCGGTACGTGACCGTTCTATCGTGTTGAGTGTGACAACTAAATCCAAACGTGCAATAGGCGAGATTGATATCATGGAGTCGCGCGGCAATGGCTTGTCCTATGCCGATCAGTGCGTTTACCTTTTGCTTTAGCGAACTATCACTCACCGATAGGTTCAGGGGCAGTAACTACGTTCAAGGATCCCTGAACTGGGGTCCCTTGACGTGGCTTAACGAAGTCTGGCGCACGACCGGATGGTGGACGGAGCGTCGCACCAGCTTCGCCAGCGGCTTCCATACGTACGCCATGGAATGGGATGAAAACTTCATGTATGCATATATTGAGCCTTTCGAGGGACCATGGCTGATGAAGGCGTGACCTAGCCGCATTTATGTTGACAGTCGTCTCCACGGGATGCTTCAGGTCTCCTTCAACGTCCCTTTCTTCGATCGAGGAGACTTTCCACCGGTCGTCACGAACGGCTCCCAGCAAGTTGTCCTAGAGAATCCCTGGGCATCAGGTTCTAAATCTACTCCTTTCGACATCCGTGAGTCTAAACAGCAAGCTGCAATACACGACTAAGTACTGACCTGATGCTCTAGCGTTCTATCTAATTATGAACGTTGCTGTCGGCGGTACCAATGGATGGTTCCCCGATAACGTCGGCGATAAGCCTTGGTTTAACACGGCCACTGGTATGTACCGCGCTTGCGGCGCTCGGGGATCTTAGCTCATCCGCTGTGTAGATGCTATGCAACAATTCGCTGAAGAGCAGGACAAGTGGGCGGCTACATGGCCCGAGGACGATTATAGCCGGGCTCTGGTCGTGTAAGTCTGCAGTCTGCAATACATTTGTCAACGCACTAACGAACCGCCTGTTAGTGATTATGTGAAAATGTGGCAGAAGTGCTGATTGTAGCAGATGGGGCTTTCTTGTTTAAGTCATAGGCATCGCACCTATTGCCCAGGACATTGCGGGCTGTCCTCATTCCTTTCTCTGGGCCACAGCATAACTATGGCATTCCTATTCTGGTCTCATCAGGTCACCGGTTATTGTATCAAAGATGTGTGATGTAGCTTACCAGTAGCGTTAATACGCGATATCCAGTCCTTATGCATCCAAAGGGTAGGCTCGACACCAACAAAGAACGAACGGCTCATTTTCCCCAGGGTAATGTCTTTCGGGACAAAACTTGGCAAGTGCCGATAGCATATAGTCGACGCATGCAAGGAAATCTAGGAACAGGATGGTTACCTTGAGCAGTGCACATAGATGCAGATCAGGAATATATCCGATAAGAGACTGCCTTTCAAACACTCATTGTACTCGTAGAACAAGAGTCCGCGAACCTCCCGTGTGCGCACTTCAACAATGTACAGCTCTCATTCGCCCAGGACTGCCCTTAACCTGTGCTCTTCATGGAAGCTTGTGGCGTTGGTTCCGCGTGCACTATGAGACGCTCTCTCTCGCCCTCATTATCCGACGCATCTTCATCGCGACCACAGCAGGAGCACGTCGTGCATTCGGTGCAGCCGTGACCTGAAGCACGAGGTTGGTTAATAAAGGACAAATCCCGGTCTCACAAGACGTACGGATGGAGACGAAGTCGAGACATATCCCGGAACACACATCCATGCAAGCTAACAATGCAATCGCGCATATCGAGCTGATTGGATTGTCAGACATCTTGAGAACAATATGGAGATTTCGCGATGGAATTGTGCACTGGAATACCGGCAGCAGTCATGGAAGCCTTAGCTGTAGCGCGTGCATTGCCTGAGCTCCGAGAACTGGAAACTGACGCTGAAGTTGCCGAATGATGCATATCTGTGGCGGTGGCTGCGTGTGTGTCCATATTTGTCCTTGTCCCATCAATGCAGCGATTCAGGATGGGATTAGGATCGTAAGTATTCCAGACGACGAACTATGTATCCAAGCTACAAGTTCCTGCATCTTAGTGGTGCTTGGGCCCATCCCTATATCATGAGAGCGCGTTACATCCCTGTGATCGCAGCTTCTCAACGACAAGCGCCTTACACTGCTTAAGCCTGTACACCGGTTCTCGGAAGGTACCTATTCTGAGTTCAGTACAGCATCGCCCATGCGCGACTACATATAGATTCTCTCTATCGAAGGCGTCTTTAAGCTTTACCGCTTGCAGGGTCAAAACGATGCTCGCAGCATGTCAAAGGTCAGTGCCCATTGTTTCCCCTACTTTTACACAGGCAGCCGATATCTTCTCAGCAACAGGCGATGTCTGATCCTCACAGCCCTACGTGTATATAGTCTGGTACTAGGTGGTGACAACTGATGATACGTTGCTCATTGCCCGTCGACCATTCTCTCGTATACCGATGGAATGCTCGAATCCAGGTCAGCAAGCCTCCACTGAATCGGAGAGTTATCCAGAAAGCGCTGTAAGCAGTCTCAGTCCATCACTATGAGTTTCGTGTCCTCATGGGTAGAGCCTACTGGTGGTACATAGTACGCGACTGTCAAGTGGGATGTCACGAAAGATATACAAGCGCAGTCACAGTTCTGCTACGGAATAGGTGAATTCTCCGACGTCTGGAAATGCGTAAGGCGCAGTAAGAATGAACCTGTGAGCAACTTTCATTGAAATAAGCGGCATACATGCTGATACCACCGGCAGGTGGCCGTGAAGGTATTGCGCGGCTTTTGCGGCGGGCAGTCTAAGCGAGATTGTTACGTGACGGTACGACAGCATCCTACATGTCATGGCTTTATAGGCTAAAAGAGAAGTAGCTGATCAAGGGAGTGGTCGAAACCTGGGTCAAAATGAGACATCGCAACGTGCTACCTTGCTACGGATTATGCCGGAACTTCGGCCCTTTCCCTGGACTGGTGATACCGTTCTGCGAAGGTGGCAACATACTGCAATATCTCTCGAGGCACCCAGCTATGGACAGAGTGCAACTGGTATGGTGACCTGCCCCGTTGAATTGGACGGGTATTAACGCGTAGACAAGCTTGTTAGCATATCAGCAGGGCTTCGGTATCTACATTCCAAGGGTGTGGTTCATGGCGACCTTCGTGCCGTACGTCTGATCTCCTGTTGTATTGACAACCAAGCTCACAAACTCATATCGTAGTGCAATATCCTTATGGACAGCCAGGGTGTGCCAAGACTAAGCGATGCCGGACTATGCTTAGTCTTATCTGAGGCCGACTTTACCCGGATATCCGTAGGCGGCGTCAGCAGATGGACCGCTCCAGAAGTGCTTCTGGACGAAGGCTCAGAAATACCCTTCACAAAGCAAAGCGACATGTACTCGTTTGCCATGACGATGCTGGAAATACTCACTGGACGGATCCCATTCGAACTCATACGGCAAGACAGTGTGGTCATTCTCGCAGTTATCGGCGGAGCTCGGCCTCCTCGCCCTGAAGGACGGATCGACGACAGTATATGGGAGATCATTGAAACCTGTTGGACGAGAAACCCCAAAGAGAGGCCGAATGCTGCGGTGGTCTACAATTGGTTAAATAGCGTATTACTTCAACAGAGGTTCGGCATTTCATCTGCTTAGCTAAATATCTACTGCACTAGTTAAAGCCGCTCACTAGTACTCAAGAGCCATTGGGATAGGCGAGCAATGTGGGCCAACAATGAGATGAGAAGACTACATAACCCGTATGGTTGCATTGGATAGATACACAGATACACAATCCATGCGTGACCCTAGTGCTAGTGACCAGGCACAAGATAGAAAGTACGTTGCCACATTCGCCACAATTGCCTAAACGCTGCCGCCATGATGACCAATTTCCAAGTAGACATCGACGATGCATGGCAAGCCCGCGAATATCCCGAGCTACGCGACTGTCGTCGACCAGTGCCACAAACTCGGTCGCTGCCGAGCTACCGACACCAACAACAGGGGTGCCCATATCCCTCTCGACAAGCAGTCGGACGACCATGTCAGCGACATCTGGGTCAAGTTTGGGCCCTATGTAGACATGGCCGAAGCCAGAACACAGCGTTTTGTCGAACAGTTCCTCCAAGACAACAATAACCCTGTTGTGCGTGCCCCTCGCGTCTACCTCGCCTTCACCTGCGAGAATAACGGCTTTGGCTACATCGTTTCCGAGTACATTGATGGGAACATATGCGACGAGCGCGATATAGGCTCCATCGCCACCGCTGTACAATCCCTTATTACCATCCCAAGCCCCAGCCCAAAGCCTGGACCCGTTGGAGGAGGCTTCATCGAGCACCCCTTTTATATTGAGCGGATATCCCCCATCTGCTACGAATCCGTCAAGGAGCTACAGGATCATGTCAACGGCGTACGTGTTCTCTGCTGTTCCTCTCGCACCCTGGCAGCTGTCTGACGATGAGTGCTTGCCGCAGATTCTTGCCGTTACGGGTCAGCGGGGCGGGCCCGTGCACTTCACCGATAATGTCGCCAAATACGGCCTGCGTCTATGCCCTTCTGACATGAGATTTGCCAACTTCATGAGGGACAAGGGGAGTAGGATCGTGGCCGTGGATTTCGGCGGTTACTCCTTCCTACCTCCCTCCTTCTTCGCCTTTGCGCTGACAGTAGACATCCTGGCAATGTCCATTGCCCCGAAGCTCGATTATCCGCGGTCTCCAGACCTTGTGCCGTTGCTGAATGCCTCTGGGGGAATGATTCCATTTGGTACTGATACCATCGGTGAGCAGATGTCCTTCTGCGCCTTTCTCTTACCTCTTGCTTTCTTATGGATCCTGAGTTCACCGTACTGCACAGGCATTCCAAGGAGACTACGGTCGAGGCTGCCGAATCATCCGGGCACACATCGCGTCCCCCACTACCTCTGATCGCACTCTTTCTTCTAGTCCCGTATATGTGCGCTGTTACGAGTTGTCAATCCGCCCAAAGGACAGTGTTTTACGTATTTGTGCTGTCTCCCAACCAGTGTATGTAGGCATCTACAGCTAACATTTGGCATGGTTAGCTCTTGTCCTGGCATCTAAAGTCCGATAATCTCGCCTGAACAGTACAGAAGCCCAGGATGTACGTCCTATGTGCGGGTGTAGCCCCAAAAGACTATCATATTGCCCCGTGCCGACTGCGTCTCCGAGTGAATCGGTGACTGCATAGTCGGATATATGCAAAACTATGATTCATCTTGTCAACTCCGTGCAGATAAAGAACAGTATAAGGCGACAGGACCTACCTTATGCCATTTGAGACACTGGCTGACACTCTGCAACGTATGCTAGCTTGCTGAGCGTCCACCTAGAAGATGATCTCCCACCGGAGCAAACCTCTGCATAAAGTGTCTAAATACGCAGCTGGAACCGATATGAAAGGCCGGATAAGTTCGGCTGGTATAGCTTCGCTTCCGCAGAGGCATCCACGTGCTGTAGATGTTGTCAGGCTGCATTTGGAACAAAGGACGTCCCTTCGCGATATTCGAAAACCCGTAAAATTTTCAAGCGGTATGCTATCAAGCGCCAAAGTAAGAGCGGCGGCAATAGCGTCGCCTATGGAAGTCCTGTAACATTCCGCCAAAGTATGCCGGTTTCGAAGCTAATTGATGTTGCTTATATGGGCGGCGCATCTCTTCCAGTTTCCTTCTGAGCTCTCCCGCGGAAGGACGGTGAACGACGTCGAGGTCCCAGGAGGTCCGGAGAAGCTGCCACAGTGGCGTGGGTAAGTTCACAGCAGCAGTATTAGAGTGTATTCGCTAAGTTATATAACTCGGCGTAGGGTAGCTCCAAGCCAATCAGCGAGAAGAAATCGTCGAAAATTTTCTTTTTGGGCGTTCTGGAATAGGTTATATAACCTAGCGAATACACTCTATTGCCAAAAAAGCTGGCATGTGACATGTCAGCGTACTAGACAGCAGGTCAGCCGGAAGTTCAGCTTGAAGCGTGTCGCAGAGTCCGCTCAACATAATACTGTAGTGTTTAAATCAATTTGGCAGTCACGGGTCACGGAGGGCACTGACGGAGCCAAAAATTGACGCATGTCACGGGTCACAGAGACGACTGACGAAAGTGTTTTTTGGCGAAGATATTTGTAAAAATTCAATTTTTTTCCGACAAGTGCAGAGGCCTTTAAAGATGCTTGCAGAAGTACCATACTAGTGCAGCTAGTAGTATACCATGCTGGAAGGTAAAGATTATCAGAGAAACACCCTGCCAGAACCAGATATTGACGGATATTTGGAGGCTGTCACGGGTCATGCACAGCTCTGACGAACTGACGAATCCGTCAAACGGGTCACGCGTCACAGGCCGTGCCGAATTGATCGAAACACTACAGTAGCAGACGAGACCCTGCAACGACTGACAGAAGAACGCCCGTTGAACCCTGTTAGAGCTTGAAGCTTGAGCCACGTAGAACTCCAAGCGCAGAATGAATACACTGGTAATCCACTCGATGTTATGATTCCGACTTATGCTCAGGTGGCTGTGAATAATTATACACTAGGGTTGGGGTCCGGGTCCGGACCGGACACTGATACTGAGTCCCACCACACATTCCATCCGGATCCAACAAGGTGCAACGAAAATCCAGAGCATACATTCGGGTATCTACAGTTCCGCATGAGAAAGCGTACTAGCGCTGTAACGTACAGATTATTCAAAAGTAAGGGTACCGATGCAATTATTATACGAATATTAATACGAAACTCATGCGCCTACCTATCGGTCTCAGGGAGACTTCAGTTACATTCCTTCCAGCCGGCGTCGAACTTGACTCGCCGAGGGACGACGCGTGGGGTCCAAGTCCCAGCATGATAGCAGCAGATCCCACAGAGGTGGTGGCACGTTCATAGTTGCGGTGTTCTGAAGGAAACTCGCATGCGATTGAGCCCACTGCTGAATGGAGCGATTTGCAGGGTCATAGCTTTCCCTCGCGAAAAGCTGTATGTCGATTGAGTCAGTCCTTCAACGGACGGAAGCTTCACTACGGCTCACCTCGCAGATAAGCACGGCGAGGGCGTAGACATCGCCAGGCTTAGTGCAGTAGACGTCCGGCGCTTGCACGGGAGGTTCTATCTCTTCCGGAGGTTTGTAACCCAGGTTTCCGGGGAGGCGTACTCTACCACTGCGAACAACGTCTATCCGGCGGAGCACAGCATTCACCTGGACGTCGCTCAGATAGACAGCTCCACTGTCGTCGATCAATAAGTTGGTCTGGACGGGATGATGACTTAGTAAGAGACAAGGGCAAAGCTGTGGCGGGACGCACAGCTTTGATGTTTCCATGCGTCATGTCTCTTTCGTGAAGATACTCCAAGGCACGAGCTGCTTGAATGACCTGACACAGAAAAACCGTCAGCACAGACACCGGAATACGCTTAATCGGACACACAAGGTTCATGATATCCACGGTCGGATTGTTCCTAACAAACGTGAGGATGTTGCCATTCTTGAAGTAGGGCGTGAGCAGGAGCAAGCAAGGTCGATCGGGCGCTTGCAGAAGAGACGTAGGACAGAGGTAGGGATGAAGGAGATCGACTCGACCGATTGTTTGAGTCAATTGCTGTGTATCCGCAGTCTTAGTCAAGTGCGTAGCTCCAAGCCATAGAGGCATACCATATTCACTATGCCCGACAATGTCTCACTGAACCGAGGCCTCAATATCTTGACCGCAACCTGAATAGCATCCGGGTTATATACCTGGCCTTGCCGGTAGTGTCAGGAACTCACACTCGAGTGATGTCCAGAGGGATCTGCTATACTGTACAGATCGACGTAGCTGTCTTGAGCAAAGGCCGTCTGGGAGCCGCCGGTGCCATATAGTTGAGTCAGTGGAAGACTATATAATAATGCCATACTACTCACCCCATGCCCAGCAACGAGCGCCGAGGATCCAGAAGATGTCAGAGCTAGACGCAGAACCTCAGAAGGAACCTGCATGGGAGCGTTGGATATCATTCCGGAAGTCAGGTAATCTCTGAAGGTGAAGAAGGGTGAAGACCAAGACACCAATGTTATAACGGCCTGTGTTTGGCCGTGGGAAGACGAGAGTTTAATAATCGGTGGAGGTCAGTATGTGTGGATACGCCCAGTGTGACACGCGTCCGGCCTCCCTGGGAGTCGTCTCCAGGACCCCATGAAGTCTCGTTGCCCTGGGGCTGTAAAGCAGCCAACTACATCCAACCATCGGATTTCGAGCTCGTCTCCGGCCTATCAGGACAGCGCAGCACGCACATGACGGTCCTTGGCCTCATCGGATACGGAGGCGCGTCCTCAGAATCGGACAAGGTCGACCGTGGACAGCATTGAGATGCAGCTGTGCAAGATTGCAACTGCCAGTTCACACAGCAAAATTTTCCGAGCCGTGCAGAGACGTGTTCAACCTCCAGCGAATAAACATGACGGAGAGACCAGTTTTCGAGATGAGACGACCGATCAAGAAGTGACCGAGTACTCGGAACATGGTACATGTCAAGCCCCGGGAACCAAGTCAAGATTTGAGCCGTTCGTCGTCGTCGCCGCGTTCCGGAGACACGTACCGATATGACTCACAGCCGTGAGGAGTTCCTCCCGGTCCCCCTAGCTATATATCACTGGTCGACGGCGGATAATCACCATCGATAAGCAATAATCAGCCTCTGATGAGCGCGCAAGACGCGCCTGATTCCTGGGACCTGGGTGTAGTAAGAACAACGCGTTCTAATTTACATGCTTCTCAGAGAACCCACGTGATAACGCAAGTGACATACATAGTATGTCACATTCCCTGCGTCACATTTGCGCATTCTTCGACTCGACCTCGAAGGAAGATACTCGACATATTCGACACCATGGAGGCGTCAGCATCAACCAGCACATCGACCGAGGGCAAGAAGAAGCCGGTTGTCATCATCACAATAGGCATGGCCGGCGCCGGCAAGTCGACCTTCGTGCAGCGCATAAACTCGCACCTGCACTCGCTCGACCCCCCAGCGCCGCCGTACATCCTCAACCTCGACCCCGCCGTCACCCACGTACCCTTTGAAGCCAACATTGACATCCGGGATACGGTGAACTATAAGGAGGTCATGAAGCAGTGTGTGTCTCTCTTTCTTTTATCGCATCTTGGGGTTGGGGTTAATTTGCGATATGCGATTTTCGCAGGTATAATCTAGGGCCGAATGGGGGAATATTGACTGCGCTGAATTTGTTCACGACGAAATTCGATCAGGTGTTGGACCTGGTGGAGAAGCGCTCGGAGACCGTTGAGTATGCTGGTTAACAAATTCGCCATTGCGTCTGATTGCTGATGCTGCGTATCAGCTATGTCATCCTCGATACCCCAGGACAAATTGAGATCTTCACCTGGTCGGCATCCGGTGCGATCATCACGGACGCCATCGCATCCTCGTTCCCAACCGTCGTTGCGTACATTATCGATACACCGCGCACATCTGCACCAGCCACCTTCATGTCCAACATGCTCTATGCCTGCAGGTAAGACTCTGCGCTTTTGGCACTCTTCAGCGTCGCTCATATGATCTCTAGTATTTTGTACAAAACAAAACTCCCTTTCATCTTGGTCTTCAACAAGACAGACGTCCAGCCACACGACTTTGCCATCGAGTGGATGCAGGACTTCGAAGCGTTCCAGACGGCGCTTGCGTCCCATGGTGGAACTACTGATGCGGAAGGGGAGCCGACGTACATGAACAGCTTGATGAACAGTATGAGTCTTGTGCTAGACGAGTTCTACAAGCACTTGAAGGTATATGCGTTGCTTCCTATTCGCACTGAGTGAATCTCAACTCAAGTCTAGGCAGTAGGCGTGTCAAGTATGACCGGAGCGGGTGTCAAGGAATTCTTCGAAGCTGTCGATGCATCCCGATCAGAGTACGAGAAGTAAGTCATACCCAGGGTTCGCTTCAGCTTGTTATAACTAACTCGCAATCCTTCAGGGAATACCTCCCCGAACTCACCCGCGCGCGCGCAGCCCGCGAGCAATCCCTCCAAGCTGTGAAAGACGAATCCATGACCCGCTTTATGACCGATCTCTCCATCGACCGCGAGCAAAATCCTAACGCCGCCCTCCGCGACCGTTGGCGACCGGAAGACGAGGAAGATGACGACGGTGATGACGTGGACATCGTTGATCGCAGTGCGTAGTGACACTCTGTCTCATGATTGCAGATGCGCTAATGTGGCATTCGTGTAGGTGAGGAGCCGTGGCCGGGTCAGTTCATCGACGTCACGCAGTCAAGAAGAGGTGATAATGAGGACTTCGTTTGGCCACGGCCCGGTTGAGTCTCTGCCACAAGCAAAATACATGTCCAAGTTGGCTGTAATTGTACCATTAAGCTCTGCTACAATTCTTGGCAAGTGTATCTTCACTATGCTATCAAGTACCTCTTATTGTCTTTGTAGATGCTGCTCGGCACCATCGCCTCCGTCTGCGCGAGGCATGTGGAGTCTATTTATTCCACGAATCCCGCGTAGCCGCGTGTGGCGCGCATGAGAACGGGCCTGAGCTGATGACGGCCGTTGCTGCGATCTCAAGCTAATGTTGGCTGCTCCCTTATAATGTGAGATCGGCGCTGTTCTGTCGCCTCAAGTTTGAGCGCACTCCCTTCAAACCGCGTGTGGCGTCGACCGAGGGTATGTGAAAGCTTGTTAAACAGCACAATCGCGCGACCATATGCATTCTATGATTATTACAAATAGTGAGGGACTAAGTGAGACGCCACCAGCAATGAATCAGAATTGAAACCGAGAGAATCAGATCAGAGCGCTCGCGTGGAATGTATCGGCGAGGCTCGGTGCGAAGACAAGGCCGGGAGGTGCCGTGTCTCCTGCAAGGCGACGAGTGCTTCTTGAACGTTAACAAGGCCTCCCTTTCTCTCTGTCTCAGAGCTGTATCGACCCGTCAGCCAGCCATCATCTGATTTCGACATCAAAGTCGTTATTCGACTCGAGAGTGGGACCCACAGCCGTCAACCGACGGCAGACCAAACAATTCCTCTTATCCTGCCCCTCCGCTCTGCCGCCCCCATCACCCCTGGCCACCGCCCTCTACCGACTCCAGCCCCTCTCGATCCACGACATCGTCTGAGGTCTCAGCTACATCATTATATCGATTAGAGCGTTCCTTACTGCCATCAGCCAACGCTTTCAGGAATGGATCGGTGAGCGCGGGTGATTGGTTGACGACGTGCAACACGCGATTAATGCATTTTGTTCCTCTAGCTACGCGAAAATTGAGAAGATTGGTGCGTTGTGGTGCTCAGCGTCGCGTTTTGCGTGGTTTCTGACGAGTGAGGTGGCTTGGTGCGGACTACACTTTCAGGCGAGGGTAAGCGAAACCTTGTGTTGCGTCGTATCAGGGAGGCTCAGGGTTATCCAGGAACGTATGGCGTCGTGTACAAGGCGCGGGATATGAACACAGACGGGATTGTCGCGCTCAAGAAGATCCGCTTGGAGGCAGAGGACGAGGGCGTGCCCAGCACCGCTATCCGGGAGATCAGTCTGTTGAAAGAGTTGAAGGATGAGAACATCGTTCGGTGCGCGCCCCCTCTTCCCGCCGCGTCCGGGCGCGTTCCTCATGCTCTTTCGGGCGCTGTGCAGGTTGCTCGACATCATTCACGCTGATGCGAAGCTCTACCTCGTGTTCGAGTTCCTGGACATGGATCTGAAGCGCTACATGGACAACGCCAATAGGATGGGCGCGCCGATGACTATGGGCCTTGTAAAGGTGTGTTCTGCGTCGCATATTATCTGGCTTTCCATGCCACGCCTATGCGCTTCGTTCGTGCGGAATCAACAAAACACGCCGACTTCACGCCGCAGGCGCGCGTCATCTGATGGCTATTTACGCGCCACGCGTGAGACGCGTCAGTCACGTGACTCGTTCCCGGTGTCCGTATTATCTCTCCCTTTCCTTGAACTACTCGCTCTCTGAAGCGTCTGGAAACCCCAGAGCTCAGTATATGCTTCTGGGCGCATGTATTCAGGCTTTAGGCTCAGCTGGTACCGTGGGAAATTCGTGTGGCGTCCCTGGGCCTAGCTATTTCTTTTCATTTCGTCCGCTTATCTCGCCGCTGCGGCCCTTTAATCGACATGTCAATTGCAAGCACACACGATACTGACGAATTTTCTTGATAGAAATTCACCTACCAAATGCTCCTCGGCATTCTCTACTGCCACAAGCACCGCATCCTCCACCGCGACCTGAAGCCACAAAATCTGCTGATTGACAAAGAGAATAATCTCAAGTTGGCGGACTTTGGTCTGGCTAGGGCATTCGGTATCCCTATGCGGACCTACACGCACGAGGTACGCGAGCTCTCGCTGTGTCTCCTAATTGTCTCGAAATTGACAGATGGGCGGAAATATCAGGTTGTGACACTCTGGTATCGCGCACCGGAAGTTCTGCTAGGCGCGCGCTACTACTCCACCGCAATTGACATGTGGTCAGCGGGGTGCATCATGGCGGAGATGGCCCTCCGCGGGCAGCCGCTCTTCCCCGGTGACTCTGAGATCGACCAGATTTTCAAAATCTTCAGGTTCACCCTCTCCCAAATGGGCGCTGTATCTAGCTGATGGCTGGTATCCTGCAGAGTATTGGGCACGCCGACCGAGCACACTTGGCCCGATGTGAAGAACATGCAAGATTACAAGCCGACGTTCCCGCAGTGGCATCCGCAAGATTTGGGAGACCATGTGCCGACGCTGGACGCTCACGGCATCGACCTGCTTCAGGTAGCCTTCGTTTGTTGAAGCGCGTCAGATTCACTAACGAACGCCTGATTGCAGCTGTGTTTGGTCTTCGACACGTCCAAGCGCATCTCCGGTTCGTCTCCGCCCCTTTGCTCTCCCTTTCACCCATGCTGATGTGATGTCTCGCAGCCAAACGCGCTCTTGTGCACCCGTACTTTGCGGGCTACACGCCGCCTTCTTAAATAACCATCAAGCACGCACGCTGCAGCATCTGTTCGTCTTCCACATCATTCTTGTATTCTTCTCATCGTCGACGCCTCGCATTATGTCTGTCTCGTTAGTCTTGCATTATGTCTCCCCTAGCTGCATTTGGTACCCGTATCCGTACGCACGAATATTCTTCAGTATACAGCGAAGCTTGCGACGCCTCCGGCGAAATTGTTTGTGAAGCTGCAAGAAGTAAATCTGATTCCAAGGCCACAATGAATGGACTGTCTTTCTTCGTACGCGGACAGGAGATGGCCGAAATCTCGCAAAGCTCAGAACCACGCCTCTGACTCCAGTAGCGAAACAAATCCAGAACATACGGAAATGCAATATGCGACAGTAATACACTATATTTACATTCTGATAGATATTATAACCATCCCATAAGATGTTCTACACAAGATACCCACGAACGGAAGAGAGACCAGCGGAGGTTACTTAGTATTTATTCCATCTTCTCCCCCAACATACCAGCCAAAGCCTCACTTCCACCCTCCGCAGACCCACTGAACACAGCAAACTTGGCGCCCTCCTGCCTACCCTCCTTGGAGTTCCATCCGCTCGTACGCTTCTCAAACACTTCGGGGCTCCGGTCGAGCAGCATATCCAGGTCCTGCTTGCTGATGACGGACGTGGCGGTGGCAGGACTGGCAATGTCTACTCGCGAGCCCTCGATCTCTAGCATGTTTGCGGCGAGCTCGGCGAGGCTGGTCGAGCTCTTCGTGGGCGCGGCGCCGGTGGGGTTCTTGTATTTGCCTGAGTGCCACGCGGTTAGGAAGCGGACGACAGTGGAAGGAAGGGCGAACGTACCTTTGGCGATGACTAGCGCCTCGAGCTGGCGTTTTGCAGAGGCTCGCTGCATGATCTTCGTCTCGATGGTGTTCTGGGTTACCATGCGGAAGATCAAGACGGGCCTAGTCTGTCCGATGCGATGAGCGCGGTCCTGTGCTTGGATGTCCATCTGCGGGTTCTGTACGACCAGACAATTCAGTCTCTGATCTAGTTGGCGAAGGGAGCCGCTATCACTTACCCAGTCTTGATCATAGAATATCACCGTATCAGCGGCAGTCAGGTTGATGCCCAGCCCTCCCGCCCGCGTACTGAGCAAGAACAACCGCGGCGCATCAGGCGCATCCCCGCCACTCTGGAACCGCTCCATCTCATCTCTTCGCTCGTCAGGTGACGTGGACCCATCGATCCTGCATAGCTCCCACCCCTTGCAATCACTCGCCCACGCCTCGATGATATCGAGCATCGTCGTGAACTGGCTGAATATCAGGACTTTGTGGCCACCGCGGAAGAGCTCTTCCAAGAGCCGCTCGAGCAGCATCATCTTGCTGCTGGCGTTGACGAGGTCTTGGTTCGCGATGGGCGCCTGGGTGCGCGGGTCGAGGGGCCAGTCGAAGAGGTAGGGATGTGAGCAGGCTTTGCGGAGCTGCATGATAATATTTTGAAGACGCAGGTTGTTGACTTGGCGTACTATAACCGCCATCAGCGATGTGACATCAAGAAGAGAACAGTACGAAAGGATATAATACCCACAGGCTGATTGCAACTGCCACTCCCTCCCCATCTCCTCCGCACTCTTCTCCTTCTGACGGTACCGTTCATCATCGAACTCTCCCCTCTCCAACCTCTCAAAATACTCGTCATCATCCCCATCAAGTATATCAAACTTCTCCGTTGTCTTGCCTTTCTTCTCTCTCTTCTTCCCCTTCCCGTCCTCCTTCTCTTTGGCGCTCCTCAACTTCCTCCCCTCAGTCTCCTTCCCACCCTTCCCACTCTCCTTCTTGTTCTCCCCCGTCTTATTCTTATTCTGCACGAGCAACCGCCTCAGACCACCATTGATAATCGCATCGTACAGCTCCTTCTGCCTCTCGCTGAGCCCCACATAAATCACATACTCCTTCTTAGGCGGCAGATTCAAGCCAACCTCAACGTCAGCTTTCGTGCGGCGCAGGAGGAAGGGCTTCAGCGTTGCGTGCAGGCTTGCGATGATCGCCTCTGCGCGCTCGGCGGACATGTGGTCTTGCAGATTCGAGAGGTTGAACCTGCGTATGATGTTACTATCACAGGTTGACTGAGAGGGAGATGGAATATGCTTACCATTGCTGGAACGAATCGAGGTTGTCGAAGAGGTCCGGGAGGATGAAGTTCAGTAGTGACCACAGCTCCGCTAGGTTGTTCTGCCGAAACAAGAAATCCACGATTAATCATGCACCCCTCTCGAATGCGTTCACGACTCCACCTCACCTGCAACGGCGTCCCAGTCAACACAATCCTCCCAGCGCTATTATACTTCTTAATCTCCTGCATTAGCCTGCACAACACCGTTAAGTTCAATCACATCCTCATGCTCGGCCAAGCCGTCTAGTGAACCAAGACTCACCGGCAGTCAAAGTTCTTCAACCTCTGTCCCTCATCCACGACGATGAAGCCCCATTTATACTGGCTGAGGAACTTTTGATCCTTGATGAGCAGCTCGTAGGTCGTGACGACAACGGGGAAGTCGCTCCAGCCGCTATTCTCGGACACATGCGGCTTCTCCTCCTCTTTCCCTTGTTCGTTCGGCTGTTGCTCTTGGACGTTCTCCTTCACTTCTTCCTCTTCTTCCTCTACCTCCATGGCCTGTTCGTCCTCCTTCTCGTCTTCGCTTTCCACTCTAACGGCCTTCTTGCCACGTGTACTCCTCCTCGACGCAGGGGCTTTCTTCCCCTTTCCTTTGGCTGGATTTTTCTTCGCACTCGCTTTTGCGCCAGATGCCTTGGCCTTCCCCTTCGCCCTCGCCTTGCCCTTCGGGTTCACCGAAAAGTCAGGTGCTTCGGTGTCAGGTGGAGGCACGAGGACAGTGCGGCGTAGCTCTGCGCGCGCGGCTGGCGTACCATGATACATGCATACAGGGATCTGCAGTAGAAGGCAAGGCATGTTAGATACAATATTCAAGGGGGAAGACAATGGAAAAGAAGCTACGAGAAGGTTGTGACGACGAAAGAAATGAAACGAGTATATAGTGTGGTAGTCTTACGCACCCCGGGAGCAAAGCGCTGGTACTCAGAGACCCAGTTGTGCAGGACACTCAGTGGACAGACAACGAGGAAGGGTCCGCTGATCTTATCGCGAATGTATGCTGAGAAGGCGATCGTCTGAAGGGTCTGTGTACACTAAATCAGTGCATGGCAGGGCGCAATTCAGGTTTCCGCAGACCTTCCCTAGTCCCATCTCGTCAGCTGAGCAAACGTGAGCAAAGTATTAGTACACGATTCATCGCCCATATGGGGCTGACGTACCGAGGATACCACTGATTCCGTTGTCAAAAAGTCCCGCCATCCAGGCCACACCTTCCAGCTGATAATCCTTCAATTTTGCGCCTGTGACGAGAGCAGGCTGAGTAAACTTCGTAAGCGCCCCATCATCGACGACAGCCTGCTCCTCCTCATTCTTTCGACGGTCTTCAGACAGCCTAGCGCGTTTAGACGTCGTAAATTCAGATTCGGAGTCAGAGTCCACCGGAAGACGGCGTTTCCTAGTGTTTGCCTTCCCCTTCTTCCTCTTTGTCTTCTTCGTTGCCGTAGAGGGAGGCGCAGGCGATGCAGATGCGGAGTCGTGCGACGCATGCGCCTTTGCCAAGTCCATCCTCTGCTTCAGCAGCGTGGCGTACATCGCCGACTTCTCTAACAGGTTTTCTAGGCGCGTGTAGCGCTCATCTAAAGGCTAAAAACCACGGATACTCTATCTGAGTACGAGGTCTCGACGTTAGTCCCGGAGAACACTGACCATGTCCTGAATACGCGCCATAGCCTCTTCGGCCAAAACGTTCGATTCCTAAGCAATAGGTCGTGTCAGCGACGCCGGCTATTATAACGCTCAGTATGCTCACTTCAGCATCTTCCTCTGCCTTCAGGTTCTCTTCATCTTCTGGAGGAGGCGACGTCGCGGGCGTGCTGGAAATTGGCGTAGCCGCCGAGGACGTCGGGGGTAGGCTGGTGCCCAGACACGGCGACGAGGGTTCAGACATAGGAAGTGGATTGTATGCTCGCCAAAATATGCAGTGTCGCTTGTGACAGGCGGCCGGGCAGTTTGGACGCTTGGGCTGTGGCCGGTGCTCTTTCAATTGGAAGAGAGCAAGGGCACGCGCCATAACCACCGCGCACGTGATGGTGACCGTCACATCATTCACCGTTCAGCAACAAACAGGTCATTCATGAGGGCACCCGCTTCGACAAATTCTACGCTGTAGAAAGCTTTCCATGGCTCTAAGAAAGTATTCGCCAAGAAAATGAAAAAATTGGACATCAATGCTAAAATCGTGCAGGAACAAGATACATGCTTGAGCCGGGAATCGAACCCGAGGCGGAGCCATGGGAAGACTCCATGTTACCACTACACCACTCAAGCTTGACTCATAAAAGCCGTAATACTTATAATTACCAATTATAAATTCAAAGTTATAAACTAGCGATGGGAAGCACGGGTCTCTCTCAAGCATAGTATTCATCCATTCGTAATCGTTGCACAAAAGATCACCTCAACCTTGGGCATTCGTTTCCCTAGATCTGACGAGCTGAACGTACTGCTTATACCTCCCAAATAACTCCGGATCCCCTCGGTCTTTCTTCCTTCCCGCCGCATCTATCTCTGCCATCTCTTCAGGAGTGAGGTCAGGCATGTCAAGGACCGCGAGGTACTCTTTCATGCGGTCCTCTTTCGAGGAGGTACTATTTCGAGTATCAAAATGCTGCATCCCTTGAGATGTGGTGACCACATACGTTACGACGACGACACCCTTCTGAAGACACCACTTGAACAGGACTTGGCCTTCCGTGACAGGCTTTCCCCAAGTCTGCTCGAGTCTTGTACGAACGCTGCTTAACACGGGATCCAGAGGCCCACCAGGCTCGCGAGTAATCGGCGCGAGCACTCCGTAAGATTCGAGGCGGATGCCATGCTTGTTGGAATACTCCAACAGAGACTCGAATGCGCCCAAGACGTATGGGTGGAATTCAATCTAATCGATGGTCAGCTCGACTGAGGAAAACATTCCTATTGTAAGCTCTTACCTGATTGACAGCAGGCTTGATGGTAGCTTCAGACAAGAACTCTTCGAAGTCCTGAATCTCAAAATTCGACACCCCAATCGAACGCGTAAGACCTTCTCTCTTCACAGCCTCCATCTCCTTCCACACCTCCTTCATCCTGCCAGAAAAATGCATCGGCGCATGTACAAGGTACAAATCCACATAATCCAGCTTCAGCTTGCTGAGAGACTCCTGCAAAGCGTCCTTCACCGTCTCACCCTCCTTCAACTCTGCCACTTTCGTCGTGACGTACAGCTTCTCACGAGGGACACCACAGTCGGCAAGGGCGGCGGCGAGCTGATCTTCGGTGCGGTACATCTGCGCGGTGTCGAAGTGCGTGAAGCCAGTACGAAGGGCAGTTTTCGTGGGGTCCACTGCATCCTGCTTCATGAGAGCCGTGCCAGTGCCGAAACCGAGCGCTGGGATGCTGGTGCCATCGTTTAATGAGAAGGATGAGGTAGACATGGTCTGTTAACGGGGTCAGGAGTAGCTGCGGTATCGTCGAGTCCTGAGGTGAATGTCTGGAGCTCCTGATTCTGCTGGGTCTTTATACTCTCGCTGATGCTTGACGCAGACGTCTGACGACAGAGTCTCGTTCATCTCTGCAGAGTGATCAGAATGGTGAGAAGGAAACGCACCTTGCGAGCAAAGTCCGAATGTCCTCGTTCGCCACAGTGCAAACATAGCGATATTGTCGGACTATTGACGTCGGTATATATCAGGACGCTCAGTACGCACGGTCCATTCGCAAGGTAACCATGAAGCAACGGAACCCTCGTCCAAATGTTGAACGCTGAAGATTGGTACAGGTAAACATAGCAAGATATGACGGGATACACCGCCAGGAACCAGTACACTTACTACTTAAGCTTTAAGCTTTCGGAATAAAGGCCAAATGCCCACGTGGCCTTCAGTTTACATATTATGTAATGCGCTGCAGCCCGACCTTTTTTGCATTTCATCAAAATCCTCTTCATTCCCCTCTCTGCTCAGGCCAGCAATCCTCGAGGACTACTCCTGCGACTGTCTCGCGATGAACTTTATGTCAGTCTCCTGGTCTCGGCTGCTATCGACGGCGTCGAGAACAAGCACGCGAAGCTCAAGGGCAATTAAAAGTCTAACGCAGCACTTTCATATTTCTGCTGTACGCAAAATAGACGGCGAACGTGCCTGCTTTACCTGTGGTGAAGGTGCGTGGGTGTTTTTGCGCTGTCGGTGCTACGGAGGTGTGGCGCATTAGACTACAATTCTTGGGGAGGCTTTTTCCTATTTCTTGCGTGCGGAGACTTGTGCTGACGGGCTTTATGGTCCTTCTTTTATGTACCGCAAATTTGATACGAATACGACATACCAATGGCGGTCAATACGCGATTTTAATCCATGCCTATGTTGTCCCTTCGGGCATGGAACTGCCGCCAACACCCTGCCATCTTGTTGATATGCAGTCGGACACTTTGCTTCTGACTGCACTAAGGGCCTTATCTGGTAAGGAATTTCCTCCTGACCATGCTCGAGGTTTTTTTGACACCGTGCTCTGCTACTGTTAGCTTCAACTGTGAGCATCTTCCACCCTTGCACTTACAACAGTGATCTGATTGGGGTTGTAGGCCGCGGGGAGGGTCACTTTGCGCGTGATTGCACTGTAAAAAAGCCCTGCTATAAGTGCGGTGAAGAGGGTCATTCTGTTAGTGCTTATGGGGACTTGAAGGACTCGACACTGACCTCGTGCTTTTCGACCCTAGCCCCGGGATTGCCCACAAGAAGCACTGTGCTACCGGTGCGGCCAGAGTGGCCACTTTGCACGCGATTGCCCC
>ML213511.1:440344-519659 GCA_004369045.1 Heliocybe sulcata | reverse complement strand
GGCCAGAGTGGCCACTTTGCACGCGATTGCCCCCAAGCCGCTGGCGGTACTTCCACTGAACCACAGTGCTACCGGTGCGGCGAGGTTGGCCACTCGACACGCGATTGCCCTGAAGCTTTGCCCTGAAGCTCCTGACGGAGGTGCAGCTTGAAGCTACAGTGGAGGTAGCTATGGCTCCTAACGAGGATTGTAAATCATAATGCAGATGTCAGGCGATGTCCTCCGGGGCTTCTCAGAGCGCGCAGACACTCACATGTCCCACCTAGGGGGACATACCTCTTGAATGCTAAGGCCATCGATGACCGCGCACAGCTCTCTTGTCTATTGGCACGCCTTGAGATCAATGTGAAAGTCTCGGTAACAAAGTTCGATGGATTGTTGCACCTTAAAGGCGGTGCTTGACAGCTGCCGCCGTCTTATGCTCCGGCGTACACGCCGCAACCGCGAGGAGGATGATTCTGAATTTCGATAGAATACCGCATTATCCTCGTCCATACAGTTTTGAGAATGAGCAGAATTCTTGAAGATGCAGAGAGTTGACTTGGTAGCTGCAAACGTATAACCTCGCCCGACGCCACAAGGCACAGACTGGACGCTTATTTACCGGTGTGAAAGTGATTGCCGCCCCGTCCCGAAAGCAATAACATCGCTAGCGCTGCTTTTGACTGTTGGAAGATCCGTTGAGGCCGTATAATAAACAGACCGTCTGCATATGTCCTCTGGCAACACTCCGCCCAGCAATGAGTCGTCTTAGCGGCCATAGCAGAGGAAACGTCGCTGCAGACTTGCCCAAGCGGAGTATTGACTCACCTGCACCGCATGAACAAGGAAGATCATGCTAGCCGTGCCTGGCACCGACGTGTACTAGACTCATTCGTGAATGATCCGTTGTAATCCCCTGTACGAGCGCTATTCGTTGACAGTGATGGCTTGGCGAGGGGCGCTATTCGAATAAAAACCATGTAAGTTGCAAGTTGCCATGTCAGTCCTTTCCCCACAGGCCGCCAATCCCCTCCATTCCTCTCCTTGTCAAGTCGTTAAGGTTCCCAGTAAGAGACGATGTACGCCGTTGCTGTAGCATTCGTCACTCTGGCTGCAGCCTCTTCGAGTGCAGGTACGCCACATCCTTCCCCTGAATACCAGTGTGGCGACGGTATCCTAACCATAACTCTCCAGCCACCTCCATCAGCGCCCGGACACCAGGACTCTTCCTGCGCCAACTGGACCCCTCCTCATACCCTGCCCAGTGCCAGCCCACATGTAGCAGCTCTCTGGGCACCATCCAAGTGCGTATATCCTCCGAATTCAGAATTCTACCTGCCATTTGTTAACGTCCGCCTGCAGTCATGCACTGACGTCGCATGCATGTGCACGGACTCGATCAACCAAGACCTCGCCGCCTGCGTTGACTGCATCCTCGGCTCGGACGGCACAACTCCCTCCGCTAGCCTCATCTCGCAGGCCCAGCAGGTCCTAGACCGTGCGTTAGCCTTCCCCAGTATCATCCGTACTCTGCTCACACATTGCCAACCCCCCTAGAATACGAGGAGTCATGCGCGGAAGGCGGCGCCCCCGTCGCCACACTCACGGCTACGCCCTCGTACCTCTCCGGCTCCGCGTCCACCGTGAACGCGCCCTCAGTAACACGATCCGGCTCTTCCGTTACGTCCGCTTCGTCCCCACAGGTCACCTTTGTCGGTACGAGCACGCCCTCGTCGGGCGCTTCGACTGGTACCCTCACCAGCCCCGCTGCCGGTACGAACGCTGGGACCGTCCTCGGTTCACAGACAACAAGCAGCGAGGTCAATCCCTTTGCACAGAGCGGCAGCGGAAAGATCGGAGTTCCTGCAATCCCTGCATTTGCGGGTGCTGTTCTCGGCGGATTGGCTGTTTTACTTTAAGGGATTCATGGTGGGCTGGGACACTGGTGTTGAAATGATTTATTATGTCACTATATCAATGTCTCGTTATTTATACCTCTGTCGGTGATGTGGTACAGATCATCTTTGTAATTCACACTCTTTGCTCTGACACTGGTGTTGGCGGTCGAAAAGTCTAAATGACCAATTTACGGATACATGTAACAGATCCACAACCAAGAGACTAGAGACAAGAAGATAGACAAAGTGCATAGTATTTGAGAATAATCGTCGAGGAACGAACGAGGCGAAAGAAGGAGCGCATGGCAGATGAACAAGACCAGATGTAGGATACCTACACCCTCCCGATCGTCATCACATGCATCACCACATATGTCCGAGACGAGGACCTCAAGAGGCTCCGCGAAGAATACCGTTCCTGTACGGCCTGTCGCATACGCGACGTGAGCTGGCATGACTGGAGTCGTGAATACCTGATCCTGCTGGTCCAATACATATGGCGTCGGCGATCTCGTGCGTTCGTGCTGTGCTGCCATATCCGGATACTTACCTCCGTCCTCCATTGTAGGCATGTGGACCGTCCGAGTCCGTCTAGAAATGTGCGTCACCAGAGCGTGCTGCTGGATTTCATCCTGCATCCTCCGCCATTAGCACAGTCCAATATGCGATTATGAGAGAATGACATACAATGTAGATCATGGCGTGTCAGGCTCCAACTTCTCTCCCCTGGTCAGCACCCGGATGCCCTTGCCCGGCTGGCCGACCTTCTCCATCATCGCCATGACCGCGGCAGGGCGCTCGACGAGTCCGCCGCCACCTCCCTGCCCGCGCTCGTGGGAGTTCCTTCGCCCCCTACCACCGCGGGAGGCCGGCGGTCCACTGTGGTGATGAGCGGGCGCCGTCGTATTACGCTTTCTCGGCCCTTCCTCTTCCTCGGTGCCGGGTTTGACCTCCATAACCTTGATACCGGCCTTCTTGGCCCAGTGCGCGACGACAGATCCGGCAGAGCGCGGCTCGTGCTTCTGCGGGGCGGGTAGGGGGACAGGAGAGGAGTCTGTTTGCGGGGCGGGAGCGGCGCCGGGTTGGGGAGGGGAAGAGGCGACGGCGAGGATAACTTTAGGGTCCGCCGGAGCTTTGTCGGTGGCGCCCACGGTGTCCTTGGAATGCTCGACCTCCCAGCGCGCACAGCAGATCGTGCGGCGCACCCACTCGGGCGAGCCCATGCTGGCAGCAGCGGCCTTGTCCTCGTCCTCAGTAAAGGTGATGGCGTCCCAGAGAACGAAGGCGTCGTCCCGCTGGACGCGGATCCGCGGGTTCACGCCGACCTGGGCCTCGAGGATACGCGAGGCCGCGCGCGCGCGCTGTGCGAGGGGCGATGTGCCCTTCTTGAGCAGGTCGAGGGTGTTCAGGGCTGCTGCGGGTGTAAGGATGCAGAGCAGGGGGATAGGGAGATGAGAACGAGCCTTCGAGGGGGACGATGACGATCTCCTGCCGCTCGTCCCTGCACCACCGCTTGAACTGGCCGATGCAGTGTATGAGGACGCTGGCGTCAATCACTACAACGTCCGCGTCCTTGTCCCGCCTCTCCCCGTCCCTCGTTCTCGGCCGCTCAGCCTTCCCCGCACCCGCCACCGGTGCACGCTTCCCTCGTCCTGTGGGGGTAACACTCCGATCGACTTGCCCGTTCGGAGAGCGCTTCCGGTCCCTCCAGTTGTTAGAATTGGTCCCAGGGCCAGAGGTGACGGTCTTCTCGAGCTGCTCGACCTGGTGATTCAAGAAGGCGGCGCCGAGGGCGCGAGACATGGCTAGTTTGTTGTTGTTCATGGTTTCTGCCGCTTCGCCCTGCAATTGAGAAGTCAGTACGGTATATAGCTTGAGTATCGCTGGTAAAATACCTGGTAGATGACGAACGAGGCTATGTGTGCTGTGTGTGAGCGCAGTAGGGTACAGAGAGGTACAGAGCCACATCCCCCCGCTTCCGTCGGCATCTCCCTCCAACCCGGATCTTGTTTGTGCGCTTCTTATACTCTCGAACATCATGTACAGCTGAAGGGCTCTGTATTTCGCCTCGATGGTCGAATTCTAATGGACCGAGCAAGTGGAATTGTGCGGTCAAGATGTGCTTCTCAGAAGGGTACGAAGACACGCGAATCCTGATTCACGCATGCAGAACTCGAGGCTCGGCAGGATATACCAAAGGAGCTTCTACCAACCAGATACTGGCCGTAGTAACGGTGTTAAAGCAACTCTACAGTGACTCCAGAATGCATGACCAAGACCCGCGGGCTTAGATTCTGTCCTCGCGGAAATCCGGAGAACTCTTCCCATGTTGAACTTCGAGTTCTAGGGAAGCATGTATGAAAGCTGAGCGCTGTGCGCTGTGCGAGTATCAAGGCCTAGCCTGAGACTCTCGGGGGAGGCAGGTGTGGGAGCAATTGCGATGCATGGCAAAGTGAAAGAACTAGCACCTTAAAATCATCGAACTTACCTTTCTGGTGGTGAGTCAAGGAATCTTTCGTATCTTCCGTGGCTCATTGACAAACAGCTGGACTATAGTGGCTCTCCAGGCGAAGACCCTAGCAGGCATACATAAGGCACGAGTAGCTAGGAGAACATTGATAAATTCCCTTTCGACAGCTGACTTCAAAGGTGCGGCTGCCAACCTCAATTCTCGTCAGCGTCCCGTCTACCCGCCTGCACATCTCCCCAGACCTCCCTCCATTCTCGCTGGTTCCTAGCAGGTTTGGCGGGAAACACTTTCAACTCGGTCTTCCCCATCTGTTGATTCTGTCGCATCATTTCCTGCCTGTACTGGTCCTCTTCACGCGCCCGCTGACCAGGTGCAAGGTCGATCATATACTTCTGCAGGTTGAGCGGGACAAAGCGCTTGTTGTCCCCATGAAGGGGCTCACGCAGACCGAGGAGCTGGGTCAAGAAGTATATGGCACCCGCCGACGTGCCAGAGATGCGGATACTTGTAAGGTTATGCGCGGATTCCAGCGCAAGCACCCGTGCAAAGGCCCAGTGCGCATTCTAGAGGTGACCACAAGTGCTCATGGCAAAATGAGCATGTGTGAGGGCTGGAAAACGGGGAATGGGCGGGGAAGGCGGGTAGCGAAGGTGCGTGCGTCTTAAGATGTCGGGAACAGCCAGTGTGAAATGCGTGAGGCGAGGAAACGTCAAAGATTGTGCGAACACCTCTCCATCTGCAAAGATATCCAAGCTGGGATGTTTGCTTTCATTGTTGGATGTTATCAGCGTAAGCGTTGACGCCACCGGGGAGATCGCGATGAGGAAGTCTCCTACTGCGAATATCAAAGTCAATGGAGGGGGAGCATCGGTGCTCGGCTGGTGCACTGACAGAGACGAGGTAACCCTGTGCACACTCCACTGGTCGAGAGGAAGACGTGACGCAGGTTGGCCTTGGATTTCTCTGTAGAATCCTCCCAGGTCTCGAGGAATGGTTTCATCCGAAAAGCATCTGGAATCGCCACCGTATGGAATTTGTGCGGATCCACAATGTCTCTCATCGTCTTGGACGTTAGGCGTAGAGCACAGGCGGCGCGCCCGCCATCGGTGCAGGCATAGGATACTATAACGTCGAGCAATTCCACCGGCAGTCTAACTGCGGCATGCATCATGACGTTGCTTCAGTAAGTAGGACCTGCTGCCACTGCCCAGGTGACTGGTGGCCAGGAAGACTGCCGCAAGGTAGGGCTTTCGCATAGAAGGTATAGTTGGCAGATCACAGTATGGTAGAGTGAAGAAGACATTCCACGGAGCGTGTGCCAAGAATGTGGCTGAAGGGCCACCGGTTAAGCCACAAATTACATCAAATAAACCGTCCTTAATGCGCCAGGTCACTTCTGACATCTATCTTCCTTTTCTTTGGCTTTGCTACGCATCCGGTGCAAGGGAAACGCTGACGGTAGAGTGGTTGTCTACTACTGCCGACCATGCTGCTGAAAGGCCTGGGGCTTTTGGGCTGGATATCCTTCATTCATCTGGCCGGAATATACCTATTTATCCAAGGCTTTCTGCTCTCTCGTCTCTCCCTGTCCGACGTTACACAGTGCCTCGACGCCTCATGCACCATTCCTGCAACACATAAAAGAGCTATAGTCCTCATAATCGATGCACTGCGTTACGACTTCATAGCTCCCGAACCTCCAAATCCCCCCTCTCCATTCCATCATGACGTGCTTACCCTCCCGCGCGAACTCACTGCCGCCAGCCCGGGCAGATCATTCCTGTTCAACGCCTACTCCGACCCGCCGACTACCACTCTGCAACGTATCAAGGGTCTGACCACCGGCTCCTTACCGACCTTCGTCGACATGGGATCGAACTTCGGTGCATCTTCTATCGAGGAGGACTCCATCATCCAGCAATTGCGGGCGGCGGGGAAGAAGGCGAGTGTTTAGCTACCGCATGGCGACGGACGATTTACGAACGTGGAAGGCCAGATCGCGTTCATGGGGGACGATACTTGGACCACGGTCTTTCCCGACTCGTTCGAGCCCAACATGACGTTCCCTTATGACTCGTTCAATGTTGAAGATCTACATAGTGTAGACGAAGGTGTCATCCGGCATCTGTTTCCACTGCTCGAGAAACCGCATTCTTGGGATTTTATCATCGCCCATTTCCTTGGAGTGGACCATGCGGGTCACAGGGTTGGACCAGATCATCCTACCATGAAGGCCAAGTTGGCACAGATGAACGAGGTCCTCTCTCGTGTTGTGGAACAGCTAGACGAAGAGACTCTTCTGGTGCTCCTCGGCGACCACGGTATGGACCGCAGAGGAGACCACGGAGGAGATGGCGGTCTCGAAACGTCCTGCGGTGTTTGGATCTACAGCAAAGGTGCAGCGCTCTCGGATCCCGCTGCATCGCTGCCAGAGCATCTGCTCGAAGCAGGGTCTTTCCCTGGCATGGCTTATCAACATCGTGGTATACAGCAAATTGATCTGGTTCCTTCGCTATCGCTACTCCTTGGGCTACCGGTCCCCTTCAACAACTTGGGGACCGTCATCCCTGAGCTATTTTGGCGCGATACGGAAGGCAGCCTCTACAATCAAGCGTTAGAGCTCAACGCAGCGCAAATTGAAACCTATCTGGACACCTACCGCTCAAGCTCGTCCGGAGGCGAGCTGGACTCCGTCTGGCCCGACCTGCGTGACAAATGGTATCTTGCAAAGTCAGCCGATCAAGAAGGGCGCGTAGCGGCGCTGAAAGAGTATACGCGTCTCGCGCTAAGCACTTGCCGCTCCTTGTGGGCGCAGTTCAACAAGCCGTTCATGGGTCTGGGTCTTGCCTTGCTTGTAGTGGGCGTTGTTGCTCCGTGGGCGCTGTACTCTTGGCTGGGGAGGGTACAGGACAGCTACGAAGAATCTGTGAACAGCCTTCTGATGGTTTGTATGCGAGGTCTTGCGACAGGCGCCATCTTAGGCTGCGTTGGTTACCTAGGCCTGAACAGAATCGTCCCCGAAATCGACGCTCTTGATTGGACTCTTTTCGACGCACCGCTCATGTCTTCCATAGCCGTCATAGCATACACGCGGCCCTCTCTCTCCTCCGTATTCTCCACGCTCAAGGCGATTCCCCTCCCGCTGATCCTGCACACGCTCGCGTTCTTCTCGAACTCGTTCACGATATGGGAAGACCGCATCGTGCTGTACCTCTTGATCTCCTCATTGGTCCCGCTCGTCGTGGCGGGAGTAAGAGCCCCGACCTCGCGGCTGCGCCGCCGGATCCTTGGGTTCTCGGCACTTTTCACGGTGTGCGTTCGGCTCATGGGGATAAGTACCGTATGCCGAGAGGAACAGCACCCGTATTGCCATGTCACGTTCTTCTCATCCGCCTCGCTGCCCTCCCCGCCCACCCTTGTACTGGCATTGGTTGTCCCGGTATCGCTTGCATTACCCTGGATGTGCAAAAGGTTCCTTGCAATTTCGAAGTCGGACAATGGAGTTGCGGCGCTTTTGTTGCCGTGGATGCTCCAGGCAGTATTGCTGGCCGGGAACGGGTATTGGATACTGGAGTGGATGGACTCGGCTGATATTCTGGGCGCTAAGTGGGCGCCACTCCTGCGCGGTGTCAGGACGTTATTGGCCCGGAGTGCTATGGGCGGCGCCTTGGTGGGAGGCCTGTCATTATGGTGGTTAATTCCGCTGTGTATCCGAGTTAATACGGATGCGCGATCCGAAGGTAAGCCCGACGCCAAGAAGAAGCAAGTCACCGTCTTGGGTTTTGCGAACGCGTTTGGGTCGCCGTATTTCGTATTCTGGATGGTCTTCCTTGGTCTCCTATTTGTGGTTACCCAGCTTACAGGCCAGGTCGTGCTGTCACTCGCCACGTTGGCTCTGCTGGCATACCTGGAAGTCGTTGACAGCGTCCGGGACGCGAAGGGGCTTACAGCAGCGTTTGCATCCGCGAAGCCGAGCATTGTTCTCGATTTGGAGAAGGTCAGCGCGCCGCTGCAGTTTTCTGACATGGTGCCTCTGTATCTGCTCGCCGTGCACACCTTCCACGCGACCGGCCATCAGTCAACTATACCATCCATCCAATGGAAGACGGCGTTTGTGCTCAGTTCGAGTGTGACGTACCCCTTTTCTCCGGGAGCGGTTGCCTTGAATACGTTCGGACCGCAATTTCTGTTGGCGCTTGCGGCGCCGCTGCTGGCGTTGTGGAATTTGCCCCCGTTGCCCCAGCCAGATGCGAGCCGGATCGCTGTGAGCAACAGCGTCCGGACGTGTCTGGCGGCTATGGTGTGCTTTGGGACGCTGCTTTTGGGCAGCGCTGTCAGCGCGGCGTGGTTGCGCCGTCATTTAATGGTATGGAAGATATTTGCGCCCAGGTTCATGAGCGCTGCGGCGCAACTGGTCGCTGTGGATCTTGCGGTGCTTGTCGGATATGGTGTTGGTGTTGTCAGGATTGTGCGGCGTGTGTCGGATGTCTTCCGAGGGATGAGTTGATCCATTTGGATTGGGCCTTGTGGTGCGAAGATGAGAAGAATCAAAACTATTGTAAACTGCGATCTCGGGTAATTATAGAATTTGATTGGATGCTGCTGCTTTTGTTGTGTGGATGACTCGAAGGCCGCGTTTGGGACTGGCGTTTACGTTAGAGAGGATGCCACGCGCAGAACAAAAGACAATTTACGTCCGCTGACCCCGACACTCATAAACGCGCGCCCGAGTCCCGGCAGTGCCGCCCTTCTCCTCCCTCCATTTCTTCTTAACAATAGAGCTGCCTTTTAATATGTCCACGGGCCTCTGATTACAATAGACCTCCTTTGCTTGCTTACGCCTCTCTGAAACGACTCTCAAGACTACGCATTTCTCATATATTCGACATGCCACCCATGGCCAACAGCTTTCAACTTCCTGACCTGCGCTCGTTCTGCCAGCCGTACTTTGAACTGCGAGTCAACCCTCGCTGCAGGAATGCAACGACCTTGTCCGAGCGTTGGATAATGGACAGTGGCTTTGTGCAACGGAGCCAGAGGCCACGGCTTCGCGCGGCCAAGCCTGGCTTGCTCGCTGCTGTGTGCTATCCTACGTGCGACCTGGGCCAGCTACGATTTATCACCGATTTCATGACTCTGTTGATGTTCGAGACGAAGTCGATGCAGCTCTCGTCACAGTGAGTGTTTCCGATGAATACTTTCTCTATCGCGCCCTGATGGCCTACTTAGATTGTGGCAGAGGGTCCTGCATTTCCGGAATCCATACTGGCACGCACGCTTCCAAGAGCACCTGCACGGCTTTCACGAGGCCCACGCCCAAATCGCTCGCGACAGAGAGTACAACGCCGTTCCTGATCTGGAGTCCTACATCGACCTCCGGCGGTACTCCTCCGGCCTCGAGATGGCGTTCGACCTGATCGAGTACGCCGAGGGCCTCAAGCTGCCCGAGTTCGTGTTCGACGACCCTGTCGTCCAAGAGCTGAGACAGAACGCGATCGACATCGTTTCCTGGTCAACGGTACGTCCCCATCTCCCTGCCCTCCCTGCCCTACCATGTTTCTCATTCACTGGATGATACCAGGACATTTTCTCCTACAGCACCGACCAGTCGCACAACTCCTCGCACAACCTCGTCTCCATCCTCATGTCCGAGCGCCGCCTCACCCTGCAAGGCGCGGTGAACTACGCCGGGACCCTCGTCAAGTCCTACATCGAGACCTTCATCGAGAACGAGTCCGAGCTGCCAAGCTGGGGCGACCCCCGTATCGATGAGGACGTGCGCCTGTACGTGCGCGGCCTGCGCGACTGGACCGTCGGCTCTATCCACTGGGCCTTCGAGACGGAGTGGTATTTCGGGCAGAACGCAGAGGAGGTCCGGACGTTTGGCTGGGTGTTCCTCGCGTCGTCAGAGAAAGCAAAAGCACAAGAAAAGCACAACAATTAACAGTGCCCTGTACTACGATTGTTGGTTACGGTATAGGGGAGGGCCGTATCTCATGATAACGTCATTTTATTCCTTCGTATTGATATCTTGCTTCCAATCCACCAGCTCCTCGCTATTCGATTTCGTTTTGCTTTCTCATAGCATTCTAGACACTCCGTACACGAGCATCTCTAATTCCTTGCATCATGTATCCATACTCATCACACCTCATCACGTCCTGCATACTATCAATGCCATGATCATCTGTTAGTTTTGATGCCCGGTGACCTTGAGCTTCACGGCCAAACGAACTCTTTCCACTCAAGAACAAATCCATTCAGGGTATAGACAATCCGCAGTCCTAAGTACGAAGGCATCACTTATCCAAACAACCTCTGCTCAATCCCGCCCCCTTCCTCCCCCTCCGCCGCGGAATGAATGGCCCCAAACATAGTCGGGCTCTGCGGCACCCCTCCCAGCATCTCCCTATCGCTCCAGCTCCTGCTCAAAATCTCATCGACCTTCGTCAGCGCGCCATGCCGAGCCTTGTACCTCTCCTTCGGCGACGTCGGGCGGGAGTGGCCTGTTGGGCTGAGACTGAGCGCCTTGGCAGGTCTAGTAGGCGCCTGAGTGAGCCGGCCGCGGTACGGAGAGCCGTCCTCGGTAGAACCTGAAGGGAACGGCAAAGACGATCCAGTCTTGTTGATCTGGAGTTTCCGCGTCGTCGCGCGACGAGGCGTGTCGACGTTCCTCGAAGACGGGCTGCTGAAGAAGAGCTGAGATTCCAGGGGCGGAGACATCAGAAGCGCAGGCGTAGGAGGAAGCACCGAGTCCAGTCTCGCCACCCTCTTCTTGCCAGACCTCGTCGGCGTCCTCTGAGGCGTCGTCCTCCGCGACAGAGCAGGCGGCGAACCCGACCTCGGCGACCTACTCTCCCTCTTCGTGCGTACAGGGATAGGCGAATACTTGTCCTCCTCTTCCTCCTGTGAAAATACCGACGTCATGCGCGTGGGAGCAGCAGAGAGCGCTAGGGACTTTGAGATATCCAGGGCAATGTTGCGTATCCACGACCCCTTCTCCTCGCCATTTGTCTCGGGCGAGACGCGGGCAGCTCGCAAAGGCACATCCTCCCAATCTTCCGGGTCCTCCTGGACAATCCTAAACCCGCCACCGGGACGCCACACCGTCGGATCCCTCTCCTGGCTGGAGGTAGCCTCCATCGTAGTAGCCCGACTGGCCCTCGTCATCTTCGTCGGCGTACGCACCATATCCACCGAAAAGTCCGAATCCACCCGTCTGTGCGCCTGCCGCATACTCAAGCTCCTGCCGCTCTTGGAATTCTTCCTCGCCCTTGTCTTCACCATCTCCGTCCTAGCGCGCTTCAGCGGACTGTCTACCTCCGTCTCCGCCTCGCTGCACCCATAATCTGGCGACAAAGGGCTGCGCACGAGCGACCACCCCTCCTCCAGCTCAGGCGTATTCGGTACGCGCCCGCGACCGGTCTTGACTTCCTTGATCGTCGTGCGGCGGACGCTCTTCCCGGAGGGCGTGCGGCGAATGCTGATGATGCGCGAGAGCAGGGAGCGCCGGACGGACTTTTGCCGCGTCGACTCGTCAGGCGTGCCGTCTGCGTAAGGACTCAGGAGTGAGAGCGAGTAGGGCGTCGTAGGCTGGATTGCAGGGAGCTGGGGAGGCTCTTCGCGGATACTCTTCTCGGTGTGTTCGTGTCGCTGCATATCCTCCGCTTCCTCGTGGTCAAATGTCAGACCTCGATGGTACTCGTAGTCCCTCGGAGTCGGCCACGAGAACGGCGTCCTAGGCTCGCTGCTCCTCGTCTGCTCTCTCGACATCTCCGACCACGCCACCTTTTCTGCTTCCTGCGCCTGACTCTCATCACCCTGGGCTGGCACGTATCGCGGCCCCGGCACACATTCTTCCTCCCGCGGACCCTTCTTGCGCCTCCCGCAACAACACCATGCGCAGAGCGCGCCCATGCAGATACCGACAAAGGCGAAAACTGGTACCAGGTAGAGCGGGTTGATCTGGAGGCCTTGCCGTGCATGGCTGGTAGGCGTCGAAGATGGAGGAAGCGCTGTTATGGTAGTTATGTTGGAAGATGCTGACGCTGATGAGGAGGAGGAGGCCAGAGAGGTAGAAGATGAGACGAGCGCAGCAGATTGGTTGGATGAGATAGAGGAAGACAGTGACGGAAGAGCGATGGTTATAGCAGGATCAAGGGCGGTAGTAGTTGCAAGAGCAGGGTCCGTGAACGGTGCGATAGTTGTAGTCGGAGTTGTTGTCACACCTCCGGCGGGATAAGGCCACCAATAGTCATAACTCGAGGATGTCTGAGCCTGTGGGTCGACCTGCCGTATGACATTGCCTGATTGTTGGACGATCCTAGCGCCTGCGTTGGCAGAGATATTGTATACACCCGAGATGTCGGCAGGTCCAGTTCGCGGTTGCGCTGACGCGGAAAGGAGCACGGTAGACCCCAAGGCCAACAAAGGGAGCAACCTGCGCCTCGCCATGAGCGGTCCGGCTCGGTCCAAAGGGAGGGCTGCTGCGGGGAAGGGCAAAGGATGGTTTTCGAACAGGACTGGTACTTAACCTGGGCGGCTGCTGTCTCAGGAGGCTGACATTCCGTCAGCCATTGGAATGCAGACTGACTTGCACTGGCCGTCAGCTCAGTTCATGAAGCGGTGCTTGTGAGAGTTCCGAATGAATCAAGTGGCATAGACGATACACTATATGATGTACATGTATGAGTCCGAGATAAGCCTGTCGGAAGACCTAGCTTTTTGCATTTGGAGAGGAGCCCGGGAGCGCAGATAGCCACGTAACTGGATGAGAGTTGTACTGGGGCCAAGGTGGAATGAGCAACTGTTGATGTCCGTCGATTGGTCTGAGTTACAGGGCGTTGCCAGAGACACGAACGACGCACCAGGGCTAATACCACCGACCCGACAGAGAACACCCCGAACGTGATTTGCAAAGATTGCAGAGCAAACCCAGCAATGAAAGAGATGATCTGAAGAGCGGATAAGTTGACGGAACAGGGAAGACAAAACTTGGGTACTGACGGATAACGCGACGAGGGCAATCCGCATTATGTTCTCCACGACTTTCTGCCCTTCGAAGTCCTAGCATCAGCAATTCAGATACAGAACCGACTTCAGACTCCTGTAGAATACGAACGATTTTGCCTTCAAGCAGTTGATTCAGATTCGCACTCATCGTTGGCGTCACTTGCGGGGGTAACCAGAGCTAAGATCAACGAAACCCACAGCAGAGTTCAAGGGTAAGACTCGGTCAATGGGTGAAACTCCAGTAAAGCTTGCAGTCCCACCAAACAGTGCGACTCGAGAGCAGCACCGAAGATAGCGTTCGAGCTTCAAAGCTTCAAGCTTCAAGCAGCTTCAGCTTCAACGTGGCGCGCTGTGGCCCCGTATAATGATTTATTTGGCTTCCCCAAATAACGCGCTCGCCCGTGCCACAGTTCAGTCTGTCTCCAAACCACTACACGACAACCGTCCAAGACTTCTCAGCATCCAGTGCCTCTATCAGAAACTGCTGTGATGCAGCCGGATCTACTGCCTCTCGAATTACTCGAGTACATCGTTTGTCTGGCCTGCTGTGATGGTGGGCAGACCGCTTGTTCTCTGCAGCTGGCCTCCAAGTGGCTACGGACTATGACGGAGAGATACAGATTTCGCACCTTGGCACTAACGGACCCGTGGAAGATACAACCCTTCCTTCGTGCCTTTGAGGATTCTGCTCCCGCGTCCAAACGGAGCGTCCGTCATGTGCTCTTGACCATAGACACGGGATCCATCATCGCCTTGAGATGGCCGTTTCATGCTGCGGGTAAGTGGTGTTCCATTCTATGACTTGACGCTAAGCATCACTTACCAAATGCGCTCACTGCAGTGCCCCGCTTCCTGGAAGCGATGGCTGCAACTGTCGAGACACTGGTGCTTTCTACTGGACAAGCCGAGCATTACCGAAGCGTCGTCCAGGCGCTCGCGAACCCCCAGCTTGTTTTCCCCCGTCTTACACACTTGACTCTCGCCATGCCGATGATGTTCTCTGATGTACCACATGGTCCAGCCTCTGCGCCTCCCTTTGTACGCCATGAACTGTTCCCCAGTATAACGCACCTTCATCTTGTCCTCCGCATGCCCCTCAACCTTCTATCATCTTACAACCTGCTTTCACGGGTGATATCGCTCCCATCGAGCGTTCATTTGCGAAATCTCCGCATCTCAGGCGTCTCTAGTCGCAACCTATCGACTTATTTGGTTTATCTCCTCGGGCTAGGAAAGGATTCTCCTGCCTCTACAGAGTCCATCATGCCGTCTCTGCCCCTCAGCATCCAAAACTGCATAATCGAATTAGCTAGCAGCCGAAGCAGCATTGGCAGTATGTCACGGTCTATGATTCCAGAGTTGACCAACATTGTTGGCATGAACAACGAGAAAGGCCGCGTCAAGTTCAGACTACTTTCACGCTCCCCTGTTACGAAACGACCATCACTGAAAGAGATCTGGCTGCAGGTCCAGGCATGTGAACGGGATCCCGAGGAAGACTGGAAGTTAGATTCCGAGGAAAATTGGAAGTTGGATTCTGATTCTTAAGCAAGGGTCATCCCCTGTATACATCCGTGCTCCAGGATTTCTTACTCGACACTGCCTTCGCCAGCTTCACTCCGTGGCCATTCTTGTAATACGGGAAGTCCAATCACCTGTGCTAAGATAACCCATCAATGCAAGAGAAGAATTCCCAAACAGGATAACTCATTGACCTCTTGCTCATGGACGATTTATCCGTCTTCTTACGGCTCCCTCACATTCGCCTGATTATAGACAAATTGATATATGTACACACAATATTACATCTGGGCAGAACAGCGCCGTCAGGCAGCATTACCGTGGACGTCATGGGCACGGCCATCTTCCGCAACCACCACCTTCTGTCTCGCGAGAGATGCTCGGACGGGATGCTTGTCGTTAAAGATGGCATCCATCTCTTCAATGTTGCGCCCCTTGGTCTCCACAAAGAATATGTAGATGACCGCTATGCCGACGGCGTCTACCGCGAGATAAAGAAAGTAAAATCTATAAGGAGATGATAAACATGTGGGTCGACATGCCGGACATCTCGCTCACCTCCAACTATCGTTATCAATCCCCACTGGCGCCGCATACGTATTGATGAAAGTTACGATATTCTGGAATAGTCCGTACATCCCAAGACCTTTAGCGCGCGCGTTGTACGCAAGCACCTCGGTGGGGTACAAGGCCTGGCATGGTGTCCAAGCGAAGGCGAAAGCAACTAGGAATACATATATGAAGGCGATGCCTAGGATGCCTATGCCGGGATGGCCCTGCTGCGTGGCGGTGGCACCGATAATGACTGCGACGGCGATGGACATCCAGAGGGAGGACCACATGAGCAGTTTACGGCGGCCAAAGCGGTCGATGACCTGAATTCCCAGCAGGGAGCTGGATCCGGGCATTTAACATCAGAGCAGAGTAATATCGCCATCGCGCTCACCTGACCATCATGACAGGCGTCTGAATGGCGTTCAGCAGAAGCTGGGTTTGTTCAGATGTGATGCCGGCTGTTTGGACCATGAGCGGGAAATAGTAGCCTACGGTGGAGACATTGAGCGTCCACAAGCTTCGTAGCGTTTGCTGGACCACATACTGGTCGGTGGCAGGTCGAGCTGCCCAAAGAACGCAATACACCCCACCAGGAAAGAACGATACCTCGCCTCTCTCGAGTTGAACAAGTCCCTGTAGTCCCACCAGCGTTTATCACTTCCACCAGTCGTGATAACTTGTTTCATCTCTTCCATCTCGAGTTTCACAATTTCACTGTCCGGATTGCCGTTCCCGTGGTACTTCACAAGGATCTCCCGTGCCTTCTCGTCTTGACCACGACTCATGTGCCACCGCGGAGACTCCGGGAGGAAGAAGACGAACGTTAGGAGAATAAGCGCCGGAATAGCCTGGATAGCCATAGGCAGCCGCCAATTAATCGTCGACTGGCCTCCGTAGTAGGAGAGGCCGTATTCCAGCCATGTCGAGATTATAGTCCCTGCATGAACAGGTAAGGTCAAGATGCCTTTATCTGTCATGTGTGGACGGCCAAATTACCGAGGAAGAAGCACACTTGGTACATCCCGCCCATGATACCTCTGTATGCTGGATGGGACATTTCGATAACGTATGATTGTCCGGCGGGCCCCAGGAGGACGGCTCCGACGCCAAGTATCACGCGACCAGCAATGATATGCACCTCTCTCTGAGCCGCCGTTTGCAAAATAGCACCAATCAGCGAGATGATGGAGCCCGTGAACATGCCGAATCGGCGACCATAGCGATCGGCGTTCGGGCCAGCGACAAATGACCCTACGACGTTACCTACGAGAGAGACAATCAATAGCTGTTTTCTTGATATGCCATGAACATGCTCCCCTACCCAAGACATAGATAGCAGCCAGAAAGCCTTGTGTTGTGCCCTGATCGACGCCGAACTGCTTCTTGAAATTCGGCATTGCGCTCACGCCCCCGAAGGTGTTGGCATCAAAGCCATTTTGCGCGGAGCACATGTACGCAACGAACAAGCAGGCCCATAGCCTTAACATCCGGAAGGAGTACGGAGAAGGGCGTTCCTCTAGCAGTGCTGAAGCTAACCGCGAGCCCTTGAGTACTTCCGCCGCCTGGCCATCAAGACGAGGAGAGTTGTCGAAAGAGCTCGACTTCTCTATGCTTGTAGGCGTCAAGGGAGAGTCGCTGTCCGCGGGGAGGATAGCGGGAGCGACATATTCGAGCTGCTGTAGAGAACTCTGCTTGTCGTCCGTAGGGCTGGCCATGGCTTGTCGAGTTGCCGGATCCAATGACGGGGAGATGGGAAGTACTACGCGACGGGGTTGATAGCAGAGCGAGCTGAACAGCAGATCATTCCAGAGAAGGAAGTCTGACGACGCGTGTGTATGCGAGCCTGTTTATAAAGAGACGTGCGATGGGAAGTCGTCAAGCAGGGCGCGCATGCCCCGTCTCCGTCTCCGTTCCAGCGTGCATTCTCTAGAAAACATGAGCTTGTATCGTAAACCCCACACTTCACACTAGTTGACGATGCTAATTGAGCTCACGTGTGTAGAAGGGGCGCCGATGCACAGGTCACAAGAGCTGTTGCGGAGTTCTATCCACCGAGTATAGAGCGGGTTTATGGTGCATGTAGGCGGCAAGAAGACAGTTTCAGGAGGTGGACTTTATCGACGACTTGTATGGCATTAGACGGGTGCCTTGAAGGAAGCACCTAACTCCGCTGTGGCTGAGGCTCGTTCCTATCTGCCAGAACGAAACCGGCTCTCATTATCTTGCTGTAACAGCCACGTACGGAAGATGCTGTGCAGAGAAGGCAGGACGTCTTCGGGTTTGCAGGAATCGAAATGCTATCAGAGCCAGTGTACTGCAGAACATCACGAGACTGCTCCCGCCTTAGGCTGTGAAGGCGAAACCTCGGGGTGCCTATGGTCGAATTTTAGCCCGAGTCTTCACCGCCAGAGACAAGCTGTCCTTCAACCTACTCCATAATTCAGTGGGCAGAATTAGTCAAGTGTACCGCCTCAGAATGTGAACGTCCTCGAAGCGTCGCTGATCGTCCCGGCAGCACGCAAACAGAAGCAGTCACAAGGTCCAGGGATTTTATGTCTCGGGCCGAGCTCCGGTGCAGAATTTAGCACTCATGCAGTGCACCATCCTTCAAATTAGTGCAGCATAGTTCCCTGGGAAGACACCAAGCGCAGCCGATATTGCTGGTCATCCAGTCAAGTAGAGATGCAGAACTGAAGCCCGGCTTCATAATGCGGCATAGGCGCAGCAGAAGACCAAGTGACTGTGGATGAAGAGGATACGTAGAGCAATGTATAGCTGTCTTCCGATGTCAAGCTGAATGCTGGAGGTGGGTGGTACCGATCAGTGTAGGGGTTCGAGGTTTTCGCCGTAGAAAGGACCGTTTGGAGTGCGGATGCGCAGCAGCGCGTTTGGCATAGACCAACTGCGCAGACACTGAGTTCGAATTCCAGTATATTCCTCAGGCATTATTCTATGCCTCATCGCAGTGTTTGCCTTCGTAGCCGCGTGCTTTGAGAACGCATCGAGCACTGATGGGTCCAAGCAACACGTTACACTGAAGTCTCTTGCGATTCAGGCTACTTCAGACCTCGGATAGCAGGCTTCACGGAGCTGCATAAGGTCGAGTCGAAAGGCAGGAAGTACTTGAGATCGCCTCGATGATGGAGAAGAAGAAAGAGGAGCGACTGCCAGTGGAAAAGTCACTGAGATGTGACGGACGCGTAAGCTTATCACGTGTACGGTAACAATTGTGACCCCATCACGTTGTCACGCGTCGATGACGAGTCGTAATCATGACTGACCTAAGACTACGTTCGCAACGCGCAAGCTCGCGCAATACGTAGAAATATCAACACCAGATTCCGAAGAATCTGAGTGCGCTCGAACAGTCTGAGACTCTGAGTAAGTATAAGCACTTCATTTTCTATCCTTTCCGAGATGGGGGTCAGTCAGCACCCCGCAAAATGGGGACTTGTCTGACTAACAGTCGCTCGCAAATACCGGAACTGAGTACTGACGGCTTATACTGCAATCTACTCAGGAAGCTAGTCTGTATAAAGCGGAAGCGGTTGGTCCAATAATGTACTTCCAGACCGCCTCACCCTAACTCTCAGAATTGTGCCGCAGATATGAGCATCCGACCAATCTTTGTCGTTGCGGGTGTCGGAAATGCCTCTGGTAAGTGGGTTTTATCAGAGTCAATTCATACTGAAATAATTCAACACGTTCTCAGGTACCGGGGCTGCAGCTGCGTGAGTGCATTCAGCTCAATCATTGACCTCAATCTCACTTAACGTATGTGCAGTCGTTTGTTCTCAAAGGCGGGATACAGAGTTGCCTTGATCGCTCGTGACCAGAAGAGCCTACAGACTCTCGCGTCTAAGCTCTCTGAAGATGGTGGAGAGGCACATCCGTTCGCCATTCCGTCCTATGCTCCTCAAGATGTCCGCGGTGCCTTCACAGCCATTCGCAAGCAATGGCCGAAGGAGCAGGGTAACGACATTCGCGTGGCCCTTTGGAACACCGCTGCGGCTGTATGGAAGCCATTCCTCGAGATTACGGATGAAGAAGTCAAAGAAGGACTGGAAGTGAACGTTGCTGCTGCATTTGCATTTTCGAGAGAGGTGATCAAGGAGTTCAAGAGTAACGAGTTAAACGAGCTCGGTAAAGTGCGTAATGGGTTGCTAAATTTCATCTCCATATATCTGAACTACGTGCAGCGCGGTACCCTCCTCTTCACGGGCGCTACCGCCGGTATTCGGGGCAATGTGACGACTTCCGCTTTTGCTGCCGGCAAGTTTGGAGAGCGGGCTCTGTCACAGAGTCTCGCCAAGGAGTTTGGAAAAGACAACATCCATGTTCGTACTGGACTACTACTTAGTTAATATCCTTCTGACGTCTCACTTGGATGTACAGGTCGCACATGTAAGCAGTTCACTACTGAGGACGTCGCTTGCTAACGCAGATAACCTCTATTTGTTCAGGCCATTATAGATGGGCGTGAGTTATCGTTTCTATTGTGAGAGGGGCGTACTTAAAATGCCCACGGTGTTCTACTAGCTATCCTAACTGACCGCCAGCGCTCCCGCCATGATACAGAATGGCAGAATGACCAAAACGTCCGGCTTGATCCCGAGAGTATCGCCAAGGTGCGCTCCGGAAATAATTTCCATCCTTCCACGCGTTTTGTTTTAGTCGCCAATATTAACGATTACTTCAGGCATACGTCTACCTCGCGAACCAAGACCGAAGCGCGTTCACTTGGGAGCTTGACCGTGAGTGTCTTGCTTCAAATCCTGCATTTCGAACTGATTGAGTCAATCCGTCAGTCCGACCTGCTCACGTGAAATGGTGAGGGAGCAAGGATAAGGAATCATGCAGAATTTAAATGTCTTGTTGTACGATATGTCTTTTGTCTCTCGGCGACCTATCACGTTGTGAACTATGAGGTGACGCACGACGCGGAACCAAAGTCTTGAAAGTCTTCCATTGGGAATTGCACCAGACTCTGTATTACTGTTAAGTGCACAAAAAATATGAGCTTTAAGAAAAGTGAAGGGAAATCAGTCTCAAAGAGGCGGCGTGGCACCGTCCGCACATATGCATAAGCCCCGACGGTCGTGTGACAGACGCGCAGATGAAGCACGTGATGCATGACAAGGATCACTGGGTGGCAGTGCAGCTGCTTGCACTGGACGAGGCTCATAAAGCTCGATACTTCCACTAGTATAAGAGTATCACAAGTAACTCTGGTGCAGTAAAATCGCTGACCGTATTGAGGTTCCATTCGAGACACGGTCGGGAAGGGGATCGGACTGACTACCCCTTTGCAAATGCCGCAACTGACGGCATAACGTGAACTCTCTCAGGTAAGAGTCCCCGATATTCTTAAAGAATTCTAGTATATTGACCTAAGGTACGCGAGGTACTGGAGATACCACGGCGTGCGTAGACCCAGCTTTTCGGTCCATGAAACGGGGGCTCACGCCTGTGCAGTCGATTATTCTCCGAGGCAGACTACCGAGTTGCACTGATCCCTCGTAATGCAGATAGCCTGCAGGCTCTTGCAGCTCAGCTTTGCCAGGCCGGAGAAATCAAATTGGATAGCCAGGTAGCGAGCGCGGCAGGCGCCTCTGCGGATATCTCCAGAAGTTTAATCAAGCATCCCATGAGCAAGGAACTGGATTATGGGGCAGGTACTGCGTAATGGATGATGCATCTCCAATGCATCAGCTCCCGCAGTATCGGGCTGAGCTCTTCCTTCTCCCTTTCCAACAGCTTGACCTGAGGCATAGACCCTTCACAGCCGGGCGAGGTCGGCTGGCGGGCATTTTCGGGGAGTCCTGCAAAACAAGCCGAAGCAGGTGATATCCATCTACAGATTAGACCTGCACTCAGTTAAACTCTTACTGATGTTTCCGCATTGTACATGGCAGGTGACGCGGGTAGCCACTTCATTCCCTACACTCCAGGCCTTACAATACATTCGTTTGAGCTCCGATCTATCCAACGTAAACGGGCGTAAGCAATGGTCTATATCTACTATGATGCGGGAATATTTACGATATCCACGGCGTTTACTACTTCCCCTAGCTCATCGCCATGACGTTAGTCGGCACAATGGCCATAACATCGGCCCCCTTGATCCCGACATCACAGCCAAGATAGGTTCTGGATCTTCCACCATCCCAGCTAACCAGCTAACAAGGTTGTATTTTCCGAGATAGACGAGCGGTCTAGGCATCCTCTAACTTGGCAATCAAGATTCAGTACTCAGTTGGGAGCCCGACGGCGAGTCTATTTCTCTGATTGACATAGGTCACATTCCTAGCTCAATTTTTTTCTGCTCCAGACTCACGTGAAATAGCGAGGCATAGCCGGGCCCCCAATCGCATGAGAAGACTGTGAAGCAGTTCGTGCAGGAATGATGATACCAACTGACCGTGGCCACATTGTCATCTCGGCATTCTTGCCTGTCATATGTTGGTCTTCAACTGAAACGTCCGCCACGCGCGTTCATTCGCCACTAGAAGGAGGTGACAAATACGTCAACCCAGATGTCGACAGCGATCTGGATATCTCGCTTCGAGACGTGCTGCTCGCTGAAGTGAATCTCAATGTGAAATCGCCAGATGCAGATCCAAGCGCCCGTAAGATAATAGAATGCCGATAGCCGCCCACGTTCGAACCGGTTCAGCATCACCCGTTGCGCACTGATATAGCATTGCCGCCCAAGAATGTCAAGACCGCGTGGCTTTTCCGGGTCATCAGCGGTATTTCGACAGCAGGCGCGAGGATACGGTGCCGGCACTTTCCTGCAGAGGACAGGCACCATATGACGGAGTGGCATCTTGCGATGGATGGTATGCATCGGAAGAGGATAGAATGCAGACGTACAAATGAGAGTAACCCCTGATAATCGCAATGCAGGAAAAGGTCCTACGACCTACGGAGGCGGGATCACCATACAGAGTGTCCAAGTGTGTCCGCGAGGGGCCCTCGGAACTCCGACTCGCTCCCGTAGGTTCCGCCGGCGGTCCTCGGTATATCTGCCGCAAGTAAAGAAAGGAGCTTGAAGACTCGACGAGCGTCGGTGGTGGATGATGAGCGAACGAGATTCTCGTCTCGGAACCGGGGGATTGTAAAGATTATTCGCCGGAGCGTCATTGCAAGGTCTCAAGCATCATGCCCTGGCGACGATCCTTGACCAAGAATGTGAGTAGGTCGAGGGAAGGCATAAAAGAGTGAAAGAAATACCTGAATCATCTGTCGTCCCTGGGATATGCACCTGATTTCAGCGTCCTCGGGCACCTGTGATTATGAGTGAACGCCGGAATACCAAAAGTTAGCGGTGACTTGGATCCGAGGACGGAAATGACGAAGAGTAATAGGTCGTGCCCTCCTAGATGGTTCTGGACCATCAAGTTATACAGACGTAAGTTGATAGTGGACGCGAATGACATAACTGCGAGCAAGTACCTCTCATTCGCAGATCCATTAGTGCGACGGTATAGTCTAATTAGACTGACAAGCGGGATGCAAGAGTGTCGGTCCTGGATATAGCAGTGTCAATTCGTAGTGCCCGACGAGAGTCTATAGAAGCCCTCGCTCTCTTTACACTGCTTCTCTGCGTATCTGAAGCTCAAGAGTATGGCATCGACGGGGTAACGGGCCCGGCAGATGCTTAGATCTTGACGTACCTTGCCATCAGTCGGGCAGTGAGGTTACCCACACCACGAGTGGGTATCCTACAGAGCGTACCCGTAACTTGAAAGCGCGGTCACTGCAATCGTCGCGAGCCCTGGTTGATGTCATCATCCAATCAGACGTAGGAGATACAATGAGCTTCCGTAGACACGGGATACATACCTTCCCAGGTCGGCTGAAATGTCCATCATACATCTGGAATTGTTGCATATCTTCAACCCACGGCCGCGGTCAGTTTGAGGTATAGGTTGCCAGTGCCGCTGAATTACATCCATTCTCTAGCTCCAAGTCAATTGGTTGCATCATAGTTCCAGGTTCGTCTCGTACGTCGAACATGCGGCCACGGGTAAGTTTGAGACATCCTAGCAAGGGAACTTCGTCGCCAAGGAAAATTCTCTGCCTACCTGCGGAGCGGCTACGGACATGGAATTAGGTATTTCGAATGCGAGGTGACGGGTTGCATCATATTCAAAAGTTTACGTCGTACCTGGAATCTGCGGGCACGGTAACTTCGAGAGATCTAAAGAAATCAAACTGCGTCGCCAGTGTAACTTCTCTGCTACCTGAAACAGTCTGGCTATTAGCATTTTGAATGAGAGATGAATAGGGCGCAGGGATGCGTGTCGCCAAGTTTGATGCCTCCATGGAATCAGTTTCACGGTGCACAACAGCCGCTCGCAACCTATAGATTAACACGAAACAGATTAGATGTCAGGAAAGTAAAAGAACCAGTGCGTCTCGGACAGACCTTCCCTGCGTACGTATTTCGAACTAGAGTCCAGAGCAACCAGCAGGCCGACTCGTGTCAATACAAGCAGCAAATTTCAATACTCCTGTTGGAATTACAGCTGGAGACTTGGACATTCTGGGCCATGAACATCCTAGAGACAAACGAACACATCGGCAGCAAACGCCGTCTCCGTCGCACGGGTGACCGGGCGGTGATCTACATTGATGCTGATGCACCGTCGGGTGAGCAATAACTAGCGGGAGAAGACTCAGAAGAATGTGCGGCTCTGCGACCTGGGGCTTTGTTACGTCCGAGCTATCCACGTTTGAGCCTCGTTTGGTGCGAGCTGATAGGCATTGGGAGTCAGTCACATCTCCTGCTAATTCCTGGCCGCGATACTTACTATGTATGTAATGATAGACTCTTCGTTCGCTGCGAAATGATAGGTGTGGAGCACGGTTCCTGCACCGCCACTCACACTCAAAGAAGGCCGGGGGAGGAGATCAGCACGTGGGCGTGGATGTGCCTGGAGGAGCGCGGAAGGAGCGCGGGACAAGATGAAGAAGATGTAATGTCGGTGGTTGGGAGGCCCAGGATAGAGCGAGTGGAGGCAGAGAATCGGTAGAGGCTGTTGGTAGGCTAGGACAACGGGATCGTAGTGGGATTTTTGAAGTGCAGCGGTGACTGGTGAAACGGGGTGATAAGACATTTTGGGGAAGAAGGGAATACCAGACACTGCTTGAGTGACGGTCTCCGAGGAGCGCCTCGGATAGCGTCCTCGATTGGCTCGCAGGTTCCACCCTGAAGAAGTATGTATGGTAGGGCCGTCAGCGCCCATATCTGGATGCACCAAGCGGCCAGCTCAACACAGCGCTCTTGAACCCAATGTTTGCAGAATGGACGTCTTATGTTCACCGTAAGCAAACAGTTCCTGAATTGCTTCTGACCGGTTATTCAATTTTCGGTAACTACGACTGAGTCCCGAATGCACTGTTGTTCGCAGTGTTTCTGTCATTCTACTCAGAGATATCAATGGGGTTATCCGGTAGACTGATGAGCTATCCATACTTGCCTTTCTTGCTGTTAAGGAATGGGGAAGCGTGGCTGCATAGGATATCTAGAACTGCAAGCGTCCGAGCTTCCACTGGTACAGGACACAGGTGCATATGGCGCTCCATTCAAGAACAAAGTCAACATGTAGCAGAACATGCAGTGTTAAAAAATAGTGAGAGATCTTTATGATCGTACCTCCAAGGCAAACTGCGAACCGTCGACATCATGCTATTCTTGAAACGTTCAATACAGATGACGCGGGTTCCTGTACGAGCGGGAATTCTTGTATCATGATCAGCTAGATGGAAGGCGTAAGAAGGCGCTGCTAATTTCAGAGGTAAAATAGGCTCACCGCAGTCCTGTCGAAGCAGAGTGCTAAGATCTCTAATGCCACGTAGCATTATTCTTGGCAAGCGATGATGTCTGTAAGTTCACAAGCCCGTCGTCTGGAAGCCCTCAATGTGGCATAACCACGGGGAAGCCCGATGAGATCTGCGGCCACGCGAGGCCCACGTGAGTGCTGAATTTAGAACCAGTGCTCCTACAACTACATTTACAACATTTAAATATGGGGAAGCCTCTTCTCCTCCTGCCACACCGCACTCTGACCACACTGTCGTTCTACCTGGTAATCTGCCGCTACAGGCTTGCGGAGCATTCATATATCGAGCAATAGCACAGCTTTCTGCAAGTACTTCCGGAGAGACGCAATTCCCGGAGTGTCTTATTCGGGCGGGGTGAGCAGTGCGTGTGGGGGGTTTCGTGATGGCCGATTCAACGTCGAACCGCACCGCTCGAACTCCGGCAGAAGGCGAAACCACTATTCAAAGACCAGCGAGTCTCTACCTCTCACGCAGCAATCCTGCAGATGCACCCTTAGAACTCGCTCTAGCAGACCCACCCCACTCCAGAGGCCGTTCAGCCGACGCAGCGCCATATACCACTCCAGCCTGGACACAGCCGTCATCCTCGTCTGCGCCAGATACTTCAGGTAAGTTCGATAGTATAGTGCTTCTTACTCCGCTTAACCCCAGCGCCTATTGACGAAACATAAAGCTCGCTCAGCAGGCACGATGATTCCCCCGACAGCTTCCTTCTACGACCCTGACCAGGCCGTCCAGCACGAGGGCCAAGACTACCAGCGGTGGCTCGACGCCTACGCCCAGGGGCAGATGCAGTACGGAACGAACGTGCCCAGCCAACTGCCGGCGTCTGCCTACCCCACGGGCGCCGACATGCATCCGCCCATCCACCACCCTGCCCCGCAGATGCAGAACCAGTACCATTACGTGCAGAGCCAGCACTACGCGCCGGCGCCGTCCCATGGCTTCGACCAGGCTCAGTACCAGAGGCGAGGGACGATCCGAGGCCCAAACGTCGTCTCGGGGATGCCGACGACGAACCCTCTCGATGGGGCTATCCCCTATCAGCCGGAGTATCAGACGCCCAATCGCTCCCCCAACGAGCCCGGGATTTATTTCCAGATCAATAATGACTTCAACTTTACTTCCGATAACCCCCAGCCCCAGACCCACTATCCCTCCTCGACGCAGCACACTCCCGACCCCATGTCCGCCTCGACCAACTACACGCCCTCGAGCAGCTACGCGGACTTGCACCAATCCTCCGTTTCGCCCCCGGGATCGGGCTGGCCGGAGGACGTGCCGCCCTCGCGACCCGCCCCGTCGGCATCTGGCCGCCCGCAGATCAGCACCACTGCTGGTGCGCCACGGAGCGAGAGGATCCGAGCGGCGCCTGCGAATGCGACAGGGAAACGTGAGCGGCCGTCTGCGGCAGGACGAGGTAGGAAGCGGACTCGCAAAGAGGGCGAAGGGGCGAATGAGAGTGATAGTTCGAGTGATGATGAGGCGGGTGCCGCGGGTGGAGGCGGTGGCGGTGGAAGATCGACGAGATTGTGAGTCTTGTCTCATTTTCCATGCAAGTTCCGGCCTGCATCCTTTCATTCCATCCTGCGTAACTGGGGCCAGAATTTCTGTGTTGCTCTCGATTCTCGTTATTCCTTCCTCTGCCTCCGAGGCAGGGATCTACACACTTCCGTTCACACCGCGATGCTGGTGCAATGGAGGCGTCCAGACATCGCGGCAGATCGGTCAGATCTGCTATGAATGTTGCTGCGCCACTGATTTTCCGCAGGTCACATAGAGGACAGATCCTCCGAGCTTTCTCAGCCGAGTATCTGTCTCTGGTCACCCAATGACTGTCCTGGCTCTGTTTTGGCATCCTGCCTCATGCCTTCACCATTCTCGAGACGCCCTGCCTCATGTCCATATTCGGCTCAGGATCAGAGTCCATTCTGACAGCTTGGAAGTTTCGTGGCCTGGGTCCATATTCGGACCTGCCTGCGGAGTCAAGCTGCAGGCACGCTTTCGCATTTTGTACTCCTCGTTTCTCGTCATTCGAGCCGTTTTCTTGCCAGCCGACTCATCTTCCAATGAGGGGCGGGCTCAACTTGGCTCTACCCTTGATGGCACGCACTGCTTTTGCCCCGAATGCAGAGGGCGGGTTGCACCGCCTCGGGCGCTTCGTCTCGCCTAGAGCCGGTGTTACTCTGGCACCGGGATGCGATCCTCTCAGTCCTGCTTTCCGATTCGCTATCACCCTGATATCGTGGATTTACTGACTATGGAACGTATAGGCCCGGCGCTTGCACGCATTGCAAGAAGCTGAAGGTGCGCACCCCGTCATACTGCCATCAGCGTCTCGTACTCACAGGTCCTCTCGCTTTTCCTTTTCGGTACTCCGGTCCCCCTCGTTCGCTGCCATCTGACCTCACCTTCTTGCCTGCTATTCGCTGATATACGCCGAATCTGGCTCGCTCCGACTTCTCCGCCATTTCTGCCTCCGGCGGGTTCTTTTCGCCTGTGCCAAACGCAACTTCGGTTGCATGCGGTTAGATGAAATGTGACTTCCCGAGGAACGACAATGTGTGCAAGAGGTGCAAGGCCGGAGGACATCAGTGTGTGGTGGAGGGCAGGAAGCCGAGAACGGCGCCTAAGTGAGTGTCGTCCTTCAAAACGCCGGTCTTGTCTGTGTTCCTGGTGGGCACATTTAAGCACGCTTCGGTGACCATACGGTGCCGTCGTTGTTCCCTCGTCGCTGCGTGATGTCTGCACCTCCGCGATCACCATCACCGACGCCGTCTATCTCGTCCCTATCGTGTGCATCGGATGAGGACTCATCATCTTTTGCTTTGGTGTATAGCAAGCGAGAGTATCTGTTGGCCCAGATCCGCCAGAAGGATGCTATCATTGAGTCGCTGCTCAAGCAGGTCGGTGATTTTGTCCGGTATGGGTTCTGACAGCCAGCGGCGTTCTGACGGTTTATTTCCAGCTCCATAACCCATACTTGGCAACACCGCTGTCGATAGCGTCGTACCGCATGGCTACGTCTCCGTCGGACAAGAACAATCAAGATGTCATCGCTTGGTTGGATCGTTTGCAAGAGTCGGTGCGCACTGCTGGTGGCAAAGGCGGTCCTGCTGCTTTCAGCTTGGCCTCTCGCCAAGGCGAGGAGCAAGTGTCTGACTCTGATGACGACCACGAGGAGTCTCTGCAGCAACCGCAAGAGGATGATGACGATGCTACGGCTCCCGCCACACTGCCGGATACGGCGGTACCTCTTGGGCTTATTGCTGATCTCAGTCTGAGTAACACGACTAAGAAGACTAAGAGCAAGAGCAAGACCCATCTGACTGCAAAAGAAAGGGAAGAAGCCCTCGACGACGACAACGTAGTGCGTATTCTCCCCGGAGCTGTGACTATGACCATTCCTCAGCCTTACCATTCTGTAGGGTGTCGCCAATGAAACCTACTTCATGCCTGGTCCGGCTAGTGACCTCACTATTCGAGCTACTCTCATTGAGCAGCACAGTCCTCCGGAGATATTGGTCCACGGGCTGGTCACGCCGCAGGACGTGGAAAAGCTGTTTGACATGTATGCTTTGCATTATGGTGTACCGAATAACGACGCTGACCTGCTCTGCCTAGCTTCTATACTAAGATCAACGTGTGTATCTCGCCTGTCCATGGCCTTATCGAAGCTAAGGATTGCAATTTAGCCGTTCCTGTCCCTCCTCAACCCGCTGCTGCATACTCCGAGCACGACATTTGCGAGGTGTCCGTTCTTGTTCACCGTCAGTGAGTGACGTATGCCTCTGTAAAGGTGCCGGTGTATGTCTAACGAACCCTGGGTAGTCTGTGCCATATCTTCTCGCTTCTATCCTGAGAAGTCCGAAATCTATGCCATCGCCATGCACTTTGCAAAAAGTGAAGCGGCAAACGCGTTGATCAATGGATGGAAGTCTGTTGAGTTGTGCCAGGCATACCTACTCATGAGCTACTATGCGGTTCCGGCTAAGCGCTGGGAAGAAGACCGGAGCTGGCTCTACACGGGCCTGGCGATTAGGTATGGGAAATCCTCTGTGGAATACAAGTGTCATCGATTGACCTATGCCGCACTTGATATAGGCTTGCCACGGATCTTAACTTGCATCAGCTGCCAACGGTCAAATCTGCGACCGAGAAGGCTGCACGGGAAGTCCTGAACCGCACTAGGACATGGATGATCTGCTTCAACCTCGACCGATCTGTGGCGACTCAGTTTGGGAAACCGTCCACGATTAAGGAGGACTAGTAGGTGGTCCAAACTCTAGCTTGGGTCACGTTCTAACGCGCCGGTGCAGCATCACCCGGCATTGCAAAGACTGGTACAGGTCTTCGCCGTACAATGACAAGGTATGATTGTTTCCCAGTAAGGACTGTACCGTCTGCTGACGTCTGCATTTAACCTTCACAAGTATGACATCCATATTTGTGCGTACTCGACTCTGCTCCGGATAGTCGCCGAGTTCCACGAGGCCATATACTCTGATCCGGATTCCCCTACCGGTCTCAACAAGGTCAGACACTGACAAAGTTTTCTATTCGCCTTGTGCTTACGATCGAGGTGGCTAGAATATTGACTTCCGGGACATTACGTTGGCGTTTGACCGAAAGCTAGAAGACTTCCATGCAGAGTGGGATCGCCGGTTCCATGAGGACTCTGATCCAAATGGTCAGTTCGCATATGCCCGTCTATGTAGCGACAGGTCTAACCTCCGTGTCGCAGATCCGGGATGCAGTATTCGAGTTGCTCTTGCACCTTTGTAAGTGGCGAACATGTAGCCGCCGATATGATCTGCTCACTTCCGTTCCAGCCTGGTGAACTACTCTCGGCTTGTCATGTACTCCTTCGGTTTCCAGCAAGCTTTCGAGAGGGGCATCGAGCTGACGGACCAGCTATTCTTCAGCAAGGTGGGTCCAGCCTTCTAGGCGCACGATCGTAGTAACTTAGCGTTGTTCGGCTGCAGTGCTTCGAGTCCGCCAAAAACGTGGTGAGAATCATGATCGAAGACCTCGCACCGAGCGGCTATATGAAGTATTCTCCAGACGGTAGGTATCGTCACTACGTACGGCCGGTCTACATCTGACCGCTTCGACTAGGCTACTTTGTTTTCGCTGCCTTCGCCTCTGCCTTCCTTCTCAAGGTGCGTTAGGTCTTCTCACTCACCACGTTCACAGCTAATGCCAGATTTCTCGCTAGCTCCTCCGTCCCGAGTTCCAGAACCTTCTGACGCCTGAGTCGGAGACACAAATCTTCGACTTGATTGCTCGTCTCATCCAGATTCAGAGCTCGCCTGAGATTGCTATTGATGACCGTCACACGCCCAAGCTTTATGCTCGTTTCTTGGCCGGGCTGCTGCAAAGACACCGCCGAGATGGAGCTACCAGTGGTCGCCTGCAGATTTACCAGCCGCCATCATCAGGCAATGTCAACACCTCTGCAGGATTTGCCATTCCTCCGGGTTCCACTGCGACAAGCCAGGTCTTTTCGGTCGCACCGCCACAGCCTGGGTACCAGGACATCACTCAGAGCAGGACCGTATCGGGGCGGGAAGCAAGACCTCTCACCCCCGTTTACGAACCTGAAACTACGTACGCTCAAGGCACCGGCCCTATCGACGTGGGCGGATTCCTCGACTCGACTGGATACGGCATGGGCGACTTGAACGGCGGATTCGAGCAAGAGATGTTGGCGACAATGCGCGCGATCAAAAACCCCGCGTGGTGGGACAATATGATGATGCCAGGGTATTTGAACCCCCGCATTGTAATGGTTGGCTGATGTGAACGTTTACCTTCGATTTGCTCCTGGTCAGGTTTTCGTGGTCAAGCAACGCGCCAATGAATGGAGTCAATGAACTCAACGGAATCATGGGTCATACGCAGAATGTCGAAGTTAATGGCTACGTCAATGGCATGCCTCATATGAACGCTGCTCCCGTGCCCATCGGTTAGACGGTATCGTAGCTGTACATATGTACAAAATGGTGGTGGTTTATTCTCTTGTGAAGCTTTTCAGATGCAGTCTTGTACTTCTAGGCGGTTTCTTGTCATTATTGTTTTCCGTGGTATGTTCCTCGTGCATTAGTACTGTAGTTTTATCGCGTCATAGACAGGATGTTTGGGAATAATTCGTAAGTCTACGCTGGCGCTGTGCGGACTGTAGCCGTAATGTGACTTGTTGAATCACTCGACTCTAGGAGCTCAAGCTTCGCGTCCTCTCAGTAACTATAGCGTCGTGCGCTGCATAGGTGCTGAGACATGTTCGCAATTGTGGGTACCTTATTTAAGGATCGGAATCCAACTTCCAATCTTCATCGATATCCCTTTCGTGCGCTTGGACCTGCAGCCAGATCTCTTTCCGTGATTGTCCGTTCATAGCACGGGCGGGTGGAAGCAGTTTGAACTTGACGCTGCCTCTTTCGTTGTTCATGCTAATGATGTCGGTCAACTCCGGAATCGTAGACGGATCGTCCATCCCCTCTTGGTCACGGCCTAATTGAATGATGCAGCTTCGGACGCTGAGGGGCAGGGGGTGCATTGGGAAGGGCAAGAAGAGACCAGAGGGAGGAAGACCTTCTCGCAGCCTGAGGAAATGACGCAGAAAGATGGGTAGGCCGCGACCACTGATGCCCGAGAGGCGAACGCTCTGCAAGGAAGCGCTGGGTGAGAGTGATAAGAGACACGAAAGCGGCTTATAAGAAGATAGAAGGTCCATGGGTGTGCCGAGAGCGAAATGGATGTGCGTTAGGCCGGGACACAGCTCATGGCGCATGAAGGGAGGCGCAGAGGCCGGATGATGTGGTATGTCATGGTATATCCATGGAACGACGAGTGTCAAGTGTGTGAGACGGGGAAAGCCAAGCTTGACAAGCATGAGCGCTTGGACGATGCCATTGCCATACTCGGATCCTTCCGTGGAGAGTACCAGAGTCTCGACGTTTGCAGCAATCGCTTCTAGGAAGCGGGTTACTGCAGTGCACGCATGTGTGATTAATAATTCAGCGGCGATTCAGAGCTTGAGGCATAACTCACCTCCAAAACCAATGTACCATCGGCTCATTACAGTGATGGGTAGGCCCGCCTCTATTGTCAAGAACACATGACGAACGCTACGTTTGGACGCGATGGCAGAGTCCTCGAAAGCATGGAGGAAGGGCTGTATCTTCAACAGGCTCGTTAGGGCCAGGGTACGAAATCTATATCTCTCCGTGACAGTCTGTAAGCGCTTGGAGACAAGCTGCAGAGAACAAGCGGTCTGGCCACCATCGCAACAGGCCAGACAAACGATGTACTCGAGTAATTCGAGAGGCAGTGGATCCGGCTGCATCGCAGCAGTTTCTGGTAGAGGCATTGGCAGCTCGGTACTTGGAGAGAGTCGTCGTTAAGTGTGAGTTCGAATGAAAGGATATAAAGACGGAGCGTCGAACTGTGGCTCGCGCGAGCGCCTTATTTGGTCGCGCCAAACAATACGTCGGAATGCGGAAATCGCTGTTCTCTTGTCAGTAGCACGCGCTCGCAGGAATCCATTCCCTACTTTCAAGCAAACGTTCAACTACCATCTTCGACAGTCCAACTATTCCAGTTTGGCTTTTCTCTCGATGTCACCCAGATTAAACCGGAATTCGAGCAGCACTTCTGGCAGTACCCTGAAAGTTGGGTGCGCTAGGATATTGTCTAAAACCTAATGATAGCTGCGTGTAAGATCCATACCTTTCTAAGCAAAGCACCTCCCATTTCCGTTTTTCTAATACAGCTAGCATGTTGCTGCGATCAAGACTCAGTATCAATGCATCACGACTGACGAGTCATGATGTGGGAGAGGTTTTTCTCTTGCCGTCCGACATCTGCCTCGGTAGAGAACCAGACTTCAAGCTTCAGCATTCGACATTTCAACATCCTCCGGCAAGGGTCCGACGGAAATGATCGATATCCTTCCTACTGAGCTCCTTCTTGATATCATACGTCTCGCCTGCTGTGATGGTGGGCCGACTGCCTGCTCCCTTCAACTCGTATCCAGGACTTGGAAAGTGTTGACCGAGACTCACAAGTTCCACTCTGTGGCCCTTGCAGGAGGACCGCAGCAGATCAGGTCCTTCATGGGAGCGTTCGAGGCATCAAGTGAGGCGTCCCGGAATAATTTGCGCCACATATGCCTGACCACGGCTCGGACGAACGAACGATACGTTCTACATCGCTACTTGCGTAGGTCGAGCCATCAAGCTCACCCTCAGCTACTAATAGCGAACCCGCACCGCAGTGAAAGACTTCCTGTCTGCCGTCGCTCCTACCATCGAAACCCTCGTCTTTGCCACAGACAATGTCAGCAACGGTAACGACATAGCAATTGTCCTCAAGTGGATACACTTCCCTCGGCTTACACATTTGAAGCTGGCCGTACCCCGGATAAAAATAATCGCAAATCATCCTCCCCAGTTTCCACGGCTCACGCATGTCCATCTGGCGGTGCACCATCCGTCATCGTTGGCAGATACCCATAACTCGCTTGCCCAGCTTTTACGAATCCCTTGCAGTGAATCCCTCATAAGCATCCGCTTATCCGGGGTAACGCTCACGGAACCCGACACCGCAGACTTTTTCAGTTCCCTCTTCGACTTCGAAGGGGAAGAGGAGCTAGACACCGACGCTCCCTTGCTGCCGCCCTGCGTAGTCAAGTATATCGTGCAGGTCTGCGAAAACGAACCAGCCGTCACTGCACAGCCGGATTGTGCCTTGATCATACGCATGAATGAAGAATTGGGGAGGGTGAGATTCAGATTGCTTCCGCCTGCGGCTACGTTGAAGGAACAAGATTGGAAAGATGCATGGTTGCAGGTTCAATCAGGAGAGCGCGATATCGAACAGGATTGGAGAGACCTGAGATAAGAACAACGTATCTTACATGTGGTGATTATTTATTTTCGTTCCGCCAGCTTAGTCACCCGGGTTCCAGCAAAGCTATCTACCACTTCTCATGCGCAGGGCGGACTATAGACGCAGACTGTGTTAGTCGCACAGTAATCCCATATTAAAGAGAAGCACGTACGGTCCAATTCCCACGTGAAGGCACTGCGATCCTGGTTCGCAAGATACAGATAGGACTGGATACAAGTGAGCACCGCGAATGTCAGTTAAGCGGAAGCGAAAGTACCTTGGCAATGCTGTCGGGATCCAGGCGGACGTCTCCGTTGTTGGCCCAGTCATCGTCATGGCGGGCAAGCTGGCGGCCGGTTGCGATCACTATGGATCAAGGACGTTAGCTATTGAGCTCTCCTTTGACCGAGATGCGAAACGCAAATAACTGACCGCCATCTATGATAGCCTATTGGACCAATTTAATTTGCGTGGTCAGCGGACAGAAGCAGCACAGGTTCTCGGACTTACATGGGCAACCTGTCAGATTGACGGTAGTGCTTGTGAGCAGCGGGGTTAGGAAGGCGCAAGTGGCGTACGCACGTGTATGTTCTGCTTGCCAAATTCTTTCGCTAGACTCTGGGACAATGCTCGAAGGCCAAACTTGCCAGCAGCGAAGGATGAAGTCGTCACATTGCCTCTGATGGCAGCCGTGGCTCCAGTAAAGATAAGGGTACCTCGCTGCGTGAAAGTATGTCTGAGACAGAGATAAGATGCTGAAGACAGAGAGATGTATACCTTCCCAATATCGTTGAGCTCATTGCTCTTGAATTCCAAGATTACCTCCCTAGAGAACGCAAAGGCGGCAGCGACGTTGATGTCGAGGCCTTCCTTCACCTCCTCGTCGGTGATTTCCAAGAAGGGCTTCCACACAGCAGCGCCAGTGTTCCATAAGGCCGCACGGATCTCGTTGCTCTGGCCCTTCGGCCATTGCTTCCGAATTGCCGCAAAGGTGTCTCGGATGGTTTGAGGCGTGTAGTCCTTGATGGCGAAAGGGTGCGCTTCCCCGCCTGCCTTGTTCACCTGAGAGGCTAGAGTCTCAAGCGCGGATGGGTCGCGAGCGATCAGCGCAACGCGATAACCCGCCTTCGAGAATATGCGCCTGTGATGAAGAATTTAATATACTGTCATGCTGTATGGCACATAGTAATGGGGAAACGTACGCGGCGGATGCACCGGTGCCTTTCACATTGAATATTAATATGTATGACGATACGCCTAAGATACAGGAACGTACTCACCCGAAGCATTACCTATTCCTGCAACAACAAAGATAGGCTTGTTACTCATCTTCAAATAAGGTTATTCTCCGGCCGGGGTGCTGCGGCTGCCTTGGGTAAAATGTTGAACGCCAACGGTGAGCGTGAACATCTCTTATATCTATCCACGGTTCGGTCTATCTTAGTCAGAGTAGCCGGCCTCAGTCAGCTTCTCTGAGCCAAGATAGGACTTATTCAACGAAGGTGAGATGTCGCGTTGTGGCGTCATCGTCGCATGACACGGCTTCGCGGTCAGGTGTACTGAGCGTGACGGAGAGCAACGCATGTAACACGTGACTGTTATGCGACGCGAGTGTCACCCCATGCGTTTCTTTTTTTTTGTTTACCGGGAATTCTCTCTCTGCGTCTCATCGGAACAGCACTGTCAGGTTCAAACTGGAAGGCGTAAGTTTTGGTTGCGGGCCATGACGCTAACTGATCAATGCTCTGAACTACGATCTAGCATATGGTACCCTGACGGCATTGACCACTGACTGGCCAGCAGCATGGGAGGGAACCAGGAAGCGCGACTGTCGGTTCTGGTGGTTGAGTTACTCCACTTTGCTGTACCGCCAGCGGTATCAATTTCGTCGTTCAAAGGTTATGTCAGTTAGTTGCACTCCTACCAACTATTACCCCAGAGTTGAAAACTAGGAGACCAGCCACCGATCAGCTGGAAACATGGGTAACGTTTCCGTCCGATATATCGGAGCTTTCTGATCCTTTTGTTGGGATTCGTAGCTCGAGATTATGTTAACCGATCAATCTCTAGGTATTGGAGCCATTTCCGGGAGTTCTGCTTGCCTCCTTGGAACGCACTGAAGCTTGGAATGCCCTGAGGGAGATGCTGAGCAGCTAGGGCGAGCGACGGAATCGCTCCTGGATCCATCATCTATCTGGCCTACCTCGGCAAGGTTACACGATACTTCGTCAAGTATAAGCTGGGCTGTCGCGTTGTTGCGTCAGCATTGCACGAATGCGCGAATCGCGTGACAGAAGGGTGCGCGTTATGCACGTGCTCGTTACAGGGCGCAGATGTCACAGCGCCCGCCTGACTCAAATTGGAAAAAGCTGTATGACATCTCTATCCTCTTGCGAGTATACGCGTTATGACCTTATAATCTCCACAGAAATTTCGCTTCTTCTCTGCCGTGACATTGAACACGGAGCCAGGATGCTCTGCTTATGGCTCGGCTGAACGAGTCATAACAACCGACTGACTCGCAGCGGCGGGACCGCTCTCGGATGCGATTCCAGAGAACTACAAGTACGGAGTGGCATTGATGCTGGCGGCCACTCAACAGAAGGTACAAGTGCGGCGCTGACTACAGCGGACAGAAGTGAGTAATCCTTCGCTCTGATCTGATCATGTTGCAGGAATCGCGCATCTGCAGCATGCCGGTGAATCAAGCTCTGGGTGTTATAGTCACTTCAAGCACACCCATATTCCCAGACCACCGTGTCAATGAACCCACAACAACCCCACTTTCTATTCTTGACGCAAAAGTCGCCAACTTTGCCCCTGCAGCAGCTTTCTGGCTCCTGCCTTCTCACTCCTCTCTATCTCCATCGCCCCTTACTGCCTCCTTGAAGAACGCGCTCGGTCACTACCCGCACTGGGCGGGAGAGCTATCGTTTGTCGAGGATGAGAAGATCAACCCGCTCGACCATCGCTATCGGTTTCGTCGATTACAAGTACAGTACGGGTCACCCTCCGACCCTGGGGTTGTTCTAGTCCTGGCATCCTCACGGAGACCAATCTCGTCTCTTATTCCCGACACGCCTGAGTCTGACGTATGGGATGCGAGTCAGCTTCCCACGTCTGCATTCATCCCTGACGAGCCCTTGCCCCCTGGAATCAACGGACCTTCGGCATATATTCAGGTCACGCAGTTTCCCGATGCCCTTGCTATCGGCGTCAAGCTTGCTCACGGGCTTTCAGACGCGCACACCCTAGTCCGATTCATGCACATCTGGTCTTTCGTTCACCTCCACCCATCCTCCGCTCTCCCAGACTCGTTAGCACCGATTTTCAACCCTGAGCTGCTGGATAAGGGAGCACTCGGGGATATCGATAGGGAGTATCCAGACGACGGACTGCTGCATAAGTCTGCGAGCCTGCCCGTCAGGAGGTATGACTATTGGGCAAGTGCGGAGGGCTGTCCTCCCTTCATGTTTGATTCGACGCGCATCCCGCAGACGATAACTGTCAACCGGCCTCTCGGGACTCCCATGCCTTGGGACGAGTGGGAGTGGCAGAAGCCGGCGGGGCAATACGTCGTGCACTTTACTGGTGCTGAGGTGCACAACATCTGGTCCGCCGCCGTAGCGGAGAATGAGAACCATCTACATAGTGCAAGACTTAGTTATCTTGACGCTCTGCTGGCGTTCGTATGGGCTCTCATCAACCGCGCCCGCGCGCTAGACCGCGACGAGCGGGAGGTGTACTGTATTACCACACTTGGCATGCGCGGACGCCTCGTACCCGACACCTATGTCGGGTCGCCGATCGTCCTGGCGGCAGTCAAATCTTCTCCGAGCGAAGACGGTCTAGGAAATATTGCAAGCAAGATACGCAAGACGATCGACGCATTCGACAACGACTCTCTCGGGGCGCTGTTGCACGACTTCGCGTACGAGGACACACCACAGCGGGTGTGGAACGGGTTTCTCGGTAAACGGCATGTGATATTTACCTCCTGGCTAAAGCTGGGGATGTACGATGTCCAGTTTATGGAAAATGAGAAGCCGCTGTATGTGAGCTCTATCATGCCGCTGTGTGACGGGGTGGTGCAGGTTATGGAGGCTCCGGGAAGAGGACGGGAGGGAAAGGAGAAGTGGTGGGAGAATGGTGTGGACGTTAGTTTGCAGCTGGAGAAGGAGGCCCTTGAGAGGTCAGTGAGAGATCCTAGTCTGAGGAAATATCGGTGTGAGTGCTTTATGATTTATAAACTGTCTATCAACAAGTCGCTGAATGTCGGTTGCGACCATTAGAGCGGCAGCCCATATCCAAGGTGAGACTTTATCCAACTACTTGAAAAAGGTAGCTGATTGTGTATCGTGCTCATGACCAGTATCCCCTCTCGACTTTTTTTAATCCCTTAGTCCGTATCAATAATGTCATCCAATTTTCTGTGCCCCGTTCGCTGGGGCTGTACGCTCGGCGTTGTTCAGTGCACTATGCAGGCACGATCATAATCCCATGCAGAACTCTGACACAGCCATCCTTCAGGCAAGCGGCGGAGGTACGTCCATCCTCCATATCCTGATCACCGTCCCCCGCTTCCCATGACTCTCCCAATACAGCCATTACATCCCTCGCACGTCCACGGGCCCCGTGCAGCGATCTGATGCTTTGACTCGCCAGCCCATCGCTGAGCACCTTCATTCGCTCTTGTCTTCTCGTCATCTCTATTGACCTTACCAAATGGCTCGGTTCAATGTCCTCGCCAGCCGGGCAACTGATTTAGCTCAGATTAACGTCTAGGGCCCTGTGGATCGTGGTAAACCACGTACTGCGCGTCCCGCGGCGGGCTTAGGGCGACTGACTCCGGTATGTCTGCTAGGCGTCTCTTGTTATCCATACAGTAGTCAGCGCTCGATTGTGTCTCGCCAACTCAGTTTACCTCCACGGTACCTGCGACGCGTAATGAGAACCATTGGCGAAGCAACTCGAGTCTCTTGCGGACGTCTAGACTCTGGTTCTATACTGAGCCCTGCGTACACTCGCTCGACATCCAGGATCAACTTTCAACGACTAATGCATTGCTCCCGCAGTAAGCTCATTTCCGACCTCCGCCCCTTTATATCGCGATCCTCAGGAGAGGTACGGTTCAAAAGAGGGTCAAATCCTCCGTACCGTGTACCTGCTGGCTCAGTTAAGTCACACAATGTACCTGCTATACTTGAATTCGATCTCATCTCCATTAGCATGATCGTGCTATTCGCTTCAGCTGGATCACTGCATGGTGCCCCATATATCAAGAGAAAGGTGGGGTGCGGTCCGCAGTTGCCAGAGGACGACCTCGTGCACTACTCGTGCTCGAGTCTCCGTGCCCTGGTTAGAGATTAGGCATGAAAGTAAGGATGTATGGTAAGCTGGTTTCCTCTGCCTGCCCTCTTCTTTCACATTCAATGCCTGCTTCCATTCTGCCTTCCTTCTTTTACTTTGCCCCGGGATCGTGTGCAGGCGCCATGTTATGCTTACCTTCAATAGTATTTGGAATTCGTAGGCCTCTGGCGTTTCCTCTGTGGATGCCGTTACGCCGCCGTCATATGACGAACCAGGAGGTCCGAGGACGCGGCGACTCAGCTGGCACCGGACCTCCGTTGTTGATTCTTTCCTCGGTGCTTCATTCGACGCTCGGTGCCGCAGAGGCTTCCTCCTGTCCATGGAATTTCGGGAGATCGATCCTTTCGGCAAAGGCGTTCTGAAGACCGGACGGAGGGCAGTCGGAAACCAATCTCGTCTCGCGAGATACGAGTGGCGTCCCGGATCGATGCCGGTTGCAGTTTCAATTCAGATGACAGGACAGGTAACGTTATCGCCCGTGAAGAGATGTTGTTTTTGCGACGTGCGTTATCTTGCCGCTCTGAGACTCTCGCTCCGTGCGACCTCCGTACCACGTTTTGTGCTCTCTTTCGTTTCTTTCTTCTTTCTGCGCGATTGGTTACCGCATCAAGTTTGTAGACACAAGCCACTGCTTTAATGTGCTACCGCGGCAGCAACGGCAGAGGGCACACTGTTATCTCGATCTAGACGCCGGGAAGACTGCATTATCTAGCCGACATCCTCGACTATTCCTGCTATCCGAAAATTATTTATATATGGCTGCAAATGGGCTATCACGCGCTCAACCCTCAATTCATCTTGCATCTTCCCAGTCGATTGACGCAGCATTGAAGCCATGTCGCCGTCCACATCAGACAACTTTGTTGCAGGCACCGCGACCGGGCTGCACACCGACAAAGCAAAGGCGCCCGAGTACCAGCATCCCCTCGACCCGCTGACTGCTGATGAGGTGCGATATGCCTGATATGCAGTGGCGGGATGTGCGCTAACTCATCGACCGACATTAGATCGCGGCAGTGACATACGGTATCCGCCAGCATGTGGCGACCAAGACCGACGTCAAGGCGGTCAAGTTCATCACCTGCTATCTGTTGCCGCCGCCAAAGAAGGTGGTGCTTGCATATCTTGGGATCCCATTGAGTCCCGGGGCAAAGCCGGAGCCAAAGACTGAGGTCGTGAGGAAGGCAGAGGTCGATGTGAGTAGCGCTCTAGCCTCCCATTCATCTCTAAGTTGATGATCGACAACGCCATCAGTTCATCGACGTCGTGTCAGGGTTCGTAATAGCATATCCCAGAATCATAGGTTGTTCTAACGATCACCGAGCAGGAATGCATACAATGCCATCGTCGCGTTCAAGGATGGAAAGTGGGAGGTGGAGACGATGGACCTCCTGCCCGAGGGCACGCAGCCACAGATCTCGCCCGAGGAACTCAATCAGGCAGAGCAGATCATCAGAGCGGACGAGCGCGTGCAGAAGCTAGCAAAAGCTGTCGGTTCGTACCCTATCCTACACGTTCCTCTCTAAAACATAGCTCATGATAATACAGGCGTTGAGCCCCACCAGCTCTGCGCTGACGGGTGGGCCATCGGCTACGACGACCGATTCCCGCACAAACAGCGCATCCAGCAGGCGCTTCTCTTCGCCCGCTTCGGCGAGCACGAGAACCTCTACGCGCATCCCATTGTGAGCACCCTGCTCTTCGCTGCGTACACCAGGCTGACACCGCATTTACTAGGATTTCATTCCCATCGTCGACTCCAACACCCGGAAAGTAATCCACATCGACTTCCCGCCCGCTTACACTACCTCGGGCCTTTCCACCCAATCCCAAGCCACCGCCTTCCCGCCTCTCGATGCGGAACCCCTGGAGGCGGCGAACCGCGAGCGTGTGTCGCCCCCGAAGGGGAAGTTCGACTTTTTGCCCGATCTCATGGTGCAGAACGAGGAGCAGAAGACGAAATTCCGCGAGGACGTGAAGCCGCTGCACGTCGTCCAGCCCGAGGGCGTGAGCTTCAAGATGGATGGGCACGAGTTGGAGTGGCAGAAGTGGAAGATGCACATTGGTTAGTCGGAATCTGTCTGTCCACTATGGCATGAGGCTGATGGAGGCGTGGATGTTAGCTTTCAGCCATCGTGAAGGTATCGCACTGTCAACGATCACCTACAACGACGACGGTGAAGTTCGGCCTATCTTCTACCGTCTCTCGCTCGCGGAGATGGTCGTGCCCTACGGTGCACCTGAGTACCCTCATCCGCGCAAATTTGCCTTTGATACGTGCGTCCAATCGACTAGCCTTCTGTAACTAAAGCTCTGATCCAACCTCTTGCAGGGGTGAGTACGGTATGGGTACAATGGCAAATGAGCTCTCCCTCGGGTGCGACTGTCTCGGTCAGATCCATTATCTGGTGCGTCATGCGAAAGGTCGACGCTTCATCGTTGCTTAAGATTCTTCACTAGCCTGGTGCATACGTCGCAAACGACGGCAGCGCGGTCGTCATCAAGAATGTCATCTGCATCCACGAAGAAGACGCTGGTCTATTATGGAAGCACAGCGACTGGCGCCAGGGAGGGCGCTCGCACTCGGTCCGGAGTCGCCGCCTCGTCGTCAGTATGATCTGCACTCTCGCCAACTACGGTGCGTATCCTTGCGCTCTTCATGAATAAGAACATATTGACTGATCAACATGGCTGCTGCAGAATACGTGTTTAACTACTACTTTTACCAAGACGGCAACATCGAGCTCGAGATCCGCCTGACCGGGATCCTCCAAGTCTACGTCGCAGGCCCGGGCGAGGAGTCCCCGTACGGCACGCTCGTCGCGCCGCAGGTGAACGCCCACTACCACCAGCACATCTTCTCCGTCCGCGTCGACCCCATGATCGACGGCCTGCACAACTCTGTCGTCGAGTCCGACATCGTGCCCCTCCCCGACGCGCCCATGGGCTCCTCAGGCAACTTTGCCGGCAACGCGTTCCTCACGCAGGAAAAGGTACTGAAAGTCCAGTCCGAGGGTGTACGGGACATGGACCTGGAGAAGGACAGGCGGTGGCGGATCGTCAACCCGGCGCGTAAGCATTACTCGAGCGGGAGGGAGGTGTCGTATGCGATTAACATGAAGGGCGGCATCACGACCTTGCTGGCGCGGGATGGCAGCTGGGTCGCGAAGAGGGCGGCGTTTGCGAAGAAGCCGCTGTGGGTTGTGAAGGACGTCGAAGGCCCGAAGGGCAACCGCATGTGGCCCGCGGGCAAGTACGTCCCCGGGACACGCGAGGAGCCGGAGGAGTCGGTCGGCAAGTGGGTGAAGGGCGACGACAAGATCGAGAACGAGGACGTCGTGCTGTTCCTTACCGTTGGCACGAATCATATTCCGCGCCCAGAAGACTGGCCTGTGTACGTCTTGATTCATTGCATTGTGGCTGAGGATGGTACTGACTGGGTGGCTTGTTGTAGGATGCCTGTCGATCACCTCCGGGTTTCGTTCAAGCCCCATAGCTTCTTCAAGTACAATCCCAGCATGGACGTGCCCGGTGGAAAGGACCCTCGCAGTGTTTCGGCATTTGCCAATGGCGGCTTGGCTGGCTACAGCGTGGAGTCGTGCTGCAGCAATGGTGCTAATGGCCATTAAGAGCAGTACAGGAGAAGTTTGATATTTATCTCACCATCATTTGCATACTATTGATTATCCTGGAGCATGGTCCGGAATCTACTTGTATTACAACTACGCGGAACTCAAATGATGTACTGACATTCTTCCATGAATCTATACACTGCGCATCAATGCACTGATGAGAACGGGAACGGCCGACGAAGGAATCAGAACGACAAGTCTTGACCTGTCTTCGACTTCGCCGGGCTACTGAGGTCCCAAATCTTGCTTCCGTTACCTGAATCATGGGATGGCTCGGTACCGTCTTCCTCGGCAGACGGCGAACCCGTTCCACTGGCACGCAGACTGGCCTTCACGCCTAGAGTCGCACAGAGGGCCTTGTACCGAGACCGGATCTGGCGAAACAGCTTGGGTATATCCACATCCGAGGACTCTGCCGAGGGATTCGTTCTGGGAAACTGCGATATCAGTTCCAGCAGCTGGAGGGCGTGGTGGAAGCCTCGACTTCAACGCATTCAAGTCAGTATAAACCACTCCTGGGATCGACGGTCCAGATGCGCGACATACTCGTCTTGGCGGCCTTGCCTCGCATAGATGGCTTTCCACATCGCCGCAACGCCCTCATAGAAACCGAGCTCCTCCCACATCTCGAATCCTTTCTCGCGACCTAAAGCCCTGCCCTCGATGAGCCCGTGGATCCGGCCGTGCGCAAAGCCGTCCTTGTAGCCATTGTCGTAGAACCTATCTATGCCTCCATGAGAACCATCGCATAGACTGAGGGAACAGTCAGCTCAGACGTTTGCTCCACATGAACGAGGGAGTCCAGGTCAAAGTCCGTCATGACCGCGAGGAATGAATCAAGCGAGAGAAGGGAGAGTCGCAAGTACTCGGAGCGCAGGGCAATAATGCTCGGTTCCCACGACTCATGCTCCCGATGAATGTCTGCTGTGGCTGAAGCTGTGCTTCAAAACGCGCAGAGTACTTCAAACGCTGAGCGTAGTTAACTTAGGGAGTGAACGCAAGTAGTTTAGATACTTCAGTGTTCCAATGAAATATGAGATACGACAGGATGCACGGAAGGTCATAAGCAATTCGTCCAAGCCCGGCACTCAAGAGTCACCGGACGCCCTAACGCCAGTTGCATTCGGGAGAGGTGACGAGATCCTGTGGGTCCAGTCATTTCTTGCGATGAATGAGCGGCACATGCGCACTGTATAACAGTATGTACCTTCCATGCGTGTGAGCTGCGTTCTGAATTAATCAACTCACCGACTCCAGGCACGGCTCTCCCATAGGAGGTGAGGGATTCAAGCTTGTGCATCAGCCGTTACTCCCGTGCATATGAGAAACCTGCGCAGGCACGTTACCTTCCGGCTGCCGTAATGCACCAGTTCTGTTCCCAGAATCATGTCCAGAATCAAGTGGCATCATGCTTGCAGCATAGCAAAGGAATAAAATCCCATGCTGCTTCGTTCGAATAGGCAACCGCCGACGCGGGGATTGAAACGGGAGGATGGCTTGACAACGATTCACAACAAGTGAGCCATAAGCTGCCGAGTCTCCCTCGCTCGGTCGTATGTATGCGAAGGCGTCCTATAACGTCACTTGATCAGATACGCAGGATACGGCGTCCATATTATCCCAGCTATAAATCCATATTGAACGTGAATTAGATGACAGGCGATGCAGGGTGATATAGAGCTCGAAAGATGGGGGGTATCGATGTTTTGCAGGAGACGAGGCAGAAATATCGAGAAAGATACAACGCAAAAGAGCGGCAGTGGCCGCGTGCCAAGGAAGAAGAGCACAAGCCAAGCCCGAGGCCGAAAGCCGGCAATACCAGCGAACAGTGGCGGGATCGCCAGTCACTAAACCTGTTAAATAGGACCGTCAGCGCCCAACTAGAGAGACGCCGGTGATCGCAAGCCGTCGTGAGTATGCAGAGCAACGCACCAGACTGAGCTCGAGCGTCCATACTCGCCTTGCCCACAGCTTCATCTGCTGCGTGGCACCCTCGCCGTCCTGGATCTCAATTTCGATGCCATCCCACCAGCATTTCCGCTATTATATCGGCATGGAGCAATTAGAGGTGTGAAGAAAATGGGACACGCGTATGGGAAAAGTGCTCACTGCTGGTTTCCGCCAGAACAGCAAGAGTTTCTGTGCAGTGGCCATCTGGTTATAGTCTACTGCTACACGGGGTTCATTGTTGGGCCCGGCAGGATGGTGCACGATACCGGTCTTTAAGAGTACGAGAGCAATTGACGATATGCAGCACCGATTTGGCTCGATAGCGCGATAGCCCCATTCGTCCTCACGGTCGAAACCACTTTAGAGTTCATGTGATGTCAGGATGCGACAATCGGTAGACACCGAACAACGTACCTCATACACAGCATGTCGATGAGATGCTGCTCGGCGATATTATTCTCCTTGTGGACGTTCCGCTGTAGTGCTGTGAATATATTCCGCTTCTCCAACAGATAGCCTCCGCATTTCCGCTTGACGTCTATGAGAGCAGTATTGGCGATGCCGTGCTCATCAGTAGCAGCAGCAGTGTCTTTGGGTGGTATTGAGAAGTACTCGAGTTCCTCTCGGAGCACAATGATGGCTTGCTTGGTGAGTAGGGGGTTTTGCGATGGCGATGGGCCGAGGTCAGGTGACGGAGATCCATCTATGAGATGCTGCTGGGCGGCGAATAGACCTGGGGAGTTCTCCGTCCCGTAGAATGCGTCAGCTGAGTTCTTGAAGAACATGAGCACATATGAAAAGCAATCTGGATCAAACTTTAGGTAGAGTCATGAGTCCGGCAAAATCGCAGGGGCGCTATGTCACGTACGTCAACGCCGTAGACCTCCTCATCGTCATCGTTGTCCCCTCCTTCGGATATGCCGCTTTGTCTGCTCAAGACGAGACCATTGGGAAAGAGGCAAAGAAGGACGGATTCAGGGAGGTTCATGATGGTTTCGCGGTCCACTGTGAAGCGTCGCCCTCGCAGGTCGAGATGCAGTCTCGTCAGGAGATTAGGCTGGCCCAGGTTCGTTTGCGTGGGCACCTGCGACACCTGTGTTATCGGCGACGATGCTAGAGATGCAGCAGCCATGGTGAGGGACAAGGAAGAGGGGGTGCAGAGCACGCTGCACGATCACGGTCAGGCAACGTGTGGCGCGCGTTACTGAGGCGTACATATGAGCAAATAAATGCCTGTGGCGCGCACAACCTGTCCGGCGCTTGACGCGACCGCCATATTCAAAATGCTTGCGCTACTCGTGCTACGTGCTACTGCGCAAACAAATACCGCGTTGGCGGCCTTACCGAATGGATATCTGCTTGTCTACGCGTACCAATTCAAACTCGTAGAAGGATCCGCTAAGTTCGCATTGCTCTTCAAATATTTATGGCTTTGACCAGCAGACGCGTATCTGCGGTCCGTAGCATCTGGCGGAAGAGGAATCTTATTTGACTGCGTGGTATTTTCATAATGGCTTGCGATAGATGGATTGTCTGGGAAGACCTGTAACGACAGGAGCAGGCGCCGACTTCATAGTTCCGGCACCGTCTAAGCCCACTGAATCGATTTGGTGCTGCAGTCGGCCTTCAGGCTCTGCAAGGCTCCCGATAGTAACGGGCATCACCGCCGGTGGCAGCGCCTATGCAGTGAAGTCCTGATAGTTCAGTGGTGCTGTATTCTGTTTCCGGTGGCATGCGACATTTGGCCATCGCTGCTCGTGGTCTACGTTGATCCGTCTGCCGGTGACGAAACGCAGGTCCCATAGGAACTATTTTGTCATAGACATGAGGACATCGCTCGGCTTTGGAGTCCTTATATGCTTAATTTCGGGGAAAAAACTAGACATGATAGGATGCGGATACCGCCGACCCGCGGCACATGCTTAGGTTCCTAGTGCTTCGTGCTCTTCTCAAGATCTCATCGACGGGTATGTTTGGTTATACTTGTGAATTTCCCAAACTGATAATGCGTCGATACCATCTGTTCCTGTCATCTGCCACTAGCTTATCCGAATATCGCGAACAATAAACCACCACGGATTATCCATCGCAGTCCATATGTTACTGTGGCGGGCGCGACCTATGCTGCTAGTCTGCGGTCTTGGCTTCTGCTACTATACATTGATAAGCTATAGGTCAACACGCCTTGACAGCGTTGACGTTGTCGGTCGTCTCAGATGACGCCGAGTTAGGCTGGGTCGGAAGTATTAACACGGTGCTTCTAACGGATCCATTCCGGCAAGCACCTAATCTCATCCCGGAACATCAACCAAGTTTGGTCTTCTCACTGAGAGGACGAGCCGCGGTTTAGGACCGAATCAGAACTCCCATAAGGACTCACTACTACCTTGTTCGTCATTTCTCACCCCATGTCATGTCTTCCACGCCTGCATCCCCCGGCGGCCCTTACTAACTAGCCACCACTCTTTGCACTGACCAGCGGACAAGTATCGCTTGCACCTTGACGTGTCGAACACGCTAGGCGTATCGCAAGTGCAAGAACGGTCTAGGTCGACAATGGCGGGAAGTGCGCCTATATTCCAGCCAATCACGCAGGGCGGGCCTGTTGCAACACTTCTATTAATTGAAAACTCTCGAGAAATGGCCCAATATTGGCCAGAGCTTCGAGCGCACTACCTTCCAACACTACTTGGAACCATGCGGCTAGCAAATCCCGTTGTCCCTGTCCGTCTTCAGTCCTCTTTGGCGTAGAATTTACGCATTTATTGACGGTTTAGATTCAAGTCCTCTTAATGCCTACGAGTGCGGCCACCACGACTATAGACAAACTCAAGTCCCCACAGATGGAATACAATGAACAGCTCGAACTGGGCTTCAATTTTGACCGCCAGAATCGCATCATGCCCTCGACAATACAGCGTGCCATACACGTAAGTGCCAACTTCCTGCTCGTACTCAACCTGGTGTGAGACGTCCGTTAGTCTCTGGCGTCAACCTTCGAAGGCGTACCATCTACCCGCCATCTGATAGTCGTCGCTGCTTCCGATGCCGCGATAGGCACGGATATAGGCCTGATGTCCACCGTACACACCGGCGCAGAGTGGCAGGTGCTGTCGAACCAGCTTGTTCAAGTACGACAACCGAAATTGTGCTTCTGTACCTTTCTCATGGTTTTGGCTTAGCACAATGTGCAGCTGCATATGATCCTGAGGGCGGAAGTCAAGATGGACATCCTGACTGATTTCTTCTATACGACGGTAAGCTTTACCTCGACGCCGGTGTCATAACTCAGACGACCGGAGCATTCTAACGGTTCCATAGCTCCAGGCACAAGGCAAGACTCAAGGTACCCCATGGTTCAAGACGGACGAGCGCAAGTATAGGCTTCTCCTATCCGCGGAACGCAAATTCCCTATATCACCTGCAGGTTCGACCGGCCCTCAAACCGTAGACAACGTTCCCTTCTCAACTGACTCTTCGTCAGACATGCTCATGATGAGCTCGGGCGTCCCGGCAGCCCACTCGGGCCATTACGCGAGCTTGTCCGCGGCTACACCGACTTCTCCTATGCCTGAACCGGAGGTCGTGTATCCTAGTCCGCCTCTGCACCAGGCACAACCACACCTCCTCCGAAGCCAGACGTTCCCGCCCCCTGCTGCTCAGTTGCAAGCAGCAGAGGCCACCGCCACGACTCCTCCTGACGTTAAGCCTGAAGCATCAGAAGAAGGGTCACCGAAACCAAGTCTGGTTACCCGCATCAAGAAGATTCATGGGATGACAAAGAGGCGCACGTACGGCGCAAACGCAAACCTCCGGCCTCCACTAACAAGGACCGATTTGTCCCAAAGCCAGTCTGCAGGAAGCGCGAGTCCGAACAGTCCGGGAACTTCTCGTGGGCCGTTGCCATACCAGCGCAGCGCAGCTCCACGTGCCCAGCACTTGAGCCCCGCTGAAGGGCCTGCGACTCTAGGACCCCGTAGGAAATCGCGAGCGCATGCTCCGCTCGATACGAAGGCAGCGCAAATGCCTGACTTCCCTGAGGAAGGGGCTTTATATCCTGAGGTGCCCATGACTGACTCGACGCCATCGTCTCCTACGACTTCTGCCCATTTCAACGCTCTGTCGTCGTTGACCCCTTTAACTCCGGCGTCAGCAGTAATGTCCGCCAGCAGTGCGCCCGCATCTTTCTCGGTCCAACAGGACGAATACTTCGCATCTACCGATCCCTCGGGAGGTAGTACTGGCATTCCTATCTCCACCGCTTGGTCCAGTCCTGAGGACGCTTCTGGCAGTCAGGCTATATTCCCCGAGACCCCATACCAATTCAACGCTCTGGATACCTATGGAGGGCAGCAGTGGATGTCAGACGAATCCTGGGAGTCCAGCTTCGCTACACCTGAAACCTTGCAGTCGCTGCAGGCCCCTGCCGGCAACGCGAAAGAGCTTGGCCCACTTCCCATTTCTGGAATTCCTCTGGCTACCAGTGCTAGTATCATGACTTCTCCGACTCGCGTCTCATTGCCTTTCGCATCCAGTTCTATGGCGTCTAGTGCGCCCACATCTCCAGCCATGGATGGCGATCAGCCGTTCATCTTCAACGCCGAATACGAAGCTCAGGTCAGCGCTCGGTACGAGGAAACCATTCGGGCGGCAGGCATATCCCAACCTGTCGTGTCGGCGCAGAGAAGACATTCTAGTTACACAGTAGCGCCCCCAGTAGCTTCAACAGCTTCACGGCCGCCCCTATACGTCTCTACTCATTCCTCTCCAACACAGTCCGGACCGCCATCGTTACAGGTCTCGCCTGTCGTTGCCACTGACAACCAAGGATATGCAGCATATGGTCCGTGTGGTGCACCCTTGCAGCAAGGTCCTCCGCCTGCCGACTCCCGGTATTATAATCCCCTTTACGGCGCCTACGTTTAAGGCGAATGCGAGCGATCACTCTCTTCTTATATGCAGTCCTCTATGGTCTCATACCTCCGTGTCAGTGGAGTCCAGCTCCAGAGCCTGCTTTTCGACCACGGGTATGTGTATTCGTATCCTCACGTTCTAACGTGGTAGGTGATCCAGGCTGATGCCACAGTATTAGACACGCACGGCGCGCTCACACTTAGTAGTAACTTATTGTCGGGTCTCTCATGCTACAAGTTGCTTTCCGCTATGTTCCATTTCCTGTTATATTCTGACTCTAGGGATTGGATGTGTAGACATCGGGTGATATACCGGGATTATTCTGTGATGGGAACGCATCTTGTGAGATTTTCTTGGCCCTAGCTACAGTTAGAAGTCTCGTCAAACACCAAATATTGTCCTTCCTCCGCCGGCCACACTAGTTAAGTCAAATCGGAGAACTCCGAGCTCATATATGCATACCTTGGTTTCAGCCAAACCAGTCTAGGCATAACGCCGTAACGTACCTCCGCTGAGCACTTGTCATATTCTCCTGACGAAGCGGTGCATCAACGACAGTATCATTCTCTTCAACTTGATGCGCGCTTAGAATTGAGATGTGTGTCTCCAGAGTATCGCAGTTATCATTACTCTCGTGCAGTCGCTGCCGCCTATACTCATAAAACCCTCTAATATATTCGACGTAGGTCTAGTCCTGAGGTCCTCCTAAGACAAGACTAGAATTCACGTCATAGACGCATCACGATGCTCGACATACGTATAATCCTTCGCATCCATCCCTCCACGCTCTACATCCACGCTCATCAGTATCGGGACCGCAACCCAAATCATGCATACGAGGAAGAAGAACGCGTAGCGGATGTTGCCAGTGAGATCTGCAATGACGCCGACGACTAGAGGCCCAACGAAGGAGCTCGACTAGAAAGAGTTAGTCCGGGATTGGGACACTAAGATGGGAAAGGTGCTTCACTTTGTCGGTTATCGAGAACAGTCCGTACCTGCATGGAGGAGGAATATGAGACAGCGTCAGGTCAGAGGAGAGAGGAACACCCACCATCTTGCTTCTTCCCCAGGAGGTATCAGATCTGCGTAGAAAGCCCGAGCATAGCTCTGGAATGACCCATATACCGAGCCTGCGGCAGTTATACGTAAGCACGCGCGCTGTACGTTGATACAGGTGCATTACCCACCGAAATACACCGCCAGTCCAAACATCTCCCCTGGCGTCGTCAACCCGCCGAACTTCACCCTCCCCTGATTGAACACGGGCAAGAATCCGAGACAGCCATATGCAGGTATCGCAGACGCGATTATCACCAGCGTGACCAATATGTTGAGGTTGGTGAAGTGGAAGCGACGCTGCAGCATGGGCACCATCAGGGAGCCGAGGATACCCGAGAACGGCGTGATGATGCCTATGAGGATAAGCGAGGACGCTGGCATATGCAAGGTCGTCTTGCCGAAGAGGATAGCTGTGGAGGTAATAGTAGAAAAACCTGATAATATGGAGATCAGCAAGAGGGCGTCAAGAGTCGGAGACAGCCTACCGTCTGAAAGCAAGAACCACGCTGCGAGATACTGAAACGTGTTCCTCAATCTCTTCACCTCTCTCCACCTTAACATCGCCTTGAGTCTCTTCCACGCATCCACGATCTCAGCCCATGGACCGAGATTCTGTCTCCCTGCCTCCTGATCAAGCGCATCCACCATTGGCTGGGCTTCACCGCCGGGCAGCCACATCCCCGCCAACATCGATCCTAGGAACCACCAAATACCGCTCGCCCCGATCGCAAGCCGCAAGGCCCACGTCGACCCGCCCAGTTTCGTCACCGGTATGAGGGTCAGCATCAAGACTATGATGCCCGCTGCGTACCCCGTCGCGATGCCATGCGACGAGATGCGCGACGTCGCGGCAGACAAGAGCGCATTGTACCGCTGTTTCGCGACTAACAGATCGCCGTCGGGGGAGCCGAGTAGTGGATCCGTTTCGTCCTCAGAATGGGTTCCTTCAAGTGTATCGGCGTCCGTCATAACTGCTGCCAGGTTCGACGAAGGGTGCCCCTGCATCGTATCGAAAGACTCGACGACTTCGGGTTCGCCCTTTGCGAGCATGGGCAGGTAGGCATTCATTGCGACTACGGAGGCACCAAAGCCGACGTTTGCTATTATGGAGAGTAGGGCAGAGGCCCACCATATTGGTGATGTCGATGGTAGGACTAAGAAAAGAGTGGCAGCGATGGAGCCACCGAAGGCGAAGGCTAGAAGAAGAGTTTTCCGACGAGAAGCTGGTCGGGTGAGAGTAGAGGACATGTGTGAATGTTCGTGGAGAACAGCAACGTGATCGGTATCGACTCACGGTGGTTAGCAATGGTCCCAATGGATATTACTGTCAGTGCTTGCAAAAAGACCGATATTGAGTACACGTAAAGGCTGTTCGTACGAAGCGTAAGCGCTAGTGCTGACGTAAGGAGCCCGGACTCTGAACGCTGGGGATGGTGTAGGGCGATTCAATACAGGTCAGCGAATATCTTGTCACTGCCCGATTAGCCTCGACAATTCCCTTATATGACACATATAAGGGGATGTGTTGAGATGGAATCGCATCACATGCCCTTATGCGTGTACGGACAACTGTCGAGGCTCTCCGCGCTGACAAACCGCTCTCGGAAGGACTAGCTACCAGAGACGTGCGAGCCACGACCGCATATCAAACGCACCTGAAGCTCGCTGTGTCTATCCATGCCCAGCCTAGTTTCACAGCACATCTTGCCCCATCCTCTGCGTCGGCACCATTCGAGGGTCTCGAAGCACACCGTTCTATCCGATCCGGGAGTATGTAGCCATTATCGCGCGCAAATTGCTCAAGGCATATGGGCAGAAAGAGAGTCAATGATACTATCACGAAGACTTCACTTGCGAAGAAGTCAGTTCCATCATTCAGCCAATGAATTATCAGATGTGATAGACGAACCTCGCAAATGCGTAAGTTAGCCACCCCCGGAGGTGGTTCCTGTGCTGCTTTGCAGACTCGCCGTCAAGACCAATAAGCATTATTGGTCCAATCTAGTTCTTCTCAAGAACAGCATAGATCGAAACGTGAGCAGTGAGGCGTCACGTCGTAAGCAAAGGACCTCTAGCCTCGTCGCCAGTCCCTTCGGCAAATTTTAAGGTCGAGATACCTTGATCCTGAGGCGTCAGGCAGAGGCAGGTTGACCGATACCTGAGGAGAAAGCGCTGAGCAGAACGTCGGTGTACAGTGGGATGGGTGCCAGCTACTTGTGGCAAGTGAAGTCACGGTCCGCGTGGCACATTACGCTCATGTGGCTACATTGTGGCACGTATACCAGTATTTGTGGCAGTTTCACCGAACGGAGTCGCAAACAAGTCTGAACAAGTTTTACTGTATATATATGGTGCATAAAAAGGCTAGTCCAGCACGGTCTAAGTAGATTGCATTGTTGGCAATGCCTAATAACTGCCATAGAAGGGGCGAAGTCCAGAGCATCTGCAGGACACGCTGTGTCAGACCATGATTCTCTGCACCGGAGGAGAGACACGACGGTAGAACTCACCCTGAGGAACATCTCCCTCACAGTTCGATGGTGATAGGGATGCATCCCACGGAAATGAGGCCACCTTATTGCCCGAAGAGAGTCAGGACCTGCCACACCGGGTTCAATACGTATGGTCCTACCTTGTGCGTTATTCTCGCAGCAAACAGGTGCAGCATTGCTACAGGATCATATATAAGCGCCCAGTCAGCATCTCAATCGCATATGGCTGATAGTCGCTCACCACTGGGCACCTCCGCCGATCCCGCCAACAGTCAACGGCGAGCACTGAATCCCGACAGGGATATCCAACCCATCCAACACAATACCCAGCAGACCAGCGAGGCTAGCTACGCCAGGGGAGCCAGCCGTTTGCACCTGCTTGCAACACTGGATGCTCCCGGTGTTACACTGGCTGGTCTGGCGCGCGGTGAGGGGACTCGCAACCGCGAGAGTAATGAAGGAGGAGACGGTGAAGAGCTTGGTGATGAGGGCGTACATTTTGATGAAGGAATGTGCAGAGGAAGGAGCGACTGTCAACAGACTGGTAGAGGTACTGGCAGAAGAGCGCAATGGGGCACCCAGTTCGACCTGGAGCATTTTATTCAGAAGGCCGATGCTGAACGCAGAGCATGCTGTCAATACTTTGAGGCGATTAGCGAGAAAAGGCAATGGTAGGTTATTAGTAAAGCACCGCACATTTAGAACAAAAAAGTGAGATATTGATTGGACAGACCAATCACATATCTCCAAGGATATATTTAGCGACGAAGGGAATACAGCGGGGAAGAGCTGGTGTCGAGGTGGAATGGAAGCAAACGTGATTGAAGGACATGGAATGCGGGATCCAACTGGAAGTTGCGGACGCAGCGAGTCCCTACGAGTCCGCAACTGTCTCCTGAAAACGCCAACTTTGTACTGATGTCGATGATGTCTGGAAAATTTGCCCCAGTCCGACAGGCGAAGGACCGTTGAGGCGCTGGTCCACATTATATGAGACTGTCCGCACACGATACGGATTGCAGGTGAACAGCTTGATAATTTCTGGCGAGAAAACGGAGGAGGCAAGCTACTGAGGGAACACTCAATGAAGATAACACTTGAGTGAGGACTGGCTGGCGTACCGTTACTATCGTCACTGCCTGAATGTGCAGTGAGCATTCAGTTCACCGAAGGCGCTACAAGCGATACACTGTCACCTCAGGCCATATTCAGGCATCTCTCCTACAACAGAAGCGTCTGGACAGTTTATTATTGCTGGGTACACCCGGTGTTCCTCAAGGCTTGAAGAGTGACTGACACCCAACGCACCCAGCCAGCTCCGCCACATCACGCCCTGTCCAGTCAATGTAGAGCGACGCAACCGAATTTTATTACCAATCATCAACCCGAGATTACAACTCCTTCTTCGCATCCACTGTGAACACTGGGACATTCTTCTGCAGCACCTCAATAGCCTTCAGCCTTTCCATCAACGTCGGGTGCGAGTGATGGTATGCCGAGTACCTAATGCCATCAGGTTAGCCCTCGAGGATACCACAGCGGAATCAGACAGGGAAACTCACAGCCAATCGACCCAAACCGTCGACAAATTCTTCACATGCAGTTGAATCAACGCTCTCTTCAACCGTTCACCCATATCCGCCATTTCGTCGACCTCCTTCTTCCCCACTTCGTCCAACTGCAACTTACCTGAACGCACAGACGCATGTTATCAGTAAATATCACGTTGTTGGAAGTGAGATATGGCTCACCAGAAGCACTATCAGCAGAGAGCTTGGCGGGGAGCTCGGTAGCAAATCGGTCTGCCTGCCACTCGAACTGCCTGCTTATGAAGTTCAGGCCAATGCCTACGACAGCTTCGAGGGGTGTCAAGATCATCTAGTAAAACGTTATCATATCAGCCTCGGTCTTCGCCATGCAGGTGATAAATGAAGAGTGGGTACCTGGAAGAGCAAAAACGCAACAACCGTCGGCGGGTTCTTGGCAACTTGGGATGGGAAGTCAAACGACGCTAAAAGGGGCGGGGCATGCAGGAAGGCGGGGAACAGCGAGAGGATGGTAAAGATGTGCGCTTGGGAGATGAGGAGGAGCTTTGTTGGGTGGATGTAGTACCAGTGGCCGAGTTCGTGCGCTAGTCCAATATGACTCGGCGGCAGTGGAGGACGCAGGGTGGAGTGGACGTACCTAAAACCGCCTCGATATCCTCTGGAGGGCTTTCCTTGATCAGAGTGTCGAAGATGACGATGTGCTTGCTCTATAAACCAATTGAAAGCATAAATGCGGCATGCTCGTATGAACAGCAAATTAACCGTTTACCCAGGGAAGCCCGAAAAAGTATGCATTGCTATGCGAGCTGCGCTTTGAGCCGTCAATCTCATACAGATGCTTCAGTGGGAACTTGAGCTTCGATGCCATCGACTCAATCCTCCCGCGGAGCGCGCCCTCGGACAGGGGTGACAGCTTGTTGAACAGCGGCTGAATGACAGTCGGGTACAGCACGACCATGCTCATCTGGAAGGCCAAGCTACACGGACACACACTTAGTGACACTCTACTGCAAGGAGATGGAGCGGATAGGAACGTACAGGAAACCCATTAACCAAGGAACAAACCGGTCTCCTGCCCACTTGAATATCTTCAAGAACACAGCGAGGAAGGGAGCGCCGATGGCGAAGCCGACTGCCCAGCCCTTTACCATGTCCGCAACGAACAGCCCGGGGGTAGTCTTATTAAAGCCGTGTTTCTCTTCCAGGACGAAGGTTTGGTAGACCGAGAGCGGGAGGGAGGGGATGGACGAGATGAAGAACAGTACGGCGGAGAACAGGATTGACTGGGAAATCTACATGGCCAGACGCAGATTTTTCTTGCTTCTGGAGTGTACCAGGTCATATAGGAAGAGGAGACGCACCTCATAACCCGCACCGTATCCAAACCTGCTTAGAATCCGTCCAGCAATTTCCCAAGACCAGGCGTATGCGCCATATTGGATCATAGCCGAATCGACAACCTGTTTGTAGAGTCCGGCGAAGAGAGAGAATTTTGCCTTGTCCTTGCCATATTTTTGCGACTTCTCGAACGTATCCTTTTCGAAGTACTTCTCCAGAATCGGAGGAGGTGCAGTCTTGGAGTACAGAGGGTACTGGCGCAAGCTGAGATAAATCAGTCCAATATTACTTGCGATTATATAGAAGCGACAGGGACTTACAGAAGGTAAGATTCGAAAAGGGTGACGCCCCAGGAGAACGATTGCACGTAGAGCTTCCAGTTTATGGGCTGGACCTGAACCCAGGATAGCTTGTTTTGTATGCTCCCTAGCAGCGTATGCAGGAAATCCATTATTCAAGCAGGCATTCGTTCAGTCTGAGCACAGAATTAATTGCTAGCGGAAGGGATACGTGTCGGTGTCGTGTCAAGCGGTAAGCGCTGAGATCTGAGAGCTCTGCGCGACTAAAGAGTACGGTTTTGACGTTGTTATTAATATTGATGTTATTAACGTGCGTAAAATATTTAATCACAATAGAAAACCAAAAACCTATCAAAATATATATACAATCACCAATCCCAATCTAGAGCACCTGGTTCTGTTACTGGATATTCAGATGGAGAGGTGTGCCTCCTTTACATTGGTGATGGGTACGAGAAGTCTTAACTGTTATTACTAGGTCTATGTACCAGCAGATCTAGATCCGGTCCTCCTCATTAACACGTTATTGAGTAGTGTGTTTAACAAAGCGCTAAAACTAATGTAATTAATTATCTAGTTACCCTTGCTCTTAGCCTGCTAGCTGTGTCTCCGGCGACTCCTGATGCTTTCGATACCACGCCCAACGAAGAGGAAATACCGCTCAGGGAGGACTCGCCAGAAGAATAGACGGGCCCGCTATTCCGACAATCCTGACCGTGGCTACGATTCTCAATCCGACGAGGAGCAAGAGCATGTCGCGTCGACAGTTGCCCCAGATCCTGCCCTTTTTATTCAAGCATACGAAGCGGACCTCGTACGAGGCCCTCGAGCATGGGCGGCCGCGGAATCGCTGGAGGTCGTCCGAGTAGACGGAGAGGTAAAGGCGGGGGACGGCTTGATTCGGTGGGGAGACAGTGGGGCAGATATGGATCAGGATCACGAAGAGAGACAACGGAAGGACGTCTGGGTCGACAGGTACGTTAGCAACCCTAAGAGAACGGCATTCGTGATTCCGTCTTGTACTGTTCTTAAGTGGGCCCCTAATACATACATTGCTATTCCTTTTTTCATTCCGTTATTGCGACTGAGCTGGAATCTATTCCACAAGTACCATGTATTCTAGAGGCATGATGGGTTCTCATTCAATCGTTCGGTCTGGGCACCGCTGAACGTCCCAACTGGCAGATATGATGCCCGCCTCCTCCTCTCCTCCATTCCCACTGTGCCATCCCCCTCCCCTCCCTCTCCCGCACTCTCCGCTTCCGGCTGGTCCGACCTCCCCTCTGACGCCGAAGACACGTTCTTCCTCACCGGTCCCGACCTCGACGACTATCACCGCCAAAAGCGCCGACGCGTGATGGACACTGCCCGAGAAGAGCGCCTACGCGCTCTCGGCGACGCCGAGGGCTCTGCTAAAGGTGGCAATGAAGAGGAGGAATGGGGAGACAGCGACGAAGAACCCGACGAGCCACAAAAGGATCTCATGCGCCGGACCGCTGCACACTTATCAAACTCGCCCAACCCCGCGCAGCTCGAGATGCGTATTCTTGCTAATCACGGTGCTGATAAGAGGTTTGCATTTCTGAGGGGCAGGTGGGCGAGGGCTTGGAGGACTGTCAAGGCGAGGGTGAGAATGGAGAAGGAGGGGGGAGGGAAGAAAGGAAGTGGAGAAGCGGCACTTGGGGGGTTGGCGGGGTATGGGGAAAGTGATGGAGATGAGGATGCTGAAGATAAAGATGACACAGTGAAGGTGACTGACGAGATGGTGGCCAAGGAAGGTGAAGGTGTTGTTACTGAGGATGCGATGAAAGACGACGCGGAGGTTTTGAAGGCTGCGAGGCGGGCTAAGGCTAAGGAGTGGGCAGCCAAAAGGCGAACTGCCAAGGAGGCGGAGTCATGACTTAGTGCGGTGTGTCAAACTGTTTTATCTTTGTCGCAACTGCAGGTTCCTGCTCTCCCTTGAACATGCCCAATAGCTGGAACCTCTGCTAGCATCCGGGGAGGGATGACAGACGACATATTTCATCTGTGAAGACAACCATACAAGAGAAAGGACGGCTATGCAAGAAACAACACAGCTTCACAGCACTCGGGCATGCACAGAAGCGAATCTTTTATGCGTCGTGAATCAAGGACTTGAACCCCCGTACTTGGCACCGTCGATTATGCCCCGATCAGCGAGGACAAGCTCTCGATACAACGAGGACTTACCTGCTCGACCATGACGTCGACTTGGTCGCCGTCCTCCATGTTCAACTGCCGATGTGAGATGAGTACGCGGTCGCCTGTGAGAGTTGCTGGTCTACCTTCTCTGGCGTATCGTACTCCCGAATCCGCTGTCCACCGTAGACGAAGCGAACTAAACCTACGGAAATACGTCCACAAGGTCGAGCGGGGGAAGCATCTGGCTATTCACCTGGCTCCAGATGCCACATTTGCTTCATACCGTTTCATGACCATTCAATGTTTTAACAGAGGATTGACTTTACCAGCGCCGTGTCCATGATCTTTTGCGCAGAGGTGTACGGTCGTAGTCTCATGGGTATGACTAGAGCGCGTTAATTCCGATGCGTGCTATGCATGCCATCATACGTGACAAACCCTTGTCCTGAAAGACCAGCTGGATATTGAGGCTGGGTTTCCGATGGTGTGCTCGATCTGCAGAGGAAGAGGGTGTATCCGTCATTTCGCGAGAGACGAGGGAAAGGCCTATCAATAGCCGAGCAACGGCTAACTTGTTTGACGCCAACGTCACGGCGCCCTTTCGCGTCGCGTCACACAGGATCATTACGACCCACCAGTCGGCATTAGTGTTGGGAACGGAATCGGGAAGATGATAAATTAATAGAGAAGTAAGTAGAGAGCAGAGTCAGCAACCAAATATTCCATCCAGGGTAGTGAAAAGGTCAGCACGAAGAGCCTCCGCCAAGCTGTGTAAGCCCATGTCAGCCACGAATTCATGCATAAAAGTAACCTGACTGTACCTGCTCCAGATGCGCGTCAATCTGGTCACCGTCCTCCAAGCCGACCTGCCAGTTGAGGGACCTGGTCAGTACGAAGACGGGAGGATGAGACTGGCACCGGACTTACATCTGCTGGCGTCTCTTCCGGCCTCAACCGCTTGTCGTCTGCGAAGAATCGCAGCGTTCCTAGGTTACTCAAGTCAAAAATCACTTCTGCAGATCCGTAAGGTTCGTTGAGCGCTCACCTTCTGGCACAGCGAATTTCTTCTGCAATGTTACGACCATTGAGCACAGTACAGGTGACACGTCCGACATGAGATTTAGACTCACCTCTACTGCATCAAAGATTTTCTTCAGGGGCGTATTAATCTTCATCTTCACTGTGGTGGCTACCATTCCCCAGTCGCTTTAGCTATAACGTGCAGCCAACCTATTCCAACTCACATTGTCCGTCATAAATGACCGAGAGGTTGACCTTGGGTTTGATGTCCTCTTGCGCGGGTTCCTCGCTGACGGTCATTCTGGAACGAACAGGGGTAGCACAGACGTCGTTGATTGCACACTATGATGCCGCGCGTGGAAGGAAATTGGCGCGTCCAGTGTAGACGCGTTATTTGTTCATGTTGGATTTGTGGCGAAAAGCATCTCTCACATTTGCAGGGCCGGATCTCAGAAACGACAAGAACCTGTCTACATATATATTTTACGGATCTAGAAGACATCCATGTGCCAGAAAGTGTGCCACTATCACGAACCTTCCCGGCGCAGAGAGGTGAAGTCCAAGGTGCTAGAGCTCTGACCGCATAGACCAATCTCTACGTCTTGTCATTCCACCTGAAATTCAGTGAGTAACAATCTCAGCCTGGCACAAGAAAGACAGGCCCACGCACAAGTCAAGGAACAGCTTCCAAAGAACCGAGAACATTAACCCCTGCAACCCATTGGCGATGATCCTCGTCTTCAAACCACGGCCAAACAGGCCCCTCAAGCCGTCCGTTGCAACCACCGCCTCGGCAGCTGCCACATACCCGATCTTGGTGTCATTCACCTGGCGGTACGTCTTCACCACGCGCAGCGAGTTCGATATGGTATCTGAGACAACAGAGGCTACGAAGCCCACGAAAGCCTGGCGCAATAACCGCCAGAATGTGCTGTGCGCCTCGGGTAGGTTGTCGCGCAGGAAGTTGTAGGTGCCGAACCAAGGGTAGTGCCCGACGAAGGTAGCGGCAGCAGTGGCAAGCGCGCCATACCATAGTGAGGTGACGCCGTATTTCTTGACCTGCAAGATGTTAATATCGGATCGGAGCGACCACAAGTGTTGAGACTCACTCTCTCCTTCAGAATCCGCATACCAGGTTTGCCCTGCGCCTGCAGGGTCGTCTTCACGGTATCGATAGGCGTGAGGATGATACGGAAGCCAGCGGCAAGCAGAGACGCGAACACCGTCTTGATGAGAGACGGCAGCGTCCTCATATAGGTGTTAGATTCGAGCAGGGTTAGGATCCCCACATTTGCTGCGGTGTCACCGAACCGCGCAACGGGGCCTTGTATCAGTGCCGCCGACAACCCCTGGTAATACCGCGTCCACCCTCCGTCGTACCAGAGCGTCTTGATAGCTATCGTGGTAGTAGTGCCGAACCGGTACTGATAGTTCATGACAGTGCGCAGAGGCTGTAGACATCGGCGAGATGTCGGCTTCAAATACAAGTGGACGCACAGCAGGACGTACCATGAGGGTCAACACCTGGAGTACCATGGCTGTATCTCTGTTAGCACTTGGGCATGTTGTGCACGTACTAGTGGAAACGAACCAGCCGCTCCACTTAGCCCTCCTCCCAGAGCATCCTTCATGGCTCCCTTAAAGTCGAACTGTACACGATTAGAGCAACCGCTGCAAGCAAAACCAGTATGATACTCACGTCGACATCTCCAGCGTCGATGAAGCCCTTGATGAACATCGCCAGCAAGAATATCGCCCCTACAGCCAGGAACGTGTACCACGCAATCCAACCCCATGTCCACTTCACCTTCTTCTCCTCCGGAAGAGATGTCGCAGTCTCCTCGTCGTGTACGCCCGTCACATCATATCCAGCAGGGTCGGATTGCGCGAGCAAAGGCTGTCGCTCGCCGTCGCCACCAACTGGCACGGCTTCTGGAGTTGGGGCGCTCATAGCCCTGGGTGCTGCGCCGATGGTAGACCGAGGCAAGAGCAGAGAGCAGTTAAGCGGGGAAACTCAAGTCTGACTAAGGCCATCCTCGCTGAGTAGGTGAGAGGTTATCTATTCTCGTTATCTACCCGCCGGCTTGGTAGCGAAATTCGCACACATCATATACCATGTATATGTACTGAAGTATACAGAATATGCGCAAGAAAACAAGGAGCAAGTAGGATTGCAACAGATGGCAACATGATGGCGCAGTATAATATACAGAACTACTGCGCTTGTTCAGCGTAAATCTGGGAAGAAGCAAATGTCAACGTCAAGATCATATTATCGGAGAAATCCAACTCACCTTGATAGTCTTATCAGCACCACCCGTAATAAGACGTGTACCCGTCAGGTCGAAGGTCGAACAGAACACGCCAGCCTCCGCCTCCAGCGAGCCCGGCTGGGGAATGTCGTCCATGTGCTGGAACGGCGTCCCCGTGTTGTAATCCCAGAACGTCAGCGAGCCGTTGTCGCCTGCGAGGCATCACCATGAGCTGTATGATTGAGAACGGACGAATTGACCGCTTACCTCCGGAGAAGAAGACGCCCTCAGCGTTCACGGAGAGTGTGTTGATGATGGCGTTGTGCCCGCTGAAATTGTGGACGAACGTGCCCTCGGGACATTTCCATTTCTTGATGTTGTTGCCGCCAGCGGAGCCGGAGGCAAAGGAGTACTCTGTCGGGTGAATGGCGAGTGAACGGACGGACTTCTTGTGGTGGGTAAGGGTGGTCATAGTCTTGCCCGCTGCCAGATCCCATAGGCTGCAGGACAGCATTAGTCACAGATCTCAAACCCTATTAAAGGAGCACGCACCGGACTGTTGAGTCCATACTTCCGGTGATGACTTGAGGGTCAGATTCCTGACATTTAACATCGGCAACCGTCGCCGTATGGCCAGCAAGAACATGGATCTGCGCCTTTGTCCGCATATCCCATACCCGCGCAGAGGCGTCTCGTCCAGATGTGACGAGAACATCGAGTGTCGGATGTAAGGATAGCGAGTAGACACCGGAAAGGTGACCATGGTAGTGCCGGATGACTTTGTTTTGCTCCAGATCCCAGCACTTCACCATCTGCGACCTTGTCAGTCCCGAACATACGCAATAAACCCTTCTAGACTCGCACCTTGTCCTCTCCGCAAGAAAATAGATACGGATGTCTTGACGACACCGCCAGTCCACGTACAGTCGAGATATGACCGGTCAATGACAATTTCAGCTCTCCCGACGCCAAATCCCATATTTTGATGACCCGGTCACCAGCGCCCGTCGCAAACCACTTGTTTCCCGGTTCCACTGCGACACTCCGTACCCAGCCCAGATGCCCCGAAATAACACGCATAAGCTTCCATTGCGGGTGGTATGTCGGCTTGATGGTTCGTGTCGTCTTGTGTAGCTGAAGCGCTTGTGATAGTTTCGTGGATGAAGCAAACGTTGATTGCATCTGTTGAGGGGTATTGTCAATCTTGGCAATCATAAGTGAAGTATTGTCGGCGGTAGAGGCTGTTCCATGCTCATTAGCATCCCTCCGGCATTGAAGGAGACGTCCACGCACGTCCTGCCATAATAGCTTTCCGCTGCTCCTTGGGCCGTGCTGGGCCTACTGGTCCCTGCTGAGCGAGTAGTGTTGGTGGAAGCTCCTTGTAATGCTTGTATTCATCGTTGATCTTGACTGAAAGTCTCAGTCTTGCACTGCAACGAATGCCTCCAGTGAGCGCAATTCCTTCTCACCTGAGACTCTCAAGCTAACCTTTTCTCCTCCTCTTGCATTCCTGCGTCTGGATATGAAGCGAAGACATCGTATGTTCGCTTGCTGCAACTTTTGAGGAGAGGGTTCAGAGGAGGTAATGTTGACATTTCGGTGGAATAATAAGAGTCTTTGCTTCGATGTCTTTCCTAGATAGTTGACTAGCGGCCCAAACTGCGGTGCACGTCGGAAGAGTCGACAGTGTGCGGGGGTGCGGGGCTCGTCGGCGTCGACAGTGAGCGCGGTGCTTGTGCTTGTTTGGCACCAGTCGCTCCGCCACTTTCGCGGTGCTTACTCTCTCATGGTCAAGCCCTCTCTGACTCGTGTGCGTCGGCGAAAGCGCCGTTGATACCATATATTGCGGTAGATAGCACTCGTAGATAGAGGAAAATGTCGAACGCAACAGAGTTGAAGTCGCTTGTGAAAAAGCTGCAAAGTGCATCTACGGAACAGGTACGCATTGCGTTTCCCCTACTGCCTCCCTGTCAGTTCGATTTTCTGATTCATTTCCACGTTTTTGGCCCTTTCTGGACCGTACAGGACATTATCGGGCTTCTGCAGACGTTGAAGAAGGAGGCGGTCATAACAGAGTCTTTACTACGAGTGAGTCTTTACCGTTTGTGCCACAGACGCGACGGAGACCGATATGAAACGCTTATCTGTAGGAAAGCAAAGCCGGTTTAGCAGTGGGCAAGTTGCGCACGCATGCGTCCAAAAATGTTTCCGATGTAGCGAAGGACCTGGTGAAGAAGTGGAAGCAGGAAGTGGAGAATGAGAAACAGGCCAAGGGTGGCAAGGGTGCGTCCTGTCATGTTCCTGTCGCTGAATCTACCAGCAATTGACATGATGGGAATGGTCCATGTCAGGGAGGAAGGGATCGATTGCACCGGGTACACCTCAGAGCCCTCTCGCCGAACGCAGCGCAAAGGCCGATAATATCTCTACGGAAGTAACTGGAGACAAGACACGGGACAAGTGCATTGAGCTCATGTACGATGCGCTAGCCCTTGATTCAGGCGCTCGTAAGCTGGTCATCTTCTCGTCGGATACAGAACGGTTGATTGACGACTCCGTCGACAGCAAGCGAACAGATTCTAGGCCGAGCGAAAGGCATTGAGGCAGCCTTGTACGCCGAATTCAATGGTGCGAACGCAGCGTACAAGAGCAAGCTACGCTCGCTGTTCGTCAACCTCAAAGACAAACACAACCCCGGGCTTCGTGAAAGCGTAGTCAGCGGAGACCTCCCGGTTGGGAAGTTCGCTAAAATGACTAGCGCGGTATGTCAAACTCTGCTCCTCACGCCTATGATGCCAGTCGAACATTTCCGTAGGAAATGGCCTCGGAAGAAAGGAAGTCCGCCGACAATAAGATCAAGCAAGATAACCTGTTCAACTCGCTCGGTGCGGAGGAGCAGCAAGCAGAGACAGATGCCTTCCAATGTGGCAGATGCAAGCAGGTTAGTGTACTACTGTTTTTCCGTTCCCTTTAGCTGACGTGGCGTGCTTCAGCGGAAATGTCGTTACCGCCAGGCGCAAACGCGCAGCGCGGATGAACCCATGACTGTGAGTATTTCTGTACAGTTCTTTACGGACTTCTTCTCATCAAGTAACCGTGCAGACGTTCGTGACCTGCGTAAATTGTAACAACAGATGGAAGTTCTCGTAAATTAACTCCTCTATAATACCTCTACGGTACCATGTTCATCATCTAGTTCTCTTCTGCCTTGCATGTTGTCCTTCTAACGCTCCCTTCTGATGTGGGCGGGACTTTCGGTTTCCCTGTACGATAGATGTTCCACTTTGAAAGGCACGCACAAGGTTGTGGTTGTCACATATTCTTTCGATACTCGTCAGACTATTTGACGCAGAAGGATAACGTACAACCTCGTACAACTCGAGTCTCTACCTAAGCGGTCACGATGTCTACGGCCACATCCGCAAGATCACCCTGCTCCTTGTCCGTCTCTAGACTAGAGTCATCTGCCTCCATCGATTTATCCTCCGGCGCAGTATAATCTCTTGGCTCCTTCCACTCCTCCAGCTTAACCATGCACTTGGGTGGATCCAATACACACATTCCCCAGTACACCATGAAGCTTACGATCAGACCAATAGGATAGGCGAAATAATATTCTCGCTGCGCGCCCGTGGTGACATGCACCCCGAAGACACCGAGGAAGCCGTAGAAGTTGGGGGCAATACCCAAGACGTATGCAACGTAAGCCCGGTAATTCCAGCCGTTGGAGTACCAGTATAGGCCGGACGGGTTGGTCGTGTACAGATCAGGAACAACGAAGTGGCCGAGGCTGATAATATAGTACTGGCATAGCATGACTCCCGTGATAGCTGATAGAAAGATTCTATCAATGAATGCGAATGTCAGTTCTATGCTGCATACATAGGACAGCGTAAGACTGACTGGTACGATGCAAGCCAGCTGACAAAGCTCGAAGCGGTACCGAGGATGTACCATGGGCACATTGCGTACGAGATGACTGCAGCGATGTAGAATCCACGTCGTATGGTGATGAACCTAGGCCACAAGGCTGCAAGGTCGTTCCCTGCGGGAATAGAGTTCTCGAAGATGGAGGAGAAGACTGAGCTGTAGGTGAAGCCGAGAGCGATGAAGAATGCACCGGCTCGAGTTCTGGGAGAGTAGTCACGCGTGAGCATGGCGTCCAAGAGGGTGATGGGGTTCCATATTAGCTAAACACTTAGAGTTAGTGCCCTAGACGTAGTTACGGTGCATGGGTGCGCACGAACGTTACCGAATATAATCTGGGATGTTGATCCTACAATGTTGCCCACCAGGCCAACGAGCAATGTTGACAACGGAAATCCGATAAGTTGCGGCCAGGAGGAATGGTTAGGTTTCCTTGAGTATCGCATAAAATCAGCGGCATTCGAAGCATACGTCGCGCAGTTAGCACAGTAGATCCAGATGTACTGCGCGATGATCCAGGATTTCTTCGTCCCATGGACAGTGCTGCCTTGCCGCGCGACAGGACCGATCCCCCCGGCTTCTCTGACAGTCCAAGCGAGCATACCAATGCAGGACATTACGAAGAATACGAGCTTGACGTAGATGTACCATTTCAGCTTGGGTATCTTGATATGAAGAAAACAAGTGGTAGCCACCCTAGATATCGCGTAGTGTGCGTTATGACAAACGGGCATGGATGACGGAATATATCTAATGCTTACCAGAAGACTGTAAATCCTACGAGACCACCCGAATTCAGAGCAGAGGCGTTTGCTGGGAAGACATCCGGAATCCTTGCGATCGATGGGAAGACCGCATGAAGCATTACATATGTGCATTGGCCACCCTGAACTGCATTAACACCAGTCCAGACAAGAGTCATAACTACTCGGTTGATAACGGGCCAGTAGCCACCCCAGACGCCAAAGCTCGCCCGGACGATGGCAGGATACGGAATGTGGTACACGGCACCAGCTCGACCATTAAGGCAGAGTATGACGGCTATGAGAACTTCAAACAGATCAACATCCTCCATAAGGGCAACCGTTAATGAACCTACATTGTCCCCCAAGCTGGCAGGCGATGCCTTCCCATAAACTGAGGCCGGCTGCTAAAGCCGTCGTCGCTCCATAGAACGACGCCGGAGTAGCATTGGCCGACAGCCAGAACCAAAAGTAGGTCCTCCACGTGTACGTTCGATCTTCTGCAGGGATGGGACGCAAATCATTGTTGTCCAGCCATTGGTGGCGGTCTCCACAGCGGCCTTCCCGGTACTCCTTGGTCTCGAATCTGCGAATCCAAGACATGGGTGGAAGAAGATGTTAACCTTAGCCACGTAAGGGACACCAGCTGACAGTTATATTAGTACAGGAGGGCTTGTTATCTGCCTCTGACCTTATCCGTTTCATGGTGTCGCGATGCTGTGATAGAAGCCTCGGTACTATTTGCCCAAGACAGTACTATCTATAGCATCTGTAAGGTTCTTTTGGATGTCTTCGCATGCAATGACAGGCTTAGCGTACTTGAGCAGGAGCGGTGAGAAGGAAATAGAGCATATTTCCGAGCTGCACGGCTTGAAGTCCAGGATTTTGATTATGATAGTATCCTGCACTATCCCCAGAATAGTCGCAAAATCGACATCCTCTTGACTGTTCCTTCAAGCAAGAATCAGTGCTTGTGACGGCGGGCACAATTGCTGGGCGCGAACTATGTGCTTCCACGTGGCCCAGAATTGATGAGATGTGTGGCATTCATTGGACAGTCCGAAGGTTGGCGGGACGGACACCGCCCGGACGATAAATAGCTTGCAGCTTAAGGCCCTCAGCCTGCATACACGGAGATTATTCATGTAAGTTCTGCTAAGAGAGCTAGTGGCAGGCAAGCCGTTTCCTCAGGGTATTCCGATGACAAACTCTAGTATCTCTGCGATTCTGCAGCTGAACGCGAAATATCTCGATTTTGAAGGCTTCCGTAGACGGAATTGCTCACTCCTTGAGCGAAGATGAGAACAAAGCCTCGTCAGTATCAGTGACTCTCAAAAACTAATCCCATGTATAGTCATGACAGATAGCGGTATACCGTGGGCAGCAGCTACATGCATTCGTAGTACAGTATGTCTCCCAAGTGTTGAGCAAACCACTAACGCCAGGTGGCATAGTTGAGAACCGGACGGCCCCTAACGCTCAAGTAGAAAAAGCTGTGCGGGGCTCGGCGACGGCGGAATATCCAAGTTAGCCCGCAGCTGGATGGTGGCACGACTCGGACGCCTTGCACAGGCGGCGCGGTCAGCGAAGAAAAGGCTGGACAGACAGGCACAAAGGCACTGGAATGATAGAACACTAGTTCTAATCGTAGCAACAGGTACTGTAGGTAGTACTAAGCTACTCCTAGATGACCAAGTGCAGCCAGAGGTGGACAAGAGTACGAGTACGAGTAGAGCAGGAGGCACAAACATATACATGCGGATAAACAACATACCGCACAGGACAGCGCGCACTGAGCATCACGCGCCCTAGACACGCAATAGTCGAGAGAGTCCACAAGAGACGGCCCAGTGGGCTAACATGGAATAAAGGTATCGGTAAGGTCCATGGGCCGGCACTTGCCGAAGCTGTGATGGTAATCAGTGGCACATCAGTGAATGCACGTCTCTTCCCTACCTACCACGCCCGAGCCACCGATACATACCAGCCAATGCAGGGACTCGCCCATCACCTCTTTACCGCTGCTGAAGCGCCCATTTGGCGTCCGAATCCACTGCATGTGTTCGCCCATGCCACTACCAGCAGCAACGACCTGACCAACTGGAACGTTCATGGCGCTCGTCGAAGCCGTCTTAACCCATTTGCGGGCGAGGTAAGCCATGAAACCGCGTTATTTGGGGATACAATTGACTGACAGCTTAGTCGTTAGTTTTACCCTACAGTAAACATAACCACCAACCGCCGAGAACTCGACCGCCATGCCACTGCCAATCGGTATGGTTATTTGGATGATTTGCTGAGGGGCGCCCCAAGGCGAGGTACTCCCGAGGGTGGCCAAGAATATGAGCAGGCATTGGGCATTATTATCAAAGTCGCGTTTGCAGGGCTTGACGAAGATTTGCCTGCGGAGGAGTGGGAGCGATCGAGGCTGCGAGATCAGCTTCTCAGTCTTCCGCAGGACGGAGAGGAGAGATACGAAGAGTGGGCTCATGTCTACATCCAGATACCGCGGACCCCATGGGAAGACCGCGCGTCTGAGAATTCCAGCGAGACAAACAACCAAGACCTTTCACCCATTTCCCCCGATGCCGAGGTGCCTCACCTCAACAATTTGTCGGAAGATGAAGAGGATGACGACGGCTCATCCACTGTGGTACCCGAAGGTTTTGATTGCGACAATGAAAGTACACGCACCTCGATGGTAGCGAGACCTCAGAAGAAGCGAGCTATCGAGAACCCTTTCTCCTCGACGCCGCAGCCGCGGCGAGTCTTCCCTTCCAAGTTTCTTGAAGACTGGGGGAACGGATGCACTCGCCACTCCACGCCGCCGCCTCTTGCATTCCTGCCAAAGCGGACCAGTCTCCCGTACGAGTGGGCCTGCGAATGAGGGGATATGGTTCACGGGCGAGTCGGCGAGTCTATCAGGGACAGGGCACCGCGCTCTGTCGAAATTATTGGACGGCACATCGTAGTTGGTAGTGTTACTAGATTTCGTTTCTTTTGACTACGAGGATAATATCGAGTGCTGGATTCTCAACGACTTTTGATTGACTTTTAATTGTATTTCAGCCAGCAGGGATTCATCTGTATGTTGTTCAAAGTCAACACCACGTACGTAGATACCTTTCCAGGTCCAGAACAGACCAGGGCGTGGTACCGGCATCGGCGTCTGCCGGCGGCGGCATAAAAGACGAACAATGTAGACCTTTTATCGATAATCAACTTGACCACCGCCCACCACCTACGAGCATCCGTCAGCATTGAACCCTCTTACAACATGGCATTCTCACTGGTGGCCAGCACGATCAAGTCGGGTCTTGCGAAGACTTTCTTACGTTTATGTGGCTCCAAACATGGTACAGTCCCGGCTCCTTCAGCTAGCCCAGAGACGGTGCTACCGCAATTGCCCCTCGAGTCGGACAATGTTATCGATGAAGTCCAGGGTGAGTATGCTGCCCTCCGGGATTACATGGACAGATTTTTGGAAGGATCGGTGCCGGCGGAGACAGTAAGTCGTCACGAGAAGTATAGCATAGGAAGGTAGCTGATCTGCGGCGATTAGGCAATGATGCCAACGATACGGTTGGTAACGCAGTCGCAGGACAATGCAACGCCTGCACCTAGCGCCCTCGACACAACGAATGCCCCTGATGTCCCCCATTGCTCGACAATGGAGGAGAGTCTCGGATCCGACAACAGGGCGCCGCCAAGGATTGTGACCAAGCCGGACAACAAAGTGAGTGCTCCCTGCTGCTGTTACCATTGAAATACCAACTAAAAAATTGGTATTTAGCTGCCGCTCCTCGCAGATAAACAAAATACCAACCTAGGCGAAACAGCCCGCGCCTGCTCGCGCTCCAATGGGTTGCGACGATTCCCGAGTCTGCAGAACGACTTCAGCACCTGCGAGGAGTTCACGCATGGAAGGAGCATCACTGCCGTTGATGCCACCCTGTCCACGGTGACCGACGCAGTTGCTGCCCTCGATGAAGACATCCTGCGCGAACACGAGCTTCTCATGCAGGAAATCGCCAACCTGTCGTGCACTGACGATGATCTGGTACTGCGTGAGCCACATCCTATGGGACGCATCTGTTTCAACCCATTCGCCGACATTGACGACCATTGGCCCACGTCGTCGGTTGACTCTGACATGTCATCTCTCTCGTTCCCCACCGTCATCACCCCTGTCAACTACCCCGCTGAGCTCGTCCAGGAGAAGTCCGTGGAGCCTCTTGTCAGCGTCGACGACGAGTTCGTGCAAGGCGGACAGCTTCCGCTCGCATCGCGGGTGATTCGCCCTCCGCCGGCTGTCGCACACCGCAACAAGTTACTCCAGATTCTCAACGAGGGCGTCGCAGAGATCAGTGAAGCTGGTGGGTGCGGCCCCGCACAGGCACCCTCTTGGTATCCGCGCGCGCACGAGTTGCCTCCAAGCATTGCCGACAAACCGGCCCCGCCCATCACGTGCGCGGCCATCGAGAAGCAGGATCATCTCTGGCGCGACCTAGCTGCGCAGCATCCGATGATGGGTGCTATGGTCATGCCCCTCGTCCTCCGCGGGGAGGGAAGGGATAAGGCACAGTTGCGCGAGGGCGCCGACGTGAGCGATGAGTAAATTCGCTGAAGGAGCCGATGCCAGTATATAAACAAGTTCGCTTTCCGTTTTGCTGCTCATGGGCTTGTAGTGTATAGGTAGATGATAGATTCGTCGTCGAGTTCTTGTCTGATTTTGTTTGCCTTGCGTACGATTGGCGGAGCTGTCGGGGAGGAGAGTGTTCACGTAGTCCTTTAGTTTCGCTGCTTGCCTATTTCACCGTTTGGATTTCACCGTTTATATATCCAATTTACCTCTGACTGCGTCAGGACCCTCCAACGAAGCCTGATCCGCGTCAAGAACGAAACACGAGGCATTGCTGTCCCATCAGCGAAGCTCGGCAGATGCCGAAACATAACAAGGGCACGACGAGTTCCCGCCACACCGAACCTCTCTTCAGTCCTGCATGTTCATGACCGCCAGAAGTCCTCGGATCCCTTTCAGACAAGTCGCCGACTAGTTCCTGAGTGTATCCTGGGTAGCTTCCTGACCGTGCCACCGGTATCTGCAGGTCCTGTGAGTCTCCGAACGGTCGCGTACGTACCACCACAACCGCCTGGTTCACGGCATCAATAGGTCCAGGACGATCGCAAGCGAGGCTTGGGACGTCTATTCATTGAACTGAATATTCGACGCTCCGGAATCGAGAGTCGTAAAGTTGTCGTTTGAGAAGGCACCAGGCTTCCATTGGGCGCAGAGGCAATCGCAAGCGGCATACGAACGCTCAAGATCAGGGGCGATCGGCAGCCTCTGTGACGCGTCCGATAGCGACGACAACAAGCTCGTCCGGTGGACCGTGATTCCACTCCATGATAGTGGCTTGCAGAGCCGGGACGCACATTGGCACGCAAGGCATGAAGACGACTTGATTCCCACCCTAAGCTCTCAACTTGGGGAATTAATGCGAGCGGCTGAGGATGAGAGGGAAATGGAGGGCCGTCGAAACTATGACATGGTCGGTGAGTTCATCTTTATGAGTGTCCGATGTTTGAGATGACGCCGGAGTGTGCGTAGCGTCAACATCAACAACATGAGAATCTGAGCAACCCTGCTGATGTCGAAGATCCTCGAGAATGCGAGGGTGGGTCCTGATACATATTACGGTTGAGGAAGGGAACGTCCTGAGCGAGTGGAGGTGCGGGTACTGCCTTGGAGCCGTCAAACAAGATGTGGCGAGAGCGAGTCCTGGATGAGGAGGCAGTCCGTAAGTCTTTGACCTCTTCTGCAGATACCTGAACGGGGATTGTCTGACGCACATCGTCATTTGGTGCTGGCGCTGCATAGACTCATCCGCAACAGGACTCGATCGATTGACTGGCTAGGGTCATCCGGGTGTAGACCGCATTCTTCAGAGTACGTGAGTATTTGACGAGTGCGATGACTGGGACCCATGCCTGAGGTATCTGGGCGACGGTAACTGGGTAAGGGAATCCGGGCTCAGTCCACGATGAGACGTACTGCTCAGACATTGGTCCAGAGTCATGACAGCCGGTTTACCTGCCTCCAAAAAGCGCTGCGTCGCTTTGCATATGGCCTGTAGCAGCAACACGGACAATAGCATTGGGATCTCGTCCGAGTGAGTACCTTCGTCTACACTGCCTGGATGTCGTCCGCTGAAGAGAGAAAACCAGTCCAGCATTGTCATATTGACGTCTGGGGCGGGAGTAACCGTTCAGGGAGCGGAATTGTGGCGTTCGAGGCCCCACCATCGAGCCAGCTAGTCATCCCTGTCGCGTGGGCAGGGTTGTGATACCATCCACATTTCCTGTCGTATTCTCCCTTCCCGCTATCCTTGAATCTGAGGATGCTTTGTGCAACTTGTCCATCCGTTGTCCAAGAAGAGATGCTGAGTTCCGCTCCCTCGCCTTCCAAAATATTCCACTCATTGTCGTCGCCAGTTCCCGGGCCTCCTACTCTGAGCGAATAGAGAGATGAAGTCTCCTGGCTCCTATGACGGATATTTAACGCGTCCCGGCTTCTCGAGGATATGCGATAGCGGAAGATGTTCGAGACACTGGCTTGATGAGAGTTCACTGGTCCGCTGCGTACCGTTTCACTAAGTATTCAGGAAAAGGTGTCAGAAGCGTAAGCGTTCACATCAATAAGCAGAGTCGACCTCGGGAGTCCAGTGAGAACGTCGAGGAAAGGCTACAAGCCAAGACTGCCAGACAGCTACAGCTTGAGTCAAAAGGCTCGAGAATGGCATGCTTTTGTGGACGCGGCTTGCCACGCGACTCCCGCTGTCAATAGGTGATACCCGAACCCATCAAATTCACAACAACAGCTGGATCCCAAATTCAATATTTATGCTCTCAGTTCGTGCGTTTGCATACACTGTAGCGCCCTTCGATCCTACAACATTCGAATGTATCTATATATAAAGAATTACACAGCGCATTTCAAGGATGGTCGGAGCAGACCGCCATTCCGGTGGTCTTCTGCTACACTAGATCGGAGTTGGCCGCAACTAGTGGTGGGCACAATCCATCTACGACTGGTATGATAGCCAATCGAAAGCGGCTTGAACTTGGTCGAATTTCTCAAGGCTGACGCAAAGGATGGCCTTCAAGTGAAGGCCGCCATAATTAATTCTCTCCGTCGGTTCCGCTTGATAAATGAATGTCGAATGTCGTGGACCAGTGGCACAGTACTGGTCTCATGTACACTGATCTACAAATGAACTCTTGAAGCGCGACGGAAATGGGACTTTATGAAGTACCATAGTTGCTAGAACACTCGATGTTCATACCGAGTGAGTGCAGGACGTATGCGCCCAAGAGATCTCATGTATCTCGGAACACTCTCGTCTCTGGTCCACGACTACGATCTAATCCATGCATCGATATGCCGACCTGTAGTTTAGACCATCACTGCAAGAGCTTATGCTGCGAGGCGCACATCGAGCAAGTCCTCCAACAATAGCAGCACTCGCTTAGATGCTACAGCCGGGCAGAGCGGTCCACGGTTCACGAAGGCAATGTTATATGTAGCGTAGGTCGCAAGACAATTAGAATAATATCACTGCGTCAGTAGACGATACCTATCTGTCATACGGATGGTAAACTGCGAATTCAGGTGGGGTTCATCGCAAGCGGGTACAGGGGGGTGAATTGCATACAGGGCGACACAGGATAAAACACCTAGCTCCGGTCACGGCCTAGTCCAGAGAGTTTACGACAGACGATCCGCCAGGCTACAGAACAAAGGCATCGCCAAGGTCCATGCACCGGCTCTTGCCGAAGGCGTGGTGCTAGCGGTGGCACAACAGCGCACGCCCGCCTCTCTTCCTTCCTGCCACAACTCGGCCACGGGAGCGTATGTCCTGAATCGATGACAAGAGCCGAACCATAATAGCTTAGCTCCACCGAAGCGGCAATGCCTCCGCTCGACGGATCGACCGGTGCCACCACCAAAGACAAGCCTGGCTATACGATAGTGCCCGACACCACTCGAAGGCAAGATGGTATTCCAGCGTAACAGTCCGTTTATGGACTGAACTAGCAAGTCTGGTCGTCATCGCTGCCCTGCAGACAGCATAAACCCCAAGCGAAGACGCGGTAATCGGCTCCCATGGGTCTGGCCATGTTGTAAGCGGAGGAGTCCATGGATGGAGCTTGTTCACCGATGGGAGATTGTACCCTCCAGTGTAGCGCAGAGCTACAGTTAGTCAGAATATGTCATAGGACGCCCGAGATTCCATTAACTGAGCATACACCAGCGTCGCGGTGTCGGGGTCCATATGCCACCATAGAATTCTTCGGGAATTCTTTCCAGCGTTCTAGCGGATATCAGCGTAGATTGCACGCGCCTTTGAGGCCCAAGGTAAGCGAAGGCCAGGGTCTCGGCCTCGGCATCTGCCGGCGGTGACCATAAAAGACGAACAATGCGCGTACTCACCTGTCTTCAACTTGAACCTCATCCATCGTCCACGACACTTAGTGCTTAGCCATGGTTTTGCAATCGCTGGGATCTCTAAAGGATAAGCAGTTGAAATTGGGCTTCATGAAGACCCAAGACCGCTTGCTGCGGTCCAAGGGTGCCACCGTGGAAGCTCCAGCCCCTGCTGCCGCGACGCGGCCACCCCATGCGCCCGACGCGTCGAGTAACCCCAAAAGCGACCAAGGAATGGAGGAGAGAGGCAATCGCGAGACAATCGCGCGCGCCGATCGCACCGATGAAGGGTCCGCAGCTGTGGAACAGGTAAGTCGTCGCGAGTCATGTGGCTGATCAACACGGCTGATTCAGAGCGGTTAGTCGGAGACAACCACCATACAGGCCGTGTCACAGCTGCAACACAGCGCGACCTACCCATCGAGCGCCCCTCACTTCATCGGCGTTTTCGACAACCTCTATGGTCTCACTGCCGACGAGTTGAGCGAGTATTGGGCTACGGGTACGTCGGCCAAGAGGATCGCCGCGCTAAACGAAACGGTGAGGGTTCCGGCGACGTCTCGTTGCTCGAGTATGACTAAGGGATCCGTGATTAGATGCGTGCTTCCACACAAGCATTAATAACAGACCTTCCCGAGCAGTCCGCTCTGAGTCCGCCTAGCGAGTGGGTCGCCACCAGATTCGCCGCTCCGAAGCCAAAGCGATGGGAGGAGATACCAGAGTGGTGGGACTGCGACAAAGTCTGCTACATTGAAGCTGCGCAGCCCAGCACCTCGGATGAACCCGAGGTATCCCCTGTCTCGCTTCCTGCCATCATTACTCCTCCCGACGCCAACATGTTCCTCACCCCGAAGAATCCCGTCGAGTTTCTCGCCAGCGACGACGACGAGATCGTCTCTGGCGGGTGCCTTCCGCTCGAGGCTCGGGTCATTCGGCCACCTACGTCTGTCGCTCACCGGCAGAAGCTGCTCCAACTCTTGAACGGGCCGCTCGCAGGAATAGCCAAAGCCAGCATGCCAGCGCCGGCCTGGTACCCAAGGGCATACAACAAGCCGGCCAGCGCTGTCGGCGAGAAGACGGCCCTCCTCACGCCCGCTTCGACAGAGTATCGCGGCCGCTTCTGGCGCGAGCTTGCGGCGCCGAGTCCGACGGTGGGCACACTCATCACGCCCCTTGTACACCGATGGGAGGAGGAGGACATGGCCGCGTTGCGGGAGGTGAAGCTCGAGTAAACCTTGAAGCTGGAACGAAAGAATAGAAGTATAAATTTCTCTCGTTCCACCTTGTACGATAGCTGATTGGAGGATAGTTGTCGAGTTGTGCTGATTTTCTTTGTATCTCTTGTATGAATAGGATGGCGGATTTGGGAAGAGGGGTGGCCTCGTATTTCGTTTTGCTGCTTGTACTTATATCCCGCACCGTTTGTAACTCTGCAATATATTGCTTGCACTGTGGAGTGAATGTTTCATTACCACGACCAACCTGTTAGATGTGCTTCGAGAACGAAACACGAGGCACTCTAGTCCATCATTCGAAGCTCGGCGAGTGCCGAAATCCGCGCAAGGACGCGATGAGCTGCCGCCACACCGCCCCGTTCCTTCGTCCTGCACGTCCAGATAGACCAGACATCCTCGATCGGCTACAGCGTATTTGATTGCCAGCTAGTGCGCACTCAGCAGGCAGGTTCTAGATAACGTCGCGTCCGTGCCACCGCCACCTGCATTGCCTGCGAGTCTCATGCAAGTCGCCTCTGTATCGCATCCTCGGATATACTCACCGCATCTACAGGGGCTAGGTGGTCGAAAGCGAACCATACGACAATATCAGCCCCGCCGGACGCCGATTGGGTCGCTCGATCATGGCCAATGATTCCGAAGACCATGGCAAGTAAAGGAACCATTGGTCCAATCGTTGAAGTGCGGGGCACGGCAACACAGAACATTTCAAGATCGGGGAAGATCGCGAGGTCGGAAGGCGTTCTTTTGAAGACGATGGGGACGTCTTCTCCCGAAAATTGGTGCAATGGGACGGATGACTCTCGAGCGGTTCATGTGCTGGGACGGCAAGACGATGATGGGCGCGAACTCGGAGCATTAGGGACCTGAAATTTGCTGTAGAAAAGGTGCGTCGTAGTACAAATTGCCCCACACACATAACCCAACGTGCCGAGAGCAGTAGCGACGGAGGGCAGCTCAGATAGTACTAGGATCACGATATGCGGAGAGCCGAGGACCCTGGTAGCGTAGGTGAGTTCGTTTTACCCGAGATTATGCGCCGTAACACAAGCGAGTAATCTCTAGACGCAAAGAGGGTTCTCGCCCGCCCGGCGTATGGTTTTACACCAAGGAAGCTTCCGCGGACGATACTCGACGAGTGTCCGGATCTCTGATTGCTGTCAGGAACCCCAGGAGGAGAGGCCATCGGTGAGTGCTTCCCAGTACTTCTGCCCAAACGCTGACGAGGAGGGTTCAATCGCCGATAGGCGATCACGACCTTGTATGACAGCATATTCCAGGCTGCAAGAATGGACGCAAGGCGCCCTCACATCAATCTCTGCAGGAAACCTGCGCTGCGAGCATCGAGGGTCGGTCTGAGCAAGTACGCTGGGGAGTACCGTCTAAATCCCGTCCTGCGAAGACACATTCGCTTCGACACCGTCCAATCTGAAGTCCGGAGCAAACGGTGGTGCCAGGATCGCGGCGTCCAGCTTTCCACGAACGTACTTGTCAACGCCCGTCTGGTATTCGCCCTTAGCTGATGTCTACAGGATGCATTTCGCAGCCGTTCTTGCCCCGTACGAGCAGAGATCCCCAGGCTATCTCTCCCGTTTCCCAAGACGTTCCACCCGCAGTTTTGGCCCGTCCACAAGTGCAGACACGGTGAGAACAGGAGACGGAGTCCATTACCTCCTTGGCTAATTTCCACATGGTCCAAGCGACGTGCACGGCATGTCATAGCGGAAGATGGTGAAATGATAGTATTGTCCGGCGAGTGTTCTGCAGTGCGTGTGTCCTAAGCCATAGCCCAAATCCTTTTCCGTGTTTGGTACATCGTCCAGATCAGACTATTCAAGGAGGAGAAAGCAGCAGGCAGATACAATGGTCGATGGTGAAGCGAGCGTGCCCCACAGTGCAGGCTCTCGCCCACAGTGCAGGAAACAGAAGGCAACGGCTATGTGGACTCGGCGCTTGCCGGATGACTTGGAACCGACGTCCGGAGTTAGCCGCGACTCCACAGCCCTCGAACGCTGCACCAAGGAGAATGTATTGGTACTTCTACCTCAATCATTTCTTATAAATTAACGCGGAAGGCAACGATTTACTGGAGCCGTCTGAGATGGAACTGCCGGATAGGTCAGCTCCTCTGGCCATACAACCTTCAATGTCCTCTCAGGCCGCACCAGATGGATCCCTAATGCTGGAAGTTGTCTTTCTAGACCCGCAGGCATCCGACCGGATACCATAGCCACCCGACTCTGCTTACAGTGCTGTCCTTGGTGGAGTGCACACCATGAAACGCAGATTGAGAAGACTGCATTCCATCTATGACAGTCTGTCGCATATAAGACATGAGAAATATGTGACTGCGCATTCCAAACTAAACACAGTTTTATGAGACTTTTCCACCTTAGCTGAGCCACCACGATACAAAAAAATGTATTGATATATGCGATCGAACAATCGAGCACTCACATGTTGGGCACGATAATGATACCACTGCACTAAAATAAAAAGAAAAAGAAAAAGAAAAAAGGAAAAAGGGGATTGGCTCAAAGAGCCATGTGGCATATCCGGATGTAGTCCACTGCGACTGGTAGTGTTCAGTACCTCGCCTTCAAGTTCGCAATACCATGGTATTTTAAGGAACTCAGAATCTATATGATCAAGGCATTCCATAATTCTTAATTTCCATTTTTTTCTCCCGGTCTTCGACCGG
>ML213511.1:411665-440269 GCA_004369045.1 Heliocybe sulcata | reverse complement strand
AGAAATAAGCTGCCTAAGTACAACAGTATGTTTCTGGCACTCAATATCACTAGAAAGGCGCTCAATAGCTCTCCTCGAGGTGCTCTGAGCGGGAAGGCGAGAGGGCGGACACGATGCTTCCCACGGTTAGAACCCCGCTCGATATCAAGGGTGGCTGAAAGTGCAATGCCTCTTATGAAGCTCTGTTACACAGCTTATCCTCATACATTTCATCCATTAGATACATAAGGTGCTATAAACACTATACCAGTTTTTTTCTCGTTTTATTACGAGGTGTAATGCGTCCTATGGATCACCTATGATATTGAGCGGAGTACGAACTATCCAAGTCAGTTCGGCAAAATCCGCCGTGCTCCAGCAACGTTGTTGCTCTTCCAGCAGGCACGGTATGCACACGCTGACCAGCTGAAGGTCACGGAATGTATTATAGCCCTCGCCGTATATTATTTTATAGGTCCTTTAGGTCTTTTAACAGTTTCCACGTTCTGTAAGCTCTGTGCAAGGTAGTTCCCGCGTCGCCACTAGCCACGTGAACCTTCCTATTCTGGATTGAAACTCCGCTCAATATCATTATCAATATCATGCCTGGGAGTGAGTAACGCCCCACATGTTGCGCCACCATAACAGAGGAATTCGCCATGCCTCACAGAAGAGTGTAGAGGCGGATTCTTAAGTCACGTATGTACATTCCGACTGACAATGGTCAAGAGCATAAAATCCGGATACAGCTTGAAGGCGTGCTCGACAGTGCTACAGCAGATGCCACAGCCAGCGCTGTTCACGACGACAACATCATAGGTCGCAGAGGGACGTAAGCAGATCAGATGAATATATTCACGGTAAGGAACAATCAGAGTATACAGTACCCCGATAACTCCAGGTGCGCGACTGCAGCCAAAAGAACAAGAAAGCGCAAACAGAGCAGGAGGTGACACGAGCAGACACGGCGGGTGAGCAGCATATCCCCACAGGGTGGCACACAGACAAATACTCCCAGCGCTGGCTATGAAGAGGTCTAGCGAGTCCAAGAGGGACAACCCAATGGGCAAGGAGGGACAAAGGTCAGGAAGGTGCAGGCGCCGGCCCTTGCCGAAGGCGTGGATATGAGCGGGGGCACGTCAGAACGAGCACCTACCTCCTGCCACCACTGCGCCACTGATACGTACCACCAATGTCGAGGATCTCGGACTCCATCTTTGAAGCTGGCATAACGTCTATGTTGCCTCCAGCTCCATTCTATACATCCACCACGGTAAATGGAGCGTTCCAAGACAGTAGGCGGAGCCGTTTCAATCCACACGCAGACGAGGTAAGCCCAAGAAATGGCGTATTCCGGGTGCAGTCAGCTAAGAATTGGTTATTAGTTTCGCCCGCAAACAAAACAAACAACCAACCACTCGAAATCCTTCCACCACACCACCGTTATTCGCCACAATTCTGATGATAACGAGCCGGAGGGCGCCACCATGGGCAATGCCACATGGACGGACGAAGAAAATGACGAGGGCTCGGCCGCATTCAACGAAGGCACGTTTGCAGGGCATCGCGAGAATACACTTCTGGAGGAGTGGCAGTGGTCGGAGCTGCGAGGCGAGCTTAACAGCCTTCCGGATAACGAAGAGGAAGGGCAAGACAAAGTATCCCGTTTCTACAGTGATATACCTCGCGCGTCATGGGAACACCGGAAGCTTGAAGGCTCTGGCGAGACACTCGATCAAGACCTGTCGCCAGTATTCCCCGATAGCCATGTGCCTGCACTCGAGACTTCTGCGGACAACGAAGAACAAGACGACGAGGATTCGTCCACGGTCGTAGCGGAGGACTCTGGCCACAAGGGTCACCAGTCGTACGCGGCAGTCGCGGCTAGATCTCTGAAGAAACAGCGGCATTAGTCTGAGAGGCATACCAGAGCGCGTTTTGGCGTCTGGCGATCCTTGGGGGTAAACCGTCCATGGTATTGCCGATGTTCCTTTCATTCATTCGTGTAAAATAGACATGCGGTTCAGTCAATATCTTCGGGTCATGCGTGCTTCAATAATTTCCCAACGTCCTCTAGCTATTTAGCCAGCCATTTGTGAGATGAATTAGGTTGGATGTCATGCAAAAACATACCTTTCTAGGCCCAGAACAGCGAGGACCTAGCTCCGACATCGGCTTCTGCCGGCGGTGGCCGTTAAAAGGTCGGGCGATGCGCGTTGTTATCCGTCCATCATCTTTACCATCATCCACCACCAGTAACCACAGTTCACCATTATACTCTCTTGCACGACGAACATCCTCATGGCCAACAGCACGATGACATCCGGGCTAGCGAGTGCATTGCGTCAACATGCTTCCATGCACGATCCTGTTCTTGCACAAACGACCATCCCAGCGATGTTCACTCCTCGGTCGCTCGTCGCGTCGGACAACATGATTGATGAAACCCACGGCTTCCAGTTCAGCGGAGGCTATGCGTACCGAGACAGAGAGCACATAGATAGATTTGAACGAGGCGCAGTGCCGGCAGAGACGGTAAGTGGTCATAAGAGGTAGAGCCGAAGGAGGTGACTGATGTGCGGTGATAAGGCGAAGTCGCCAACGATAAGGCTGGTGACCCAGCCTCAGAACAGTCCAACGGCTCTGCCGCACCTCCCAAGCATAGGATATGCTTCCGATCACCCGGATCACCAGACGACCCAGGAAAAGATCGAGTTCGATCTTGACCGGCGGCGAGAGAGGGGAAAAGGATCAGGTGACGAAGTAAGACCTGGCTAATACAGAGCGCCATCGAACAATAACTGAAAGTTCTGTAATTAGATGTTGCTCGCGAAAGCGTTATCAATTACGAACCATGGGTTGCATGCCTCACACGAATCTGCAGCCGAGCCATTCGCTACCGCACACGTGCTGAAGATTGCGGCACAAAAATCCGCAGAACGGGACGAGACGGCGGAGTGGCTCAACTGTGCTGAATTCAACTTTTTCGAGGAGCTCAGTCAGGAGGGACCCGTATCAACGCCGGTTCACGATGCCGTCTCAGTCCTCGATATTGACCTCTTGGAACAGCATGAGGGCTTGGGGCGGGAACTGGCGTCACTACCATACGTCAACGATTGCCTGGCTTCCTGCCCGGTGCAAGGTGAACCCATCACCCTAAAAGCCCTTGCCGACCTTGACGGTCCGCAGCCAGCCGCCACGAATAACTCAAACCTCACTCAGCTGTCCCTCCTTGGCCCCAACACGGTTCCTTCCAAGGGCAAGACCGGCGTCCAGGAGAAATCCGTCAAACGTCCTGTCAGCAACGGCGAGGAGTCTGTGCAGGAAGGCTGCCTCTCGCCCACGGCGCGGGCCACGCTCGCTCCTACACCTGTCGTTCTTCGCAAGAAGCCCATCCGGATCCTCGATGAGGATCTCATTGAGATAACCGAAATTGGCTGGCGAAGCCACTCCGCTCGTATCCCGCCAGCACCCCCGTTCATCACGCTCGCCGCCGTCAGGAGCCATGCGGCCCTCTTTCGAGAATGTGCGACGCATTGTCGGGTGATCGGGGAGCATGTCCTGCCACTCCTCCTCCCCTGGGAGAAAGCGGAATTGGAGGCATTGCGGGAGCGCGCCAGGATGAACCGTGACTAAGTCGACACCTGGTGTCCACTTGAGAATCATAAGAGATATTGAATCTCCTTTCTACCTTCAGCCAATTCTCTTCTTCATTTCTTGTTTCTTTGTACAATCAATATCACCGAGTGAGGGGGAGAGTGATCCCGTATTCATTTAGCTTCGCCTGCCTGTTCATTTCACCTGTTGAATATCCCGAATAAATCGACTGCTCATGAGTTCACCCTTCCCACCGAGTGAAGACCCTCAGAAGAGCCTAAACCGCATCAAGAACCAGACACGAGGCATTGCAGTCCATCAATCGAAGCTCGGCAGACGCCGAAGCAGTACCAGCGCGAAATGAGTTCCCGCCACATCGCGCACCTCTCTCATCCTCTGGATCTATGACCGCCAGAAATTGCCGAATCTTCGCCTCAAATGCTACCCAGCGCTTCGTAGGTACGCCTCGGTGGACATCGCGTCCGTGCCACCGGCACCTGCAGCCTCTGTGGTTCGGCCAGGACAACAACTGCCGACAGAATGACTTCCTCTGCATCCACCAGACGGCCAGAAAGCTGACGAACAAGATTATCGACTATTTTAGGACTGCAGTTCGAGATCCCCGGATGTGACGAAGGTCAAAGATGTCGTCCAAGGCGTTTGTTCGCGCGGGCTCCAGGGATCCATCCGCTCGGGCCGGACTACGAGCCTCAGAACCATTCTCAAGATCGCCCGCTCAGCAAATCCTACTAGGGCGCTAGCAGCGACGCACCCTTTCAGACGTCGCAGCAATGGAAGACGACGGTTGGCAGGATGGCGGTCGCGATCCGCACATTGACGGCTCCCGAGTCAATTTCGGATAGCCTGGGGCGACGGAGAGAGAGCGACCGTGAAGGACAGGTGAGTTTATCTTCTTGCATGTTTTATGCGCGAGGCTAGCGTAGTCTCCGGGCGCGAATCGACCACAGGCTCACCTAGAATAGTCGACGATTAAGGTGATCGAGGGACAGGCCTGCCACTGGTGAACGATCTTGAAGGCGAAATCCTTGGCCCTCCGAACCAGTCTCAAGCTCGCCGGGACGACAAGGACCCAAAAGCTGGACAAGGGAGCATTGGGACATCCAACTTGGGAGGTTACGGGAGGGAGTATACAGCGAACAGCTGCCTTCTAAGCTCTATCGGCGCGATAGCCAGTGTTGTATTTGAAGCAGCAATCGGTGGGTACCTTGCCACTGCTTCCGCCTATGCATCGACCAAATAATCGGAGCACCAGCAGGGCATCTCTCTGGTGATTCGCAAGGTGTGTGCCAGACTACACCAATCCGAGGCAAGACGTCCCGAGCGATGGTTCGACAGGAACCCTATGGCTGAGTTGAATTCGCTCCGATTCCACCAGGGTGAGTGCATGGGCCGATATCATCTGTTTTCTGATCTCTGGGCACAGAGAACCCGTTCGGTATTGCCCAGGCTAACGTGCTACACAAGGGCTGCTGCCAAATGTTTTGCATTGCGCCGTCCAGACATGAAGCTCGCACCATCCATCAAGACGCCTCCCGAAGGGGCAGGCTACCATATCGTTGGTATCTTGCGCTCGCCTGAGGACATTGAGCTTGCATGAGACTTATCACAGCCCATTCTCCTCCTCTCTGCGCGGACGTTCCCAGCTCCACTGCCTCATCTCCCGGAACCTTGCACCCACCGCCCGGCACGTTTGAGGGACGACAACTAGGGGGGAGTCGTGAGATGAAACCTATTGGTTCCTATAGCGAGTTTCCGCAGGGGCTCGTCGTCTCCAATGGATGCGATAGTGCAAGATGTTCGAAGGGTTGAGTTGATGAGGTGTTCTCCTTGCCCTGCAGATTGTTGCACTGACGCCAGGAGAAAGACACTGAGACTATACGAGTTCAAAACAATTGTCCGAGTCGAGCCACGCGCTAGTCAAGTATGAGCAAAGAGCAAAGGATGTGACGGTGGGTGCAGTCGACTCCGACGAGAATGGCATGGTATCCGTTTGCAGACGCGGCTCGCCACGCGACGCACTCATTAGGTGATAGCCGGAGAACCCATCAATTGATACTGACCCTCACAAACGCTCATAGATCTCTTGTCCTGCCAGGTCCTGCCACAATCTCAGTCGATGGAATTTATATGGCTTCCATACAATGAATGCAGCGATCTGCAGCCAGCGGTATGGAATAGGCTAGTCACCACAACATGACGCGCCGCGTTTTCCCTTATACTTCGACGTGGACAACGTAGATTGTCTGACATCCGACGAAGTCAAACAAGGCCTTTGAATTATAGGCATCAACATTCAATTATACAGGCTAATCATGATACGGTCGGCTACCCAGCAATATCTGTGCATGGCAATTCCGGCAAAACCCGCTTTAGACTTGCTGGCGGACGTCGAGTTCTGAGTTTCGAGTACGGAGTACTTAAGCAGAAAGCCCTGAGGACTCGACGATGCATGGAATAGAGCGGTAGTAAGAACATACAGATGGGTTTTATATTTTAAAGAGTTGAAGTCCGATACAAGTGCGAGACCTCTGCAGGTTCCCGAGCCCACGTATACTAAGCCTCCACCTTCTCCGTCTCCCCTTCGCCCTCGCCCACGAGCGTGATCTTCATCGGAAGGTAGGGCGACTTGCCGTCCGCAGGTGCACTCGCCGGGCGGGGGACGACAATCAAGTTCATGTCCCAGGCAATGTCCTCGATGAGCTCGAATTTGAATGTCTCGACGAGCACGGAGAGCACGGTCTCTGTAATTCAAGTTCGAGATCAGGCCCGGGAGGAAGTGTGTATCAAGGAGGGCGACGTACTCATTTCGAGGAGGGAGAACTTAAAGCCACTAAAATCGCGCAGACAGTCAGTTCAAAGGCCGGATGGGGCACCGGCTAGTCGTCGACTTACATGCACCCCCTTGCTCCACCCGAGAACGTCATGCTACACCAAAACTCGTCAGCAATCCCTCATCGCACCGACGTCGACACGCACATATTCGAATAAACACCCGGGGTCTTCGAGTCCGTAATCTCAGCCGGCAAAGGCGCGAGCCACCGCTCCGGCTTCCACTCGTATGCATCCGCGCCCCAGAGCGCCTTGTTGCGGTTGAGCGACAGGATGCTCACGAAGAGCCTCGTGCCCTTCGGAACGGGAATCTCGGTCACGAGTGTCCCGTCCTGGCCTCGGACGGGCATGGACAGAGGCAGAACGGTGTCTTGTGTCGCTCTGGTAAGGAAGGTGTTTAGTGAGTAGGAGGTGGGACGGGGAGGGAGGGCGGAGACTACCTCCGGTTGAGCATCGTGACGGGCGGATGCCTGGGAGTAGAGCGGGTGTCAGCACAGGCAGAACGGGAAGGAGGGAGTGGACAAACAGGCGTAGAGTCTCGCGACATATGGCCTCCAGGTAAGGCATCTTCTCCAGCGTGTCGTACGTGAATTCTCCCGCTGCGTGAACTTGGCGCACTTCGTGCCTGAGCTTATCCTGCGCCTCTGGGTGGGTGGCGAGCAGATACAGAATCTTGGAGAGCGCAGACGAGGTGGTGTCCATGGCGGCGAATATCAGCGTTCTTGCTCCACAATGTCAGCTCGACTCTCGCGCATAGTGGGCAAATGAGTCACATACGACATCTGTCCCAGAACCTGAGATACCGACAGCCGGTCTTTCTCGGACGCTGTCAGATTCTCCTTTACTAAACGAAAGGCGAGTGTCAACGGCACTCGCGTGGACTTGGTAAGAGCTCGAGCGTACGTAACAGGCTCATAATATCCTTCCCGCGGCCGACCTGTTTGGCGAGTTCATCGTCGCCGCGCTGCAGAGCATTGAGTTTCTCCTGGTAAATGCGTTCGGATGTCTTCTCCATGATGTCGACCTTTTCCTTGATCTGCTGGATGCCTTTGCTAGGGAGCGTCTCGACCGCCGCCCTTCGAAATCTTGGAGAACCTATTTTCATGAGCGCCGGGAGAAGGTCGGCAAATGCCATGTAGTCCGAAACAATTGGGCTAAACCAGGCGCACATCAGGTTAATTCAGTACAATAAATATGTGCAACACTTACAATAGGCTTTTGACGGAGGACCCGTACTCGTCGATGCTGCCATCTTGCATGACATTAAAGCTGTACCCAAGGCCCGCTCTACCAATAAGTTCGAGTGCAGTCCTGGTCATCCAGTCGAGCATGTCGATCTCGGTAGCACCGTCCTTTGTCTTGTTCCTGATAACAGTGCGGAGCTGACTGCACGTGAGGACACGTAAATCACCAGTAAATGGGCACGGTACCTCGTATGCGACATCGAGAAATATAGGAACCATGTCACGAAGATGCTTCGCACTGAAAACCGGATTCAGCATCTTGCGCTGTTTCCTGTGTTCCTCGCCTGAGAAGATTCGCGCGTCGTTACTGCCCGCTGTCACTGAAGGGGAGGCGGATTACCTTCAGCAGCAGTAAGCCCATCCCCGAATAGCAAGTAATTGAACCTTGGTGCCGCGTTTAGCTATCGTGCAGTGTAGAGAAACGAGAGGCTTACTTATAGAAAAACCGAGGCTCGTCCCATTGAGGCAGCTCCTTGATGATGATGCGATACAAAGCTAAAGGATCCGAAATGAACAGTCTCTCCTCCTACGAGCATTGCCGTTAGAAAGTGAATGCCAATGGATCAAAGTTAAATTACCCCAAGGAAGCCTGCGACTTTGGCGACCGATCCGTAATTTTCCAGGAGTGAGCGGTGGAAGTCCCATCCGTTACTGTCGAATAGCTGCATCATATGGCCTACATCGTCCAGCTCTGAGTGCAGGTATGACAATAGTCTAAACGCTCGCACCTGAAAGAAAGGAAGCGGAAGCCGGTCCAGGAATGTTATGCAAAGGTCCCCGTACGAACAAGTGTCGGAAGCGGTGCAATAGCAGAAAGCCGACGGCTGCCAGAAGTCCCGATTGGAAAAGTGAGAGAGCCATGGTTGTGAAGAACGGGTTTTCTTGTCGATATTAGGTGTTGACCCCCACTATATATACGACGGGCACTCGGAAGGTTCGGCCTCCGAGATGTACATAGCAGTCATGCACAATCATGCAGATGCGCTTCCGAGCGAAGGTTTCTGCGTTGCGGCGCACGTATTGGTCGCCGAAGAATGCAGGTGGGAGCGCCGAAGTCTTCCACGTTGAACGTTGATCCAAGAGCAACACAGTTGGCGCTTGTGCTGTGACCATCCGCGTGTCGTCAGCCCAGATAACATAATTTGGCATTGTTCTACGGGAGCTAATCTCAGGGCCTTGGTCGAAGCCTATCTGTTGGTATTTCCGTTCTTGTGTAACAGTGACGCTATGCTACGCATGAGAGTTCGGGGTGGTTGGAGTAAGCGGGATTCTGGTCAGCACAAGGATACCGGGAATGACGGAAAAGAACATCTTACGTCTGAGCTTCTCTTCCAGCCCGGTCCCACGCGAGTCCGAGGATATGCGGAGAGTCGAGGACACTGGGAGCATTCGTGAGTTTGTTTCACCAGAGGTTATGCACCGTGGCGCCAGCTAGCAATCTCCAGACGTAGCGCGAGTTCTCCCTCGCCAGCCATATCGGTTTTGCAGCAAGGAAGCGACCACGGACGCCACTCGATGAGTGTCCGGATCTCCGATCGCTTGCAGGGCTACCACTAGGAGAAGTAATCAGTGTGTGCGTCCCGCTACTAGTAAGGAGGGACAAAGGTCAGGAAGGTCCAGGAGTCGGCTCTTGCCGAAGGCGTGGATATAAGCGGTGGCACATCAGAACGCGCACCTACCTCCTGCCACCACTGTGCCACTGCTAGGTACTACAATGTGGAGGATCTGCGACTCCATCTTTGAAGCTGGCATAGCTTCTATGTTGCCTCCAGCTCCATTCTATACATCCACCACGGTAAACGGAGCCTTCCAAGACAGTAGGCGGAGCCGTCTCAACCCACACGCAGACGAGGTAAGCCCAAGAAATGGCGTATTCCAGGTGTAGTCAACTAACAATTAGTTATTAGTTTCGCCCAAAAGCCAATATAATAACCAACCACTCGGAAACCTTCCACCACACCATTGTCATCCGCCATGCTTCTGAGAAGAACGTGCGGGAGGGTGCCGCCACGTGCAATGCCACAGCGACGGTCGAAGGATATGACGAGGCATCGGCCGCATTCATCAAAGGCACATTTGCAGGGCTAGGCCAGAATATAACTCTGAAGGACTGGCAGTGGTCGAAGCTGCGGAGCGAGCTTGACAGCCTTCCGGACGAAGAGGAAGGGCAAGGCAAGGTATTCCGTTCCTACAGTGATATACCTCGCCCACCATGGGAACACCGGAAGCTTGAAGGTTCGGGCGAGACGCCCGATGAAAACCTGTCGCCAGTATTCCCCGAAAGCCATTTGTCTCCCCTCGAGACTTCTGCGGACGACGAAGGAGTAGGCGATGATGATTCATCCACGGTTGTAGCGGAGGACTCTGACCACAAGGGTCACCAGTCCTACGCCGCAGTGGTGGCTAGATCTGTCAAGAAGCAAGGACATTAGCCTGAGAGGGATCCTTGGAAGTAAATCCTCAATGGTGTTGCCGATGTTCCTTTCTTTCATTCGCGTAAAATAGTCATGTGTCGTCCAGTCAATATCTTCGGGTCCTGTGTGCTTCAACGATTTCCCCAACATCTTCTAGCTATTCAACGAGCCATCCGTGAAATTAATCGGGCTGGATAACAGGCAAAAACATACCTTTCTAGGCCCAGAACGGCGAGGACCTAGCTCCGACATCGGCACCTGCCGGCCCTGGCCGTTAAAAGGTCGCGCGACGCGCGTTGTTATCCATCCATCATCTTTACCATCGTCCACCACCAGTAACCACAGTTCAGCACCATACTCTCTTCGACGACGAAGATCCTCATGGCCAACAGCACGATGACATCCGGGCTAGCGAAAGCATTGCGTCAACACACTTCCGAGCACGGCCCTGTCCTTGCACAGACGTCCGTCCCAGCGATGTTCACTCCTCGGTCGCTCGTCGCGTCGGACAACATGGTTGATGAAACTCGCGGCTTCCAGTTCAGCGGAGGGTATGCGTATCGAGACAGAGAATACATGAATAGATTTGAACGAGGCGCAGTGCCGGCAGAGACGGTAAGTCGTCATGAGAGGTAGAGCTGAAGGAGGTGACTGATGCGCGGTGATAAGGCGACAACGCCAACCATAAGGCTGGTGACCCAGCCTCAGGACAGTCCAACGACTCTGCCACACCTCCCAAGCATAGCACATGCTTCCGATCTCCGGGATCACCAAACGATCCAGGAGAAGGTCGAGTCCAGTCTTAGCGCGGTCCGAGATAGGGAGAAGGAACTGGGTGGTGAAGTGAGGCCCAGCAGCTACACACTGCCATCGATAAACCCACTGAAAGTTCTGTGATTAGATGTTGCTTGCCAAAACAAAACAAATCAAGAACCTTGGTCTGAGCACTTCGCGTCCAGCCGCAGCGGATATGCTCGCTGCTCCGCCGGCCTTGAAGATTCTTGAGCCAAAGCCCACACGATGGGATGCGACGCCTGAGTGGGTTACCTGGCCCGACTGCAGCTCTTGCGAGGAACTCAGTCAGAAAGAACGCGCCACTGCCGTCGAAACTGCACCACTGCGGGTTGACGATGCTGCCTCAGTATTCGGCATCGAGTTCTTGGGACGGGAAGTAGCACCACTGCCTTGCGTCGAGGATCGTCTGGCTTCCCACTCAATGCAGGGTGAGACCTGCGAAGCACTCGCCAGCCGTGACGGTCTCAAGCCAGACACCGCGAGCGACTCGAACCTCACTCCGCTCGAGCTCCATGCCCCCAGCACGGTGCCTACCAGCAGCAAGACCTGCGTCCTGAAGAAGTCCGTCAAACTTCCCGTCATCAACGGCGACGAGTCCGTGCCGGACGGCTACCTTTCGCCCGAGGCCCGAGCCATTCTCGCTCCTACGCCTCTCGTTCACCGTAGAGAGCATTTCCGCATCCTCGACGAGGGTCTCACAGAGATAACCAATGTCGGTTGGCGAAGCCAGTCAGCCAGTATCCCGGAAGCTCCCCCGCCTATCACGATCACCGCCGCTGGAAACCGCGCGGCTCTTTTTCGAGAATATACGGCGCGGTATTCGGTAAGCGGTGAGCGCGTCATGCCGCTCATCCTGCCCTGGGAGGAACCAGAATTGGAGTACTGGCGGGAACGCGCCAGGAGGAACGGTGATTAAGTTGGATCCTGGCGTCTGCCCGAGAACGGCAAGAAACCTTGGGACTTCCTTTACGCTTTCATTTTGTTACTTTACGAATGACGGATACGATTGCCATGTTTTCTTGTTGAGTTTTTGTTTCCCTTATCCAACCAGGATTGCCGAAGTGAGAGCGATCCTGTAGTCCTTTGGCTTCGCCCGCCTGCATAGTTCGCTTTTTGTATATTTCAGATAAATTGAATGCCCATAAGTTCCCCTTCCGCACCGCGCGATGACTTTCAGAAGGACCCAACCCGCTTCAAGAACGAAACACGAGGCATTACCGCCCATCAGTCGAAGCTCGGCGAATGCCGAAGCAGTACAAGCGCAAAATGAGTTCCCGCCACAACGCGCACCTCTCTCATCCTCTGGTACCATGAACACTAGAAATCGCCAGATCTTCTTCTGAGATGCTGCCTCGCTCGTCGCAGGTAGGTCTCCGTGGATATCGCGTGCGTGCCACCGGCGCCTGCAGCGTCGGTCAGTCCGCCAGTCCACGCATCTGCACTGCAGCTGCCGACGAAATGACAGCCTTCTACAGGTACCAGACGGTTTGAATGCCGACACGCCAGATTATCGACCATCCTGCGCCTATAGTTCGCGGTCCCCGAGGGTGGCTGAGCTCAAGCTTCTCGTTCGATACGGTCGTTCGCGCAGGCTCCAGGTATCCATCCGCGCAAACCCGGCCAGAGCCTCAAAACAACCTCAAGATGAGGGCAGATCGCGCGCTCATCAAAGCCTGCTAGGGCGGCCGGGCGAATGGGCGACGGGGAAGCAGCAATCTTCCAGACTCCACCGCAATGCGGGAGGACGATTGGCAGTGTGGCGGTCGCTATCCGCGCATTGACGGCTCCCGAGTCAGTATTTCGGATAACCTGGGGCGTAGGCGAGAGAGCTACTGCGAAGGACAGGTGCGTGCGTCTTCTTGCATGTTTCATGCGCGGGGCTAACGTAGTCTCCGGGCACGAATCGGCGACAGGCTCACCGACAGTATCCGACCATCGAGGTGATCGAAGGACGGGCCTGCCAGTAGTGAACGATAGCGCTGCCGCCGGATGTTTTACAATGCGCGGTCCAGAAATGCAGCAGGCATTATTCATCAAGACGCCTTCCGAAGGAGCAGGCTACTGTACGGTTGGTACGTTCGCCATAGAATATAGAGCTTACACGACACTTGATACAGCTCATTCTCCTTCTGTCTGCGCGGACATTCCCAGTTCGACTGCCTCATCTGCCGGAACCTTGCACTCACCGCCCGGCACGTCTCTGGGGCGGCAACAAGGCGGCAGTCGCGAGATGAGACCCATTGGTTCCTATAGCAAGTTTCCATGGGGTACCGTCGTCTCCAATGGATGCGATAGCGGAAGATGTTCGAAGGGCAGGATTGACGAGGTTCCCCTTGCCCTGCGGTGTATTCTTGCACCGACACCAGGACAAAAACACTGAGACCATACGTGTTCGATACGGTCGTTCAAGTCGAGTGTCGGACTCCCTCGCGCTAGGCAAGTATGAGTGAAGAGCAAAGAATGTGAGGGTAGTGTAGTCGACTCCGTCAGCGACATGGTTTCCGTACTGCGGCTCGCCACGCGACGTACGCGAGACGCGAAGCACTCATTAGGTGATAGCCGGAGAACCCATCAATTCATACTCACTCTTTGGCATTTGCCGCCACTCTACATAGATCTGTGCTTTGCCACCATCTCAGTCGACGATATTTCTATACCCCTCATACAACGAAGGCAGGAATCTGCCAGCGATATGGAATAGGCTAGTTACACCTGCCAGAGCAGTCGCCTACGTGGTATATATCCCCGCATAACACGTCACGTTTTCCCTTATATACTTTGGCCTTGCACAATGTAGATTATCTGGCATCCGGCAAAATCAAACGAGGCTTTCGGAATAGATTCATCAATGTACAATAGTATAGGCTAATCACGTAGGATACTATCTGCTACGCAACTCCACCAATATTTCTGCACAAGTCTGGCAAATCCCGTTCAGCTGTTCCTGAACTACAGCACAAAAGAGACATGCAAGCCTACTCATCGTCCACGCCTTCCATAGTAAGTATACCCGCCGGAGAAGCACATTCAGAGCGTCAGAAATGCACCTATTTCTTCGTCCCAGGACATGGACTCCGCCCTTCCTCAACGAACCGTTGATACCAAGGTCGAACGAGGAGTTGTACACTGTGCAACAACGAACGCGAGCGTGGGTGATTCCCCGAGTGCACGTCGTTGTCCAGTAAGCAGGGGACTTCGGCGAGGGCGCAGATAGCATTTCCACACCTTCCACACATGATCATCGCCGTGTCCGAGCATAGGTATCCTTGGCCAACCCAGAATCTCGTCAAATCCCCAAGTTACTACACCTCTATAAGAAAGACAGAAAGCCTTGAATACTTCGCAGCCGATTCGCAAGGTTGTGAAGAGTCGTCTCATGAACTTCCAACCATGAAATCAGATGAGAAGTTTCCAGGAACGCGTCTACGGAATAGGGCACGTAAGTGCGTATGAGCTGAGAACCGCGGTAGGAAGACAGATAAAATTGGACTGGGGGACGAAGGAAACTGCGACCTGGGGAGGCACTGGGACGGTATCACTATTGGAGTTCGTGAGTCGAATATTTACAAAATATTTGAGATAAAAAGAAACAGGGGACGTACTCGATACTTTGAAATTGGTGTAGCCGCCCTTGGTTACAGACATTTGGTTTTAAGCTCTTCGGGACGGACAGTCAATAGGTACAGACAGCGTCATTAGCAGTTCACGTCCCATTCAGGAAGCGTGAGGGTGAAGGAACCAAGCGCTGACGTCGACCTATGATACGTATCTTTTGAGGACAATTCAAGCACTCTACAAATCACATAATAACTGGACTCACCGGTGTTGGTGTGGCCTGCGCTCTGTGTACGCAGTCAACTTGCGAGGAGGGAGGTAACGAAGACCTCCGGAGTTTGAATCAGTTTTCGAGGCGAATTGCAGCAGAGTCGCGCGACGGTGCGATCGGGAAAAGCTGAAACAGAAGAGTCAGATAAACTTGATGATGACCGAACGATGTGTCGAATAAGCTTGTCGACGAGAGGGCGATCATGATAGCAGGGTCTCTGATAGGCTTGCTCTGCCCGGATCACGGAGGTGAAGGACGCTGAAGTCGTCGACCGACGAAGGTATGAAGACAGGCCGCAAAGGAGAGAGTCGAGATGATTCGAGGCGCTCAAACTCGTAAACCCAGGCCGCGTACGAACATCGGTTATTCCGAGCACTGTGTGAACGGGGCATGCTCCTGACTTGAGCTTGAGCTTCCAGGCCCTCCTATCAATCTATTCTTTGCTGACGGGAAGATGTAAGATACACGTACGACTACTGGCAGTACTTGCGACCTTGAGGACACCTCTTTCGTCATCTTTCGGTGGCATTCGAACAGACCTTGGCACGCCCGGACCCGGACAGCGGTGAAAGGATGGCTTTACACCGGGATTCGAACCAGTCGGTCTAAGTATGTCTTGAGAAAGCGCGTCCGATAAGCACCAAAGCAATGGGCTGTGATAAATGAGTGGTAGCGCTTAAGCTTTAGGGCTTGTACACGCCGCGTCCAGTGTATGGAAGCTTTGAGATGGCATACGTCTTCGAACAATTGGAATGAGGGATCCCATGCCCAGACCTTCAAGTTTCTCATCGTATCCAATGCCCCCTCGTTAAATCGTTTAGCAAATTTTCTTGAAAACCGACGGAGGAGCATCCACGTCAACGAGCAAATGGACGAGGAGAGGTCCGGATCTTGTCCGAGCTGTGACGTAACGGCGCATGACGTCACCATTCTCTTCACCATTGCAACTTGCAAGACCCGCCCGTCGTCGGCGAGGACAGCCGAGTCGCCACTCTCGCCGCTGTCAACGTCGAATGCACCGCTTGCTCCACCGCCGGCCCCGTCATTGTGCCTGTTATCGGCGATGACCGTGTGATGTCATCCGATGTCCCAAACTCAGATCCTAATTCTGGACGCTTCTACTCCAGCAAGTGGTTCCAATTGCCATTGCAGTTGGCGACGTCATACTCACCTCCTGCTATATAACCTCGCCTCGTCTCAGGGTCGTTCCTCAGAAACATCCACCCCACCCAAACGAACGAACCACTCTTCCGCGTAATTAATCTTTTATCGCTTAATTCATCATGGTGAGTAGCTATGCGTTGCCTTCGACGAGCACTGTGCTGACTTGGCTCTGGTGAACAGGGAGCTATCTTCTCTGCTATCGGCGGTGCCATCAACGCCATCATCTCCGCCATCGCCTCTATCCTGATGACCATCGTGTCAGTCATCGTAACGGTACGTTCACTCCATGCCCTGGATTTCAAGACTTCTTTGCTCATTAATCTCGTCTGCTGTAGATCATCGTAACGATCATCGATATCATTCTCGACATCATCTGCTGCAACTTCTGCCTACCAGCCCGTCGCTCATCCAGGCGAACGGGTACGCACAGATACAACTTCGGCGGCGGAGGACGGGCGGCTGCCGCATACTAAGCGTCTCGCCCGTGAGACCTTGGAATCCCCTTCCCTCATCCCAATCTTGACGACATACACGAGAGACGATACCCGCTTGATTGTATCTTAAGCTAATATTGTATCCGAGTAATGCGCAGAGTGTACGAGTTTTCGAGATGAATTAGAAGATTTTTGTTCGCGGTAGCACTGTCTGAGACACTTCCAAGACAAGGCTCTCAAACATGGAGAACGTGGTATGGTATGGGGACAATGTTGTAACGCAATATGAGTACTGCGAAACCCATGCGCAAGTCTGCGTTGACTTCCGCGGCGTCCGCTCTCTCCGTTACCTCGTCCTCGATAGGCGTTGATTTTGGTGTGGATCGTGCTGGCTGGTTACGTCGAGTGGGAGCACGAGCCTTGGTCATACTGCGCCTGAGGTACTCATGGGCGAGGTTCTTCCCTCTCGGTCATGGTGCGGTCGGGGCTTCGGAATCAAGTCCTGTATTGTTCTGCAACACAGAGTAAACGTCATAAATATATTACCTTCGAACGATTCCCCGCCAAGTTTGTAACAGCTGCGACACCTCCTTTGCGTGTGGCAAGTGGACTGTGGCCACAGTAGGAGTCGCGGCTAACTCCGGACGTCGGTAAGTCATTCGGCAAGCGCCGCGTCCACAAACGCACGTCTGTCCGTTGCATCTTGTCTCGACCTGTGCAGTGTGTGATACTGTATCTCCTGCTGCTATCTTCTTCTCGACTGGTTTGACTGAACGTTGTACCGAACGCGGAGAAGTGTCTGAACGGCTATGGTTTCAGTCCCCTTTCTCAATGCTTGGTGGGATGACACACGCTGGACGACGCTCACCGATTAATACTTGATCAGTTCCATCTTTTCGCCGTCACCCATTGTCGTATGCCCTGCTCTTGGAAGGCAGCTAAGGAGGTGTTAGCCTCTGTCTCCTATTTCCACCGTGTTTGGACCAACAGACGGGCCAGCTGCCGGTGGAGCGTCTTGGGAAATGAGGCCTAGGGAGACAGCCTCGGGATCTCTGCTTGGACGGAGCGAGAATGGTTATCCTGTAGATTCGGACGAACGGATCAGGAGGGATGGATACGAGAGCGGGTGGTGCCAGCTGGCATACCTCCGCGGCAGGAGTTCTGACGGGCGCTGTCCACTGCGCTGTTGAAAATTTGGACGCCACGATCCTGGTACTACTGGCACGACGTTTGGCTTCGGACACCAGATTGGAGGGTGGACGATGCTTTCACTCGCGGTCGCGGTCGTCCTTTCTGTGGTTGAACCGCTTCGTCAGCCTCTAGGCAGAAGTGGGCGGAAGAACTCACGGATGGCGTCTCCTGGTAGTCCGTGCTGGCCTCCCCGCTAATGGCTTTGAGAAGGCAGCAGTATCTCCCCACTTGTTCCCATCCAATCTCCTCAAATCAAATCGAACGTTCTGTCACCTCCCTGGTTTCGGCCTGAAACCTTGCTGTAGGGACGGCTTGATAAATAGCTCGGCCATGAAACTGGTCTCGCCGGTATCCCAGTGATCAAGTCCAGTGGTTAGAGATTCGGATTCTCATCGAGTTCCCGTGCTGCAAAATCGAGATGGCGGGCGGGCGAGATGTCGCACTACGTCTAGAGATTGCTGGCTGGTGTCACTTATAACACAACATGACGGAAAGCACACTCACAAATGCTCCCGGTGTCGTCGACTCTCCGCATTTCCTGGTCCTGGTCCCATCGGAGCCACCCTCTACTAATACTGCCCTCGGAACCTTAGGATACTTCCCTGAGGTAACTTGTACCTTGACGCACCTTTGCTACATCAAACTCCACGCCTCTATGCCCCGATTTCCCGCACATCCCTGTCTTGTCGCGCCGGCACATAGACTCCCCGAGAGTTCTCCGTCCCGTTATTGGGAAAGACGGTCGACATCATCTTCGCAACCATGTCTTCCTATCTCGCGATCTTCACCGATCTTGAAATACTCTGCGTTGTCCTGCCCCGCGCGTCGACGATTGAATCGATGGTACCTTTACTCGCTATGGGCTTCGGCGTCATTGGTCATGATCCAGTGGCCCAGCCGGTGTCTAGCGTAGCTGATATCGTCGTATGGCTCGCTAGAACATCCAGTTCCTGTAGAGACGGTGAGTGTATTCGAGGATGCGGCGCAGACGCGACTTGCATCAGACTTACAAGCGCTGCAGGTTCCGGAGGCACGGACGCGACGTGCTCTAGGACTTGCGTCTCGGGTGCGCTGTAGTCGACCGAGGATGTCTGGTCAATATGGGCGTACAGGACGAAGGAACGAGCGGTGTGGCGGCGGGTCATCGCGTCCTTGTGCGGTTTTCGGCATTTGCCGAGCTTCGACTGATGGACCGCAATGCCTCGTGTTTTGTTCTCCAAGCACATCTGGCAGGACGGTCACGGTAATGAAACATCCACCCACAGTGCAAGCGATACATTGCGGAGTTACAAACAGTGCACGATATAAGTATAAACAGCAAAAAGAAATAGGAGGCCACTCCTCTTTCCAGATATCCATACAAGAGAGAAAGAGAATCACCACAACTCGACGACTATCCTCCGATCAGCTATCGTACAAGGTGGGAACGAGGAAGTGCAAAGAAATATATATTTCATCCTTTCTTCCCAGCTTCAAGGCATACTCGAGGTTCACCATCGACAACGCAGCTGTCTTCTTCTTCCCAACGGCATACGGGCGGCATGACGAGTGCGCCCATCGTCGGACTCCCGGCAGCAAGCTCGCATTACAAGCTGCCGCGATACTCGATGCAAGCAGGTGTGAGGAGGGACGTCTTCTCCTCGATAGCGCTGACCGGCATGTCGTATGCCATCGAGTACCACGCCGGCGCTGGCGTACTGGCTTGGGGTATCTCTGCGCGCGGCCCGTTGAGGATCCGGAGCAGTTTCTGGCGGTGAGCCACAGACGTGGGCGGCCGAATCACTCGTTTTGCGAGCGGAAGGCACCCGCCCGAGATGATCTCGTCGTCGTCACTGACGAGAAACTCGGCGGGCTCCTTCTGGGCGAGGAACATGTCGGCGTCGGGAGGAGTAACGACGGCAGGAAGGGAGAGGGGGGATACTTCGGGTTCGTCCCAGGTGATCGGTTGCGCAGCTTCGACGTAGCAGACTTTATCGCAGTCCCACCACTCTGGTCTCTCCTCCCATCGCTTTGGCCTCGGAGCAGCGAATCTGGTGGCGGCCCACTCGCTAGGCGGATTCGGAGCAGATTGCTCCGGAAGGTCCGTTATTAGATTGGCTGTGGAAGCACACATCTAATCACAGATCCATTAGTTATCCTTCAAGTAACCAGACGTCGCAGGAACCCTCACCGTTTGGTTTAACGCGGTAATCCTCTCGGCCGAGGTGCCCGTGGCCCAATACTCGTTCAATTCGTCGGTAGCCAGACAATACAGTCTGTCGAATATGTGAACGAAGCGAGGGGCGCTCGACTCGTAGGTCGCGCTGTCTTGTGGTTGTGCCACGCTCTGGATTGTTGATGCCGCCGACTAACCGCTCCGTATCAGTCGTCTTGATCAGCCAATGACTAGCGACAACTTACCTGCTCCACGGTTGCGGCCACTTGATCGATGCGATCGGCGCGCGCGATGGTCTCGCGATTGCCTCCCTCCTCCATTCCTTGGTCGCCTTTGGGATTACTCGACGCGTCCGGCGCATGGGGTGGCCGCGTCGCGGCAGCAGGGGCTGGAGCTTCGACGGTGGCACCCTTGGACGGCATCAAGCGGTCTTGGGTCTTCATGAAGCCCAATTTTAATTGCTTATCCTTTAGAGATCCCAGCGATTGCAAAACCATGGTCAAGCACTCAGGTGTCTTCGTAGACGATGGATGAGGTTCAAGTTGAAGACAGGTGAGTACGCGCATTGTTCGTCTTTTATGGCCACCGCCGGCAGATGCCGAGGCCGAGACCCTGGCCTTCGCTTACCTTGGGCCTCAAAAGGGTCCTCCTACACGCGTGCAATCTACGCTGATATCCTGCAGATACGTCGCTAGAACGCTGGAATGGATTCCTGAAGAATTCCGAGGCGGCCTATGGACCTCGACGCCATGTCGCCGATGTATGCTTAGTTCACGGACTTTCTATGATAAATTGGGATTGACTGCTGCTGTGCGCTACCTGTAAAGCTCAATCCCGCAAGAGAGTAGAACACTGTGAATTCAGGAAAGAGCCTTTGGCAGCAGAGCTGCGCCGAGCGATGTGTCACGCGTGCGGACCGGTTTGCTTTGGAATAGTGGACAATGTCGCAGCAAAATCCTCCTGACCGCAGGCAATGTCTCCTCTCATCCTTCGCCGTCGCTATCCCGCTCCTCTCCAGTCGAGCTCCATCCATGGACCCCTCCACTTACCAAATTAGTAGGCCCACGGATCCCGACTACCACGTCTTCGCTCAAGTGTTATGCTGTCTTCAGGGCAGAGGTACCACCCACTTTGACAGATCATTTTATGGAACAGATGTTACGCCGGAGGACCATCTTGCTCTGGAGCGGCGTCAGGTGCTATCGTATAGCAAGGCGTTGTCGCCGGCGGTGGCACGGGGTTATCGTGGATGATTCCTGTCATCGATGCAGCACGCTCCTATGCGGCCTGTCTTCCTATGTTCGTCCGCCGACGTCAGTTAACGCCTGCAGAGTCTTGTACCTCTGTGATCCGGGGGAGACCGAGCGTATCAGATATCCTGCAACCATGATCGCCCTCTCGTTAACAAGCTTATTCGACGCATGGTTCGGTCATTATCACGTCTATGCGACTCTTCTGTCTTATCCCGATCGCGGCCATTGCGCGATTCTGCTGCAGTTTGCCTCGGGTACTATTCAAACTGCGGTGTCCACCTTCATTGTTTGCTCCATACTCGCCACTCAAGCAGGCACGATGCCACTACGTCGCGTCGAACCAAAGGGTGGGCGCGGCCGTCTTTTACCCTCACCCGTCCTGGTTGAGGAATGAATTGCTACTGGCTCTGGCTGCACCTATGACTGCCAGTCCCGAAGAGTCCAAACGCGAATGTCTGTGTTCGAGTGCGGCTATATATTCCAATTCCTAAGCACCAAGTATGTCCCCTTTGCTTTTGTCTCAAATATTTTGTAAATATTCTACTCATGAACTTGCGTGCTCTTCGCTGTTGTCGCAGACGTCCCCCCATGATCACAACACTGGTAACGTCCTAGTGCCTCTGCAGATCGTCGTTCACGCCGACGGACTCCGCCACTCGGTCTAATTTCCTTTGTCTTGCTACCGTGGGTTTCAGCTCAGTGGGGCACGTACTTGCGTGCCCTATCTCGTGGAGTCGTTCCTGAAGACTTCTCATCCGATTCCAAGGTTGGGCGAAGGCGAGTCTGCGTACAATCTTGCGGATCGGCTGCGAAGTATTCCAAGACTCTCTGTCTTTCTCAAGCGGTGTACTAACTTGGATATTTGGTGCTGGAACCGTTGACGTGAGATTCTAGGTCAACCAAGGATATTTATGGTTGGACACGGCGGTGATCATGCGCAGAAGATGTGGAAATGCCATCGAACTGTCGCCGAAGTGGCCTGCTTCCTGCAGGCGACGCGAAATTAATATTGCTCACTCGCGTTCGTTGTTATGACAGCGCTGGCAGACTCCTGCCTTTATTGTATCAATGTATGAGAGGCATAGCAATTCCATCGACTGAGATCATGGCAGAACACCTAATATCTAGAGTGGCGTCAAAGAGTAAGTATGAAAATATTGATGGGTTCTCCGGCTATCACCTAATGAGTGCGTCGCGTCGGCGGTCGCGTGGCAAGCCGCGTCTGCAAACGGATACCATGCCATTCTCGTCGGACACCCACCGTCACATCCTCTGCTCTTCGCTCGTACTTGACTAGCGCGAGGAAATCCGGCACTCGACTCGAACAATTGTTTTGAACGCGTATGGTCTGTCTCTTTTTCCCGGCGTTAGTGCAACAATTCCGCTGCAGGGCAAGGAGAGCAACTCATCAACTCAACCCTTCAAACATCCTACGCTATCGCATCCATTGGAGACGACGAGCCCCCGTGGAAACTTGCTATAGGAACCAATAGGTCTCATCTCACGAGCCACCCCTAGTTGCCGTCCCGCAGACGTGCCCGGCAGTGGGTGCTAGGTTCTGGGAGATGAAGCAGTCGAACTGGGAACGTCCGCGCAGAGAGGAGGAGAATGGGCTGTGATAAGTCTTATGCAAGCTCAATGTTCTAAGGCGAACGCAAGATACCAACGATATGGTAGCCTGCTCCTTCCTTGATAAATGGTGCGTGCTTCATGTCTGGACGGCGCAATGCAAACCATTTGGCAGCAGTGCTTGTGTAGCACGTTAGTCTGGGCAATACCGAAGGGGTTTCCTGTGTTCAGAGATCAGAAACGGATGATATCGGCCCATGCACTCACCCTGGCGGAATCGGAGCGAGTTCAACTCAGCCATAGGGTTCCTGTCGAACCATCGCTCACGTACATCTTGCCTTGGATTGGTGCGGTCTGGCATGCCTTTTGGATTACCAGAGAGATGCCGTGCTGGTGCTCCGATTATCTGGTCGATGCATAGGCGGAAGCAGCGGCAAGGTACCCACCGATTGCTGCTTCAGATACAACACTGGCTATCGCGCCGATAGAGCTTAGAAAGCAGCTCTTCGCTGTATCTCCCCTCCCCGTAGCTTCCCAAGTTGGATGTTCCAATGCCCTCTAGCCCAGCTTTTAGGTCCTTGTCGTCCCGACGAGCGACCTGGATACTGGCTCGGAGGACCAAGGATTTCGCCTTCAAAATCGTTCAGCAGTGGCTGACCCATCCCTCGATCACCTTAATCGTCGACTACTCTCGGCGAGCCTGTGGTCGATTCGCGCCCGGAGACTACGCTATCCCCGCGCATAAACCATGCAAGAAGATAAACAAGATAAACTCACCTGTCGCTCACGATCGCTCTTGCCCTTCGCCCCAGGCTATCCGAAATACTGACTCGGGAGCCGTCGATGTGCGGATAGCGACCGCCATCCCGCCATTCGTCGTCTTCCATTGCTGCGAAGTCCGCAAAGGTGCATCGCCGCTAGCGCCCTAGTAGGCTTTGCTGAGCGGGCGATCTTCACAGATCTTGAGGATGGTTTTGAGGCTGGTGGTCCGGTCTGAGCGGATGGATCCTGGAGCCCGCGCGAACAAACGTCTTGAACGACAATTTCGGGGATCTCTAACAGCAGTCCTGAACTAGTCGATAATCTTGTTTATCGGCTGTGTGGGCGTAAAGTGCCTGCAGAGGAAGTCATTCTGTCGGCAGTTGCAGCGCAGACATGAGGGGTGGCCGACTCACAGACGCTACAGGTGCCGGTGGCACCGACGCGATATCCACCGAGACCTACCTGCGCAGCGCTGGGTAGCATTGCAGGCGAAGATTCGGCGATTTCTGGCGGTCGTAGACCCAGAGGACGAGAGAGGTGCGCGATGTGGCGGGAACTCATTTCGCGTTTGTACTGCTTCGGCGTCTGCCGAGCTTCGATTGATGGACTGTAATGCCTCGTGTCTGGTTCTTGATGCGGTTTAGGCTCCTCGGAGGGTCTTACCTCGGTCGGAAGGGCGAACTCATGGGCAGTCAATTCATTTGGAATATACAAAGGGTGAATTGTACAGACGTGCAAAGCTGAAGGAATACAGGATCACTCTCCCCCCTTCCCCACTTCGGCGATCCTAACTGAACGAGAGAGACGGAATCCCAGCAAGATATAAATCGCCATTGTATCCGTCATGTATAAAGCACCAGGGTGAAGACGTAAAGAAAATTCCGAACTCTCTTGTGTAGACGCCATGATTCGACTTAGTCACCGTTCCTCCTCGCGCGTTCCCTCCAGTATTCCAATTCTGGTTCCTCCCAGGGCAGGATGAGCGGCATGACGCGCTCACCGCTTACCGAATACCGCGCCGTATATTCTCGAAAGAGAGCCGCGCGGTTTTCGACGGCGGTGATTGTGATAGGCGGGGGAGCTTGGGGGACACTGGCCGACTGGCTTCCCCAGCCGACATAGCTGATCTCTGTGAGACCCTCGTCGAGGATGCGGAAGTGCTCTTTGCGGTGAACGAGAGGCGTAGGAGCGAGAATGGCTCGGGCCTCGGGCGAAAGGTAGCCGTTTTGCATGGACTTGTCGCCATCGCTAACGAGAGGTTCGACTGACTTCTCTTGGACGGAGGTCTTGCTGCCTGTGGGCACCGTGTTGGGGGCATGGAGCTCGAGCGGAGTGAGGTCTGAGGTGCTCGCGGTGCTTGGCTGCAGGCCATCACGGCTGGCGAGTGCTTCGCAGGTGAGCTGACCCTGCAGTGCGCGGGAAGCCAGAGGATGGTCGACGCATGGCAGTGATGCTACTTCCCACCCCAAGAGCCCGGTGTCGAAGGCTGACACGGCGTCGTCAACCTGCGGAGGTGCAGTTCCGACGGCAGCGGCACATTCTTTCTGACTGAGTTCCTCGAAAGAGCTGGAGTCGGTCCAGTTAACCCACTCGGGCGTCGCATCCCATCTTGCGGGCTTTGGTTCAACAATCTTCACTACCGGCGGAGCAGCGAGCAGATCCGGTGTAGCTGGACGCGACGCGCTCAGGCCAGGGTTTGTGATTTGATTTACGTTGGAAAGCAACATCTAATCACAGAACTTTCAGTGATCTTATTGATGGCAGTATGTAGTGGCCGGGCCTCACTTCGTGACCTGGTTCCTTCTCCCTATCTTGGACCGCGCTAGCACTGGACTCGATCTTCTCCTCGATGGTCTGGTGATCCGGCAGATCGGAAGCATATCCTATGCTTGGGAGGTGCGGCAGAGCCGTTGGGCTGTTCTGAGGCTGGGTCACCAGCCTTATGGTTGGCGTTGTCGCCTTATCACCGCGCATCAGTCACCTCCTTCAGCTCTACCTCTCATGACGACTTACCGTCTCTGCCGGCACTGCGCCTCGTTCAAATCTATTCATGTATTCTCTGTCTCGATACGCATACCCTCCGCTGAACTGGAAGCCGCGAGTTTCATCAACCATGTTGTCCGACGCGACGAGCGACCGAGGAGTGAACATCGCTGGGACGGACGTCTGTGCAAGGACAGGGCCGTGCTCGGAAGTGTGTTGACGCAATGCTTTCGCTAGCCCGGATGTCATCGTGCTGTTGGCCATGAGGATCTTCGTCGTCGAAGAGAGTATGGTGCTGAACTGTGGTTACTGGTGGTGGACGATGGTAAAGATGATGGATGGATAACAACGCGCGTCGCGCGACCTTTTAACGGCCAGTGCCGGCAGAAGCCGATGACGGAGCTAGGTCCTCGCCGTTCTGGGCCTAGAAAGGTATGTTTTTGCATGACATCTAGCCCGATTAATTTCACGGATAGCTCGTTGAATAGCTAGAAGATGTTTGGGAAATCATTGAAGCACACAGGACCCAAAGATATTGACTCGACGATACATGGCTATTTTACATGAATGAAAGAGAGGAACATCTGCAATACCATGGACGATTTATTTCCAAGAATCGCCAGACGCCAAAACGCGCTCTCGTATTCCTCTCAGACTAATGCGCGTATTTCTTGAGAGATCCAGCCGCGACTGCTGCGTACGACTGGCGAGCCTTGTTGGCAGAGTCCTCCCCGACGACCGTGGAGGAATCATCATTGTCCACTTCTTCGTCCTCCGTACAGATATCGAGAGGAGGCACTTGGCTACTGGTGGATACTGGCGACAGGTCCTGTTCGAATTGTCTCGCCAAAACCTTCCAGCTTCCGGTCTTCCCATGGCGCGTGAGGTATATCGCTGTAGGAGCGGCATGTCTGGTGGTGGCCTTCCTCATCGTAATTCGGAAGGCTGTCCAGCTCTCCGCGCAGCTTCGCCCACTGCTGCTCCTCCAGGCGCGTATTCTCGCCTAGCCCTTCAAACGTGCCTCTGATGATTTTGGGCGATGCATCCTCATATTCTTCGTCTGTGCCTGTGGCATTGTACATGGTGGAACCCTCGGGCACGGTATTGTCAGAGTCGTGGCGGGTGACAGTGACGTGGTGGAAGGTTTCCGGGCGGTTGGTTATTTGCTCTCCCTTTGGGTGAAACTAATAACTAATTGTTAGTTGACTGTACCTGGAATACGCCATTCCTTTGGCTTACCTCGTCTGCGTGTGGGTTGAGACGGCTCTGTCTACTGTCTTGGAAGGCTCCGTTTACCATCGTGTATGGGCCGGTAGGAGCATGGGTGGATGTATAGAATGGAGCTGGAGGCAACATAGAAGCTATGCCAGCTTCAAAGATGGAGTCCGAGATGCTCCACATTGGTGGTACGTATCAGTGGCACAGTGGTGGCAGGAGGTAGGTGCGCGTTCTGATGTGCCACCGCTTATATCCACGCCTTCGGCAAGGGCCGACCCCTGGACCTTCCTGACCTTTGTCCCTCCTCGCCCACTGGGGTTTCTTCTCGGACTCGCTAGACCTCTTCGTGGCCAGGGCTGGGAGTGTAGATATGTCTATGTGCCACTCTGTGCGGCTATGCTGCTTACCCGCCGTATCTGCTTCCGTCTCCTCCGGGTCCTGCTCTGTTCATGGTTTCTTGTTCGTCTAGCTGCAGTCTCCCACCTGGAGCTATTGAGGCACAGTACGCTGTATACTCTGATATGTTCCGTACCATGAATATATCGATCTGGTCTCCTTACGTCCCTCTGCAACCTATGATGTCGGCCTCGTGAACAGCGCTGCCTGTGGCGTCTGCTGTGCCACTGTTTAGCCGTATTCGGCTTGTTCTCCGGAGCCTTCGGGCCTTGGTAGTGTTTCCCGGGTTTTACGCTTAGTATCTTGACCATGCACGCGTCTTCCGTTGAAGGCGGCAGGGAGATCAGACTCAGGGCGAGCTGGCTTGTATCCCAACATGCAAGATTTCGATATCCAAGTCAGCCGATGTCGTGCAAGAGAGACATTAATGATCAACTGTACATGGGTCTTCCTTCTCCTCCAGTCGTAACACAACAGCGACTTGACGTCGTACTGTCACTCTGCTTGACACGAAGCTATTTGACGAGTGCTTTTTTTTCATCCGGTGGAATAATCTATAGATGGCCGCCTCTCGAGGCCATCGGAATGCATCAGTAGGGCAATGTATAGGCAGTAACTGTACAGCTGTTGGAAGATTTGCTTTGGTCATGGATCAACACAACCGTCAGCCATACCGCCAGTCGAAGTGGTTCTATCCGTGAAATTATTGAAGCATATCTTAGAACCTTTGACGTTGTATACCCAGGACGCTTGGTTCCAAAAGCTGTGAAGCCCCATACTAATACGGAGTCGCCCTCACTTGACATCTCGCGCCTTCATGGGTACGTTCATTTGATATCCCTTAACGGTCACTGATTCGGAACACCTAGCGCGAAGGTAAAGGTGTGCCCTAGCTTCATCTTGGTCCCCTGACCTGAACCGCGCTCCCTCGGTACACGTCCTGTGAGTCACCTTCGTTGCAACCTTGAGCTGACATGGGTACACCTGGGCAGGGTGGTGGTGGCTGGTTGCGTCCGACGGGAATATGCTCATACTTTGCCGGAGGTATTCACCTCGATTCATAGCCAAAGTTCTTCCCTCTCGGTCGACACAGCCCTGCATTATTCTGCGACACAGGATAAATGATTCCCGTAGCGTTCCAATATTTTCCCGTCGATTTTGTAACAGATATAGTGGAGAAAGGTACCAAATATATTCTCCTTGCTGCAGAATTTGACAGACTGGTACCGGTCTGAGAACGCATTAGTGGCAAGCGGACGACTGTGAATCGCGCGCGGCTAACCAGGGCGCTTGATCTCACTAGGTGAAGCCGCGGACTACGGACTCGCCTCCCTGGCTATGTTTACTTGGCATCCGTTGGCGGTTATCGATTTGGACACCCGCCGCTGAGGTAAAGACGTATCTTCGTCATCTTGTTCTCTTAGGTCTCGTCTAGTCGTATAACTGTTGTGTATCGCTATTTTTGTCAGTACGTAGCTAGACACTGCGGACTAGTCACATTAGTCCATATTCGGAAATGGTCCTTCCAGATCGAGATAGCACCATGTGGCTCGGGTGGCGTCCAGCCTGCCCGACCCGTTGACCGAGTTTTAGAGCGTTTCCTAGCCGAATATCTACATGTATCAGCATATCTCGGTCCCGCTGGCTGTGCTCGGAGCCAGCGTTGACTTTGTTCGAGTCAACGAGGCACTGCTAGCTTACTAAGTAGGTACTCGGTAGATGCCCGATGCCCGAATCCCTGTAGTATATAAGACGCGCTCGATGCGCTGCAATA
>ML213511.1:397326-411320 GCA_004369045.1 Heliocybe sulcata | reverse complement strand
ACTGACATATATTCGTTGTAGGTCTGGCCTTCAGTCTCCCCTCCCGCTATCGATTATTTTAGGTATTTTACAAAAGCTATTTTAGGCCCGTCACACAACAATAACAGCCTGTCTGCAGCGCTCCTGCCGTGATATCGGGTTGTGAAAACGCGTCTATTCCCCAAGCGGATCTGCAGTTAGCGTTGATCCAAGGTCGCGCCTTCGTTGAGGATGCTGGCGTGGATCGTGCTGGCTGGTTACGTCGTGGGAGCATGAGCCTTGGTCATACTGCGCCTGAGGTAGTCATGAGCGAGATTCTTCCGTGCGGTCATGGTGCGGTCGGGGCTTCGGAATCAGGTCCTGTATTTTTCTGCGAACCAGGGTAAACATCATGAATATATTACCTTCGAACGGTTCCCCGCCAAGTTTTGTAACGACTTGACATACGACACCTCCTTTGCGTGTGGCAAGTGGTGGCCACAGTAGGAATCGCGGCTAACTCCGGTAAGTCATCCGGCAAGCGCCGCGTCCACAACGCACAAGTACTGTTGCATCTTGTCTCGACATGTGCGATTCTGTATCTCCTGCTGCCATCTCCTTCTCGACTGGTTTGACTGAACGCTGTACCAAACGCGGAAAAGGACTTGGACGGCTATGGTTTCAGTCTCCTGTTTCAAGACTTGGGTGGGATGACACACGCTGGACGACGCTCACCGAATAATACTCGACCAGTTCCATGCTTCTACTATCGCATGCCCTGCACGTCGTTCGGAGCCCTTGGAAATTACCTGAGGAGGCGCTAGACTCAATCTCCTACCTCCACCGTGTTTGGCCGGCAGACGGGCTGAAGCTGCCGGTGGAGCGTCTTGGGAAATGGGGGAGACAGCCTCGGGATCTCTGCTTGGACGGGGCGAGAATGGTTATCCTGTAGATTCGAGCAAACGGATCAGGAGGGCTGGATACGAGAGCAAAATGTGCCAGCTGGCATACCTCCGCGGCTGGGCTTCTGACGGGCGCTGTCCACTGCGCTGTCGGAAATTTGGACGCCACGATCCTGGTACTACTGGCACGACGTTTGGCTTCGGACACTAGATTGGACGGTGTACGATGCGATTACTCGCGGTCGCGGTCATCCTATCTACCATTGAAAGTCTTCAGCAGCGTTCGGGCGGAAGAACTCACGGATTGCCTCTCCTGGTAGTCTCGTGCTGGCTTCCCCGCTGATGCCTTTGAGAAGGCAGCAGTATCTCCCTACCTGTTCCCATCCAATCTCCTCGAACCGCACGTTCTGCCCCCTCCCTGGTTTTGGCCCGAAACCTTGCCGTAGGGACGGCTTGATAATAGTTCGGCCATGAAAGTGGTCTCGACGGTATCCCAGTGATCAAAGTCCAGTGGTCAGAGATTTGGATTCTCATCGACTCGCGTCCGCGGACGCTTTCCGTGCAGCAAAAATCGAGATGGCGGGCGGGCGAGAAGTCGCACTACGTCTAGAGATTGTAGGCTGGTGTCACTATAACATAACATGACGGAAAGCACACTCACGAATACTCCCGCTGTCCTCGACTCTCCGCATTTCCTGGTCCTGGTCCCATCGGAGCCACCCTCTATCAATACTGCCCTCGGAACCTTAGGATACTTCCCTGAGGTAGCTTGCACCATGACGCACCTTTGCTACATCAAACTCCACGCCTCCATGCCCCGAGTTCCCGCACATCCCTGTCTCGTCGCGGCGGCACATAGATTCCCCGAGAGTTCTCCATCCCATTCCACCAATTATTGGGAAAGAACGTCGACACCATCTTCGCCAGGACGTCTTCCTATCTCGCGATCTTTACCGATCTTGAAGTACTCTGCGTTGTCCTGCCCCCCCGCGTCGACGATTTGACCAATGGTACCTTTACTTACTATGGGCTTCGGCGTCATTGGCCATGATGGAGCGGCCCAGCCGGTGTCTAGCATAGCTGATATCGTCGTATGGCTCGCTTTCGGACATCCAGTTCCTGTAGATACGGTGAGTGTATTCGAGGATGCGGTACAGAGGTGACTTACATCAGACTCGCAGGCAATGCGAATAGCAGTGGCACGAACGCGATGTGCTGTATGATCCGCGTGTTGCGTGCGCAGTAGCTCGCGGTCAAATGTCCTGGGGCCAACTGAGGATATCTGGTCTATCTGGACGTACAGGACGAAGGAACGGGGCGGTGTGGCGGCAGCTCATCACGTCTTGTGTGGTTTTCGGCACTTGCCGAGCTTCTGCTGATGGCCACAATATGCCTCGTGTTTTGTTCTCGAAGCACGTCTGACAGGTCGGTTACGGTAATGAAACATCCACCCCACAGTGCAAGCGATACATTGCGGAGTTACAAGCAGTGCGCGATAGAAGTACAAACAGCAAAAAGAAATGCGTGGCCACTCCTCTTCCCAAACATCCATACAAGAGAGATCACCACAACTTGATGACTATCCTCCAATCAGCTATCGTACAAGGTTGGAACGCGAAAGCGCAAAGAAATATATATTCCATCTTTCCGTCCCAGCTTCAAGGCTTACTCGAGGTTCACCATCGACAATGCAGCGGTCCTCCTCCTCCCTACGGCATACGACCGGCATGATGAATGCGCCCATCGTCGGACTGCGCGCAGCAAGCTCGCGTTAGAACCTGCCGCAACACTCGATGCAAGCGGGTGTGAGAGGGGACGTCTCCTTCTCGACAGCGCTGACCGGCGTGTAGTATGCCATCGAGTACCAGGCCCGCGCTGGCGTAATCGCTTGGGTTATCTCTGCGAGTGGCCCGTTCAGGATCCGGAGCAGTTTCTGGCGGTGAGCGACTGGCGTAGGTGGCCGAATGACCCGAGCCTGGAGTGGAAGGCACGCGCCCGAGATGATCTCGTCGTCGTCGCTGACGAGAAACTCGGCGGGCTCCTTCTGGGTGAGGAACATGTCGGCGTCGGGAGGAGTAACGACGGCAGGAAGTGACAGAGGGGATACCCCGGATCCATCCCAGGTGCTGGACTGCGCAGCTTCAATGTAGCACACCTTATCGCAGTCCCACCACTCTGGTTTCTCCTCGGGTCGCTTTGGCCTCGGAGCAGCGAACCTGGTCGCGACCCACTCGCTAGGTGGATTCGGAGCGGATTGCTCGGGAAGGTCTGTCATTAGTGTTCGTGTGGAAGCACGCATCTAATCACGGATCCATTAGTCAGACTTTGAGAAACCACATGTCGCCGGAACGCTCACCGTTTGGTTGAGAGCGGTGATCCTCTCGGTCGAGGTACCCATGGCCCAGTACTCGTTCAACTCGTCGGTGGTCAGAGAATAGAGCATATCAAACATGTGAACGAAGCGAGGGGCGCTCGACGCGTAGGTCGCGCTGTCTTGTAGCTGTGACATGGCCTGTACGGTGGATGTCTCCGACTAACCGCTCTGAATAAGCCGTCTTGACCTGCCAGATAACTTGCGACGACTTACCTGTTTCACGGCTGCGGACACTTGATCGGTGCGATCGGCGCGCGCGATAGTCTCGCGATTGCCTCCCTCCTCCATTCCTTGGTCGCTTTTGGGGTTATTCGACCCGTCCGGCGCATGGGGTGGCCGTGTCGCGGCAGCAGGGGCTGCAGGTTCCATGGTGGCTTGCTTGGACGGCAGCAAGCGGTCTTGGGTCTTCATTAAGCCCAATTTTAACTGATTATCCTTTAGAGATCCCAGCGATTGCAAAACCATGGTCAAGCACTGAGGTGTCTTCGTAGACGATGGATGAGGTTCAAGTTGAAGACAGGTGAGTACGCGCATTGTTCATCTTTTATGGCCACCGCCGGCAGATGCCGAGGCCCAGACCCTAGCCTTCGCTTACCTTGGGCCTTAAAGGGTCTCCTACACGCGTGCAATCTACGCTGATATCCTGCAGATACGTCGCTAGAACGCTGGAATGGATTCCTGAAGAATTCCGAGGCGGCCTATGGACCTCGACGCCACGTCGCCGATGTATGCTCAGTTTACGGACTTCCTATGATAAATTGCGATTGACTGCTGATGTGCGCTACTTGTAAAGCACAATCCCCCCCCCCCGAGAGTACAACACTGTCAATTCAGGAAAGAGCCTTTGGCAGCAGAGCTGCGTCAAGCGATGTGTCACGCCTGCGGACCGGTTCGCTTTGGAATAGAGGACAGTGTCGCAGCAAAATCCTCCTGACCGCAGGCGATGTCTCCTCTCATCCTTCGCCGTCGCTATCGCGCTCCTCTACAGTCGAGCTCCGTCCATGGACCCCTCCACTTACCCAATTGGTAGACCCATGGATACCGACTACCATGTCTTCGCTTAGGTGTTATGCTGTCTTCAGGGCAAAGGTACCACCCACTTTGACAGATCATTTTATGGAACAGGCTGTTGCGCCGGAAGACCATCTTGCTCTGAAGCGGCGTCAGGTGCTATCGTATAGCAAGTCGTTGTCGTCGGCGGTGGCACGTGGTTATCATGAATGATTCCTGTCATCAATGCAGGGCGCTCCTATGCGGTCTGTCTTCGTATGTTCGTCCGGGGCAGACCGAGCATACCAGATACCCTGCGACCATGATCGCCCTCTCGTTAACAAGCTTATTCGACACATGGTTCGGTCATTATCAGGTGTATGCGACTCCTCTGTCTTATCTCGATCACGGTCATTGCCGGATTCTGCTGCAGTTTGCCTCTGGAACTATTTAAACTGCGGTGTCCACCTTCATTGCTTGCTCCATACTCGCCAGTCAAGCGGGCACGATGCCACTACGTCGCGTCGGACCAAAGGGTGGGCGCCGCCGTCTCTTACCCTCACCCTTCCTCGATGAGGAGTTAATTGCTACTGGCTCTGGCTGCACCTATAACTGCCAATCCCGAAGAGCTCAAACGCGAATGTCTGTGATCGAGGGCCGTTATTCCAATTTCTAAGCATCAAGTATGTCCCCTTTGCTTTTGTCTCATATATTTTGTAAATATTCTACTCATGAACTTGCGCGCTCTTTGCTGTTATCGCACACGTTCCCCCATGATCACAACAGTGATACCGGCCCACTGCCTCCGCAGATCGTCGTTCACGCCGACGGACTCCGCCAGTCGGTCTAATTTCCTTTGTCTTGCTCCCGTGGTTTCAGCTCAGTGGGATAAGTACTTGCGTGCCCTATCTCGTGGGGTCGTTCATGAACACTTTTCATCCAATTCCAAGGTTATGCGGAGGCGAGTCTGCGTACAATCTTGTGGATCGGCTGCGAAGTATTCCAAGGCTCTCTGTCTTTCTCAAGCGGTGTACTAACTTGGATATTTGGTGCTGGAACCATTAACGTGAAATTCTCGGACGACCAAGGATATTTGTGCTTGGACACGGCGTGATCATGCGCACAAGATGTGGAAATGCCACTGAACCGTCGCCCAAGTGGCCTGCTTCCTGCAGACGACGCGAATATTGCTCACTCGCGTTCGTTGTTACCCATAGCATAACAGCTCGTTCTATCTCAGTACCAGAGACTCGTTGAGGAAGAATGCGGAGCGTATGTCTTGTAATGAAGGAGCAGGTGCGTTTTTGACGCTTCTACGGCGGGTATACTCACCTACGATAGTAAAACGGGTCCGGTAGCCTGTTCTGGTCCGACTCTTAAACGCGGTCTGTGACCCGGTCCTGTTCATGTCTCTGATTCGAAATGCGGTCCGTGACATGCAACCTCTGCGTTTCACGCAAGCCCTCCCATGGCCTTATCCGACAATCATAAATCTGATCGTCATTTCTTGTTCGCTCGCTACGCGCTATGTAAGAGTATATGGTGGGTTTAACTTAGCCTTGCTCATTAATCCTCATTGTATGCCATCTCCGTGCCACTTCCTATTCCCGATTTCTAGGATGTGTGCCTGCAGCACTTACTCCGTCAAGTCCGATCGCAGAACGAAGGCATGCAATACGGTTCACCCTCAAGTGCATTTTATCGAGGACCTTGCCGACCTAGGGAATGCCGTCGTTTTGCTCTCTCCTCATCAGAATAGCAGCCGTTCGCTTCACGCCATGCATCTCGTGAATGGTACCACCGCGTCGTCTATCTTCGGCAAACATGACGCTGGGTTACTGTATGTTTCCTGCAATTGCGAAACCATAAGAGTTTCGATTATCCATGAGTGGTGCCTATTGGACTGACCATTCACGCTAGTCCCGCTTGGACTTCCTAGGATGAGCCATTCCCGGTCGTCATTGCTGACAGCATATTGAATAGTGGAAACTCCTCTACTATTGACTCCGCAGACAACAGTATGGTCCCTCTCACTAATTCCGTGTATGAGTTCATCGTTTGTGAGTGTCGCTGTTCATATTCCTTTCGGTTACTGAACCAGCATATTGATAAATGAAATCAGCTCCTACGGTCCCATCTTGTCCGCGTTCAAGCCTTACATGGGTACCATGAATGACTAGAAGTGCGTGACTGGCTATGACCAGGCTCTCTACATTACAGCAATGCCATCGGAAATATTCACCGAGTACAACCTCGCTGTATGTCTCTCTATCTGTGCTGAACGTATGGGTTCTAAAAGCATACGTAGGAAGAGAAGCTGTATCAGTGTACTGCTGGGAAGGAGATTAAACCACTGGACGCGACCAAGCCCTGGCCTCGCATTCAACATGATGCGAGCGTGATTCCGAAGTCTGTATATGCAGTCACCGATGCGGCTTCATCGACTCAAAGGAAGAATATTTAATTTTGACTGATGGAGGGCACAAGGGCACGGGCATCCCGATTTTGCCCCTGCTCACCAAGGCGAGAGAGGTTGATGTTATGTTCGCTGCCGGCGCCGTAAGTCTGTTTCTCGCTGTTGTGAATGTAGTTCTGCGCTGTTCAGCGCTCAGCATCCGTATACGTCCGATAATTGGCCGACTGGAATCCGCCTTGTGGTACGTAGCCACCCACTCCTGTGACCATGCATCATTTGCTTCAGGAAAACCGGAAGCGCGCAGCGCTCTGCCCAGACTCTTTCTCTTTCCCGCTCGTTGCCCCAAACCTCGCAAGCCGTCCGACCTTCTTCGGTTGCAACTCAACCGCTCCCACACCCATGATCATCTATCTTCCCAACCGCCCTCCTCACTGGTTTACCCACACGTCTGCTACACAGCGGCAATATAGTTAGAACCAGCTGCAGGGCATGCTCAGCCAGACGTTTATGGAGACCGCTATGGAAGGCGTGGACGATGAGTGGGCTGCGTACGTGTCTCGCTTGTGCTCTAGCTGATCGGCCCTGGATGAGGGCCAAGGAAGAGCTGAATGGGATTTGCCTGCAGACTTGCATGCAGAAATATTGCTGGAGTTGAGTAGCCGACCGCATCCTGCATGATTAGCCTATGCTGTTCAACCTTGACTCAGTCATTAATGACTCTAATTTAAAGGCATACAACCTTACGACGTTGTCCAGATTGAAGTATAAGGGAAAACGCGGCGCGTCATGTAGTGGTACCGGTATAGACAACCGCTCTGCCAGCCCCTTCCATTATCCATAGCGCTGGCAGATTCCTCCCTTCACTGTATGAGAGACATAGAAAACTCGTCGATTGGAATCGTAGCAAAACAGAGATCTATGTAGAGTGGCGCAAAGAGTATGAATTGATGGGTTCTCCGGCTATCACCTAATGAGTGCGTCGCGTACGTCGCGTGGCGAGCCACGTCTGCAAACGGATACCATGCCAATGCTAGTCTGCGTCGGAGTCGACTGCACCCACATCCTCTGCTCCTCTGCTCTCTGCTCGTACTTGACTAGCGCGAGGAAATCAGGCACTTGACTCGAACAATTGTTTGAACGTATATGCTCTCACTGTCTTTTTTCTGGTGTCAGTGCATCAATACGCTGCGGGGCAAGGAGAACACCTCATCAATCCAATCCTTCAAACATCTTTTGCTATCGCATCCATTGGGGACGATGGGACCCTATGGAGATCCACTATAGTAACCAATTGGTCTCATCTCACGACTTCCCCCTAGTTGCTGCCTTGCTGGGCGGTGGGTGCAAGGTTCCAGTAGATGAGACAGTCGAACTGGGAATGCCCGCGCAGATAGAAGGGAAAATGGACCGCGAAAAGTGTCATGTGAGCTCAACGTTTCATGGCGAACGCAACGGAAGATACCAACCACACAGTAGCCTGCTCCTTCGGAAGGCGTCTTGATAGATGGTGCCTGCTCATTTCTAGACTGCGCATTGTAAAACGTTCATCAGCTACAGCACGTTAGTCCGGGCAATACCGAACGGGTCCTCTGTCTCCAGAGATCAGAAACGGGTGATATCGGCCCATGCGCTCACCCTGGCGGAATCGGACCGAGTTCAACTCAGCCATAGGGCTCCTGTCGAACGATCGCTCGAATATACCTTGACCCGAATCCGTGTAGTCTGGCACACCTTGCCGTTTACCAGATACCCTACTGGCGCTCCGATTATTTCGTCGGTGCATAGGCGGAAGCACTGGGAAGGTACCCCACCGAATGCTGCTCCAGATACAGCACTGGCTACCACGCCGATCGGTTTTGGGAGGCAGCTGTTCACTATATCTGTCCTCCTGTAACTTGCTAAGTTGGACGTCTCATTGCCCTCTCGCCCAGCGTTTTGGTCCTTATCGTCCCGGCGAGATTGATACTGGCTTGGAGGACCAGGGATTTCACCTTCAAGATCGTTCAACAGTGGCAGGCCCGTCCCTTGATCACCTTAATCGTCGACTACTCGTCGACTACTCTGGGTGAGACTGCGGTCGATTCGCGCCCGGAGGCTACGCTAGTCCCGCGCATAAAACATGCAAGAAGATAAACTCACCTGTCCTTCACGGTCGCTCTCCGCCCTTTGCCCCAGGCTATCCGAAATCCTGACTCGGAGCCGTCATTGTGCGGATAGCGATCGCCATCCCGCCAATCGTCGTCTTCCATAGCGCTGAAGTCTGAGAGGTCCGTCGCCGCTATCGCCCTAGTATGCTTTGCTGAACGGGCGATCTTCACAGATCTTGAGGATGGTTTGAGGATCGTGGGCCGGTCTGAGCGGATGGATCCCTGGAGCCCGCGCGAACAAACGCCTTGGACAACAACTTTGACCTTCGTCACCTCCGGGGATCTCGAACTGCAGTCCTCAACTAGTCGATAATCTTGTTTATCGGGTTTTGGCCGTCTGGTGCCTGCAGAGGAAGTCATTCTGTCGGCAGTTGCAGTGCAGACATGAAGGCTGGCCGACTCACAGACGCTGCAGGTGCCGGTGGCACCCGCGCGATATCCACCGAGACCTACCTGCGAAGCGCTGGGTAGCATTGCAGGCGAAGATTCGGCGATTTCTGGCGGTCATAGACCCAAAGGACGAGAGAGGTGCGCGATGTGGCGGGGACTCATTTCGCGCTTGTACTGCTTCGGCGTCTGCCGAGCTTCGATTGATGGACTGTAATGCCTCGTGTCTGGTTCTTGATGCGGTTTAAGCTCTTCTGAGGGTCTTCACTCGGTGGGAAGGGTGAACTCATGAGCAGTCGATTTATTCGGGATATTCAACAGGTGAAATGAACAAGCAGGCGAAGCTAAATGAATACGGGATCACTCTCCTCCTCACTCGGTGATATCGATTGTACAAAGAAACAAGAAATCAGGAAGAGAATTGGCTGAAGGTGGAAAGGGGATTCCAAATCTCTTGTGATACTCGAGGAGACGCCAGGACTATGGACCTAGTCACGGTTCCTCCTGGCGCGCTCTCGCAATAACTCCAATTCTGCCTTATCCCAAGGGAGGAGGAGTGGCAGGACGTGCTCGCCGATCACCCGACAATGCGTCGCGCAGTTTCGAAAGAGGGCCGCACGGCTCCTGACGGCGGCGAGCGCGATGAGCGGGGGTGCTTGCGGGATACGCTCGGAGTGGCTTCGCCAGCCAAGTTCGGTTATCTCAATGAGATCCTCATCGAGGATCCGGATGGGCTTCTTACGAAGAACGACAGGCGTAGGAGCGAGCGTGGCCCGCGCCGTGGGCGAGAGGCAGCCTTCCTGCACAGACTCCTCGCCGTTGCTGACAGGAGGTTTGACGGACTTCTCGTGGACGCCGGTCTTGCCGTTGGAAGGAACCGTTTTGAGGCCAGGGAGCGACAGCTGAGTGAGGTTTGAGTTATTCGCGGCGGCTGGCTGCAGACCGTCAAGGTCGGCAAGGGCTTTGGGGGTGATGGGTTCACCTTGCACCGGGCAGGAAGCCAGGCAATCGTTGACGTATGGCAGTGACGCCAGTTCCCGCCCCAAGCCCTCATGCTGTTCCAAGAGGTCGATATCGAGGACTGAGCCGGCATCGTGAACCGGCGTCAATACGGTTTCGACGGCAATGGCGGGTCCCTCCTGACTGAGCTGCTTGAAAAGGTTGAAGTCGGTACAGTTGAGCCACTCCGCCGTCTCGTCCCGTCCTGCGGATTTTTGTACCGCAATCTCCAGCATGTGTGCGGTAGCGAATGGCTCAGCTGCAGATTCATGTGAGGCATCCAACACATGGTTCGTAATTTGTAATGCTTTGGCAAGCAACATCTAATTACAGAACTTTCAGTCATTGTTTGATAGCGCTCTGTATTGGCCAGGTCTCACTTCGTCACCTGATCGTTTTCCCCTCTCTCGCCGCCGGTCAAGATCGAACTCGATCTTCTCCTGGATCGTCTGGTGATCCGGCAGATCGGAAGCATATCCTATGCTTGGGAGGTGCGGCAGAGCCGTTGGACTGTTCTGAGGCTGGGTCACCAGCCTTATGGTTGGCGATGTCGCCTTTTCACCGCACATCAGTCACCTCCTTCGGCTCTACCTCTCCTGACGACTTACCGTCTCTGCGGGCACTGCGCCTCGTTCAAATCTATCTATGTACTCTCTGTGGCCATACGCATACCCTCCGCTGAACTGGAAGCTGCAGGGCTCATCAATCACGTTGTCCGACGCGACGAGCGACCGAGGAGTGAACGTCGCTGGGACGGCCGTTTGTGCAAGAACAGGGCCGTGCATGGAAGCATCTTGACGCAATGCCTTCGCTAGCCCCGGCGTCATCCTACTGCTGGCCATTGAGATCTTTGCCGTGGAAGAGCGTATGATGCTGAACTGTGGTTACAGGTGGTGGATGATGGTAAAGATGATGGATGGACAACAACACGCGTCGCGCGACCTTTTAACGGCCAGTGCCGGCAGAAGCCGATGTCGGAGTTAGGTCCTCGCCGTTCTGGGCCTAGAAAGGTATGTTTTTGCATGATATCTAGCCCAATTAATTTTACGGATAACTGGTTGAATAGCTAGACGATGTTCGGGAAATCATTGAAGCACACAGGACCCGAAGATATTAATTCGACGATACGTGGCTATTTTACATGAATGAAAGAGAGAAACATCGGCAATACCATGTACGATTTATTTCCAAGAATCGCCAGACGCCAAAACGCGCTTCCGTATTCCTCTCAGACTAATGCCCGTATTTCTTGAGAGATCCAGCCGTGATTGCTGCGTACGACTGGCAAGCCTTGCTGGCAGAGTCCTCCCCTACGACCATGGAGGGATCATCATTGTCCACTTCTTCGTCCTCCGTACAGATATCGAGAGGGGGCACTTGGCTACTAGTGGATACTGGCGATAGATCCTGCTCGAGTGTCTCGCCAGAACCTTCCAGCTTCCGTTCTTCCCATGCCGCGCGAGGTATATCGCTGTAGGAGCGGGATATCTGGTGGTGGCCTTCCCCATCGTTATTCGGAAGCCTGTCAAGCTCTCCGCGCAGCTTCGCCCGCCCCTGCTCCCCAGGCGCGTATTCTCGCCTAGCCTTTCAAACGTGCCTCCGATGATTGTGGGCAATGCTTCGTCCCTCCCTGTGGCATTGCACATGGCGGAACCCTCGGGCACGGTATCCTCAGAATCATGGCGAGTGATAGTGACGTGGTGGAAATTTCCGAAGTGGTTAGTTATTCATTTTGCAATTGGGTGAAACTAGTGACTAATTGTTAGTTGACTGCACCTGGAATACGTCATTCCTTGGGCTTACCTCGTCTGCGTGTGGGTTGAGACGGCTCCGTCTACTGTCTTGGAAGGCTCCGTTTACCGTGGTGTATGGGCCGGTAAGAGCATGGGTGGATGTATAGAATGGAGCTGGAGGCAACATAGAAGCTATGCCAGCTTCAAAGATGGAGTCCGAGATGCTCCACATTTGTGGTAAGTATCAGTGGCACAGTGGCGGCAGGAGGTAGGTGCGCGTTCTGATGTGCCACCGCTTATATCCACGCCTTCGGCAAGAGCCGTCCCCTGGACCTTCCTGACCTTTGTCCCTCCTCGCCCATTGCGTTGTCCCTCTCGGACTCGCTAGACCTCTTCGTGGCCAGGGCTGGGAGTGTAGATCTGTCTGTGTGCCCACCCTGTGGGGCTATGCTGCTCACCCGCCGTTGCTGCTTGCGTCACCTCCGGATCCTGCTCTGTTCATGGTTTCTTGTCCGTCTAGCTGCAGTCGCGCACCTGGAGCTATCGAGGCACTGTACACTGTATACTCTGATATGTTCCGTACCGTGAATATTTCGATCTGATCTCCTTACGTCCCTCTGCAACCTATGATGTCGGCCTTGTGAGCAGCGCTGCCTGTGGCGGCTGCTGTGCCACTGTTTAGCCGGATTCAACTTGTTCTCCGGAGTTTTCGGGCCTTGGTAGTGTTGCCCGGGTTTTATGCTAGCTTGACCATGCACGCGTCCTCCGTCGAAGGCGGCGGGGAGATCACAGGGCGAGCTGCGGTACGCAAGCCCACACTCATACTGCTTGTTCGATTTGCATATCCCAACATGCAAAATTTCTGGTGCGATATCTGAGTCGGCCGTTGTCGTGCAAGAGAGACACCTGGGTCTTTCTTCTCCTCCAGTCGTAATACAACAGCGACTTGACCTCGTACTGTCGCTCTGAGACGAAGCTGTGTGACGAGCGCCTATGGCCGCCTCTCAAGGCCATCGGGATGCATCACTGGCAATGTACAGGTAGTAACTGTACAGCTGTTGGAGGATTTGCTTTGGTCATGGATCAACACGACCGTGAGCCAGACCGCCAGTCAATGTGGCTCTATCCGTGAAATTATTGAAGCATATCTTGGAGCCTTCGACGTTGTATACCCAAGACGCTTGGTTCCAGAAGCTGTGAAGCCCTAGACTAATACGGAGTCGTCCTCACTCGACATCCCGCGCCTTCATGGGTACGTTCATTTGACATCCCTTGACGATTACTTATTCGGAACACCTGGCGCGAAGCTAAAGGTGTGTCCTCTTCATCTTGGTCCCCTGGGCCTAAACCGCGATCCCTCGGTACATGTCCTGTGAGTGACCTTCGTTGCAACGTTGAGCTGACATGGGTACAGCTGGGCAGGATCGTGATGGCTGGTTGCGTCCGATGGGAATATGCTCATACTTTGCTGGGAATATTCACTTCGATTCATAACCAAAGTTCTTCCCTCTCGGTATGGCACAGTCGGGACTTCGGAATCGAGCCCCTTCATTATTCTGCGACACAGGATAAATTCAGTGATTCCCGTACCCTTCGAACATTTTCCCGTCGATTTTGTAACAGATAGTAGGCAGAAGTACCGAATATATTCTTGCTGCAGAATTTGACAGACTCGTACGCAAGCGGACGACGAGGAATCGCGGCTAACTCCGGACGTCAGTTTCCCGAGGAAGTCATCCGGCAAGCACCGGAGGGTAAGCCCGCACAACCGCTCGCCTTTTTGGGAAGTGTCCCGAAATAGCCCGGGTACCTTGATCTTGATGTAATCTCGGCTTCCACGTGCCGCGCCATGAGCAATTAATGCTAAGTCCGCCATGAGCATCGGAGACGGAAGCATATTTACTGTCTGTATATCGGCGTAGCATGCATAGCAAGCCGCAACCCAGCATAATATACTATAGAACAAGCATGTAGTTCTGTGATAGATACCAAAGTTAATTCCATCCGTGAGAGTTGTGCCGCTTCTGAGCCTTCTCGGGCGACGCGCCAATAATGTCCGGCATCCAGCTGCGTTTGGAAGATTGACTG
>ML213511.1:240272-394181 GCA_004369045.1 Heliocybe sulcata | reverse complement strand
GAGATTACATCAAGATCAAGGTACCCGGGCTATTTCGGGACACTTCCCGAAAAGGCGCGCGGTTGTGCGGGCTTACCCTCCGCAAGCACCGTGTCCAACTCTCCCCATCACCCGACAGCTGGTCCATCGCTCTCCCCATCTGCAGGGCTCTCCCGTCTCCTCTTCGAATGGTTTGAGTGACAGTGTACCGAACATAGAAAAGTATCTGGACGGCTATGGCTTTAGTCTCCTCAATACTCTGGTGGGATGAGACAGGCGCTGCACGACACTCGCCGGATAATACTATACTTCCACCATCTTCGGCTATTGCATGCCCTGTACGTCGCTCGGAGCTCTTGGAAATGAGCTGAGGGTGTCAGTTCCATCTCGCATCTTCACGGTGTCTGGACCTGCGGGCGGGCCAGAGCTGCCGGCGGAGGCTCTTGGGGAATGAGGGAGCTATCCTCAGGATCTCTGCTCGGGCGCAGCGAGAATGGCTTACGAAATGTATCCTCTCGAATTCGAGAGGGGAATCAGCTGACGGATATACGAGACGGGAATGTGCCAGCTAGCATGCTTCTTCCTCAGGGGTTCTGACGGGTGCTGTCCACGACGCTGTTGAAACCCTGGACGCTACGATCCTAGCTTCACTCGTTCACGGCCATCGTCTGTCGACTGTTGAGTCCCCTTCGTCAGTGTTGGACAGAGCGAGTGGGACCCACTCACCGGTCGCCTCTCCTCCTGGTAGTCGCGCCGGCGATGAGAGATTCGAACACTCACCTGCGGACGCTTCCTTGCTGAAAACCGATGCGGCGGGCAGGCGAGAACTCGCACTGCGTCTGGAGATTACCGGCTGATGTCAAACATAGCACCTGGGAGAGTAAACTCACGAATGCTCCCAGTGTTCTCGACTCTCTGCATTCCCTGATTTTGGCGCTATCTTACCTGCGCTCTCTTCATACTGCCCACAGCACCTTAGGTTGCGTGAGTGGGGTAATTTGTACCTTGACGCACCTTTTCTAGATGAACCTTCAGGTCACCATTGTCCCAAGCTCGTGCACAACCTTGTCTTCTCGTGCCGGCACGCGGAGCCCCCGAGGGCCCTCCATCCAATTTCACCAATTTCAAGGAAACATCGCCATCATCTTCGCAAGGTCTTCCGACCTCTCGATCTTCTCCGATCTTGAAGTACTGCTACTCCTGCCTCGCTTCTCGCCGATTGGACCAATGGTGCTCTTACTTACCATGGTTTTCACGTCATTGGCCATGTTCGAGGGTCAGTCGGTGTCTAGTACAGCTGGCCTTGTCATCCGGCTCCCTTCCGACAACCCAATTTCTGCAGACGCGGTGAGTATATTCGAGGATGCGGTACAGACGCGACTGGCATCAGACTTACGGACGCTGCAGGCGCCGGTGGCACGGACGCGACATGGTCTGGGACCTGCCTGCTGAGTGCTCAGTAGCTGGCAATCAAATATGCTGTAGCTGATCAAGGGTGTCTGGTCTATCTGGACGTGCAGGACGAAGGAACGGGGCGGTGTGGCGGCGGCTCATCGCGTCCTTGCGCGGGTTTCGGCACTCGCCGAGCTTCGAATGATGGACTACAGTGCCTCGTGTTTCGTTCTGGAGCACATCTGACAGGTTGGTCGTGGTAATGAAACTTTCACTCCCATAGTGCAAGCAATACATTGCGAAGTTGGAAACAGTGCGGGATATAAGTACAAGCAGCAACAAGAAATACGAGGTCACTCCTCTTCCCAAACTCGCCATCCTATTCATACAAGAGATACAAAGAAAATCAGCACAACCCGACGACTATCCTCCAATCAGCTATCGTACAAGGTGGAACGAGAGAAATTTATACTTCTATTCTTTCATTCCAGCTTCAAGGTTTACTCGAGCTTCACCTCCCGCAACGCGGCCATGTCCTCCTCCTCCCATCGATATGCGAGGGGCATGATGAGTGTGCCCATCGTCGGACTCGGCGCAGCAAGCTCGCGCCAGAAGCGGCCGCGATACTCTATCGAAGCGGGCGCAAGGAGGGTCGTCTTCTTGCCGACAGCGCTGACCGGTTTGGTGTATGGCATCGAGTACCAGGCGGGCGCTGGCGCGCTAGCTCGGGGTATCTCTGCGAGCGGCCCGTTCAGAATCCGGAGCAGTTTCTGGCGGTGAGCGACAGGCGTAGGGGGCCGAATGACCCGAGCCTCGAGCGGTAGGCACCCGCCAGAGACGATCTCGTCGTCGTCGCTGACGAGAAACTCGGCGGGCTTCTTCTGGGCGAGGAACATGTCGGCGTCGGGAGGAGTAACGACGGCAGGAAGCGAGAGAGGGGATGCCTCGGGTTCATCTGAGATGTTGGGCTGCGCAGCTTCGACATAGCAGATTTTATCGCAGTCCCACCACTCTGGTCTCTCCTCCCATCGCTTTGGCCTCGGAGCAGCAAACCTGGTTGCGACCCACTCGCTAGGCGGATTCAGAGCGGACTGTGCCGGAAGGTCTGTAATTTGATGTGTTATTATGGCACGCATCTAATGACAGATCCTTTAGTTGGAATACGAGCAGCCAGATGTCGCCGTGACACTCACCATTTGGTTTAGCGTGGTAATATTCCTCTCGGCTGAGGTGCCCATGGCCCAATACTCGTTCAATTCGTCGGTAGTCAGACCATAGAGTCTGTCAAACATGTGAATGAAGCGAGGGGCGCTCGACGCGTAGGTCGCGCTGTCTTGTAGCTGTGACACGGCCTGTACGGTTGATGTCTCCGACTAAGCCCTCTGAATTAGCCGTCTTGATCTGCCACATGACTCGCGACGACTTACCTGTTCCACGGCTGCGGACGCTTGATCGGTGCGATCGGCGCGCGCGATTGTCTCGCGATTGCCTCTCTCCTCCATTCCTTGGTCGCTTTTGGGGTTACTCGACGCGTCGGGCGCATGGGGTGGCCGCGTCGCGGCAGCAGGGGCTGGAGCTTCCACGGTGGCACCCTTGGACGGCAGCAAGCGGTCTTGGGTCTTCATGAAGCCCAATTTCAACTGCTTATCCTTTAGAGATCCCAGCGATTGCAAAACCATGGCTAAGCACTAAGTGTCGTGGACGATGGATGAGGTTCAAGTTGAAGACAGGTGAGTACGCGCATTGTTCGTCTTTTATGGTCACCGCCGGCAGATGCCGAGGCCGAGACCCTGGCCTTCGCTTACCTTGGGCCTTAAAGGGTTTCCTCCACGCGTGCAATCTACGCTGATATCCTGCAGATACCTCCCTAGAACGCTGGAAGGACTTCCTGCAGAATTCGGGGGCGGCATATCCGCCCGACGCCACGCCGCCGATGTATGCTCATTTAACGAACTTCTGGGAATACTACGATATTTTGACTGATTGCAGCTCTGCGCTACGCTGAAAGGTACAATCTCCCTTCGTTGATCAAGCTCCATCCATGGACTCCTCCGCCTACACCATGGTTAAACCCATGGGAGCCGATTACCGTGTCTTCGCTTCGCGGTTGTGCTGTCCTCAGGGCAGAGATAACGACTAACCTTCCTAATTCGGTCCATGAGCGACTGCTACGCCGGACTATCAGCCTGTTCTCCAGTGGCATGGGCCCCTATCGTATAGCAACCCGCTGTCTTCGGTTGGTCTTCGGTGGTGGCACGGGTTGATCGGTCCAGCGGAGGCACCGAAGCTTCGACGATACCAAGTTATCGAGGATGACTTCAGCCATCGAAACAGTACGCTCTAGTGGCCGAGCTGTGGCACGAGGCAAGAAAAGAGCGATCGTACCGATGCGCCACCAATTATCATCTCGGGATGCCTGGCCATGCCTGCATCAATTACGTCTGGTCCCTAAGCCCGTATCGAGGTCTTTTCAACTCGTTGGGACGCACCCTCAACATTCTAGGTGTTGTGCGTCTCCCTGTTATCGGTTCTCCTGTTCTGTCCAAATTTCCTCTGCGCTGGAAGGCTGGCAGTACCTTGTACTCATACGTCGAAGTACCTGTCATATAATGTATGCTTCTTATATCATTAGGCTCGCAGAACATCGAATGGCTTCAGATCACAGACCAACACCTTGCAAACGAAATTGAAGCTCGATATCGGGCTTGCTGGAATTGAGGCTCCTTGAGGAAGCTCTAAGACGCATCAAGACCCAATGTGGCGGCAAGGTCAATTGTGGCTAATTTAGCGGAAGAAACCAGTACCTTTTTAATTTCCATTGGTTTTGCGCCCTTGCCAGGATGCTGCCTTCATTGTATGAGAGGCGTACAAACTCCATCGGCTGAGTGGTAAAGCACAGAGTGGCATCACAGAGGGCGACTGAAGTACTGACGCTTTAAATTTGTGAATTAATGCATTGATCGCATCATCGTCGCGTGGCGGAGCTGCGTCCACAAACGGAAATCCTCGCCTGTTCTCTGGAGTCTGAAGGACTTGACTGCGACTCCGTCGCGTCCCTTGTTCGCTCCTACTTGACTAACATGTCAGAACTCGACACTGGACTCGGAAAATCGTAATGAACGCGTATATTTTCAGTGTCTTTTTGTGCGACGACACGCTGCGGACACGGTGAACAGTGAACACCTCATAATCCAAGCCTTCGAACATCTTATGGTATCGCACCCATTGGAAACGACGGGACTCTGTGGAAAATCTTTACAGGAATCCATAGGTTTCATCTCACGACTTCGTCCCAGTTGCTATTCCACACACTTGCCGGAGCGCTGAGTGGAAGTTTTGCTCGGATAGAAGGACGATGGGTTGCGGTAAGTGTCATGTAAACCCAGGACCAACGTTCAGTGATGAATGCTCCAGAAGATGCGAGCCGTACGGCTAGCCTGAACCTTCGTAAGGCATTCTGATGCCGGCTGCCTGCTCCACTCTGGACTGTAACATTGTGGGCAGTAGCAGTCGTCTAGCACGTCCGCTTGGACTACACTGAAGGGGACCTCTGTTTCCAGAAAGCAGGGACGGATGATACCCGCCGATGTACTTGCCTCGGCAAAACCGTGGCGAGTGCAGCTCAGCCACAGGGTTCCTGTCGAACCATCACTCGGATACACCTCGCCTCGAATCGACGCAGTCTGGCGCTCTCTGTGGATTACGAATCGGACTGTCATATCGGTTCTCAGATAATTATCGTCAGGGCGTAGCTGAAAGCGGTGGGAAAGGGACCCACCGCCTGCTGCTCGAGGCACAGTACTGGCTGGTACGCCGATGGCTTTAGGAGGCAGCTGTTTCTTGCCTCTTCCCTACCCTGACTCGCTAAGCTGGTCGCCCTATTGCCCCTCTGGCCCAGATCTCGGGTACTTGTCGTCCCAGTAAACTTGGTATGGGCTCAGGTCCTGGTTGGATACGGTCGGTCTTCTACAGCCGCCCTCTTACCTCTGTGCCCGGCTATCCGAAATACTGGCTCGGTAGCCGTCAATGTGAGGATAGTGATTGCCATCCTGCCAATCATCGTCCCACATTGTGGCGAAGTCCGAACAGTTGCACCCTCGCTGTTGCCCAATTACTCAATCTCTCTATCCGACTTGTTAAGCGGGGGATCTTCCCTCATCTTTAGGTCGTGTTGAGACTCGTGGCCAGGTCTGCGCGGATGGATCCCTAGAGCTCGCGCTAACAAATGCCTCGAACGAGGATTTTGAGCTTCGTCACCTTCTGTGACCTCGAATTGCAAGTCCAGGATAGCCGATAATCTCGTCGTTTGGACAGATGCAGTGCAGATACGAGGACTGAGCGATTTACTGCAGCTGCAATTGCCGGTGGCACAGACAGCATATCCATGGAGACCTACCTGCGAAGCGCTACGTAACATTTCAGGCGATTTCTGGCATCCATGGACTCAGAGGACGAATGAGATGTGCGGTGTGGCGGGAACTCATTTCGCGCTTGTACTGCTTCGGCATCTGCCGAGCGATGGACCGCAAATGCCTCGTGTTTCGGTCTTGCAGCGGACCGGGTTCTTCTGAGATTCATCGCGTGGTGGGAAAGAGGAACCCATGGGCCGTCAAATTCATTTGGAATATACGGCATGCGAAATGTACAGACAGGCAAAGCTAAAGGAATACAACATCGCTCTCCTCCTCCTCACTTCGGCAATCCTGATTGTACAAAGAAACAGAAACTCAGACAGAGAATTGGCTGAAGGTGGAAAGGAGATTCGAAGTCTCTTGTGATACTCGAGTAGACGCCAGGACACTCAACCTAGTCGCGGTTCCTCCTGGCGCGCTCTCGCACTAACTTTAATTCTGCCTTGTCCCAGGGGAGGAGGAGTGGCAGAACCTGCTGACCGATCACCTGACAATGCGTCGCGCATTCTCGAAAGAGGGCCGCACGGCTCCTGACGGCGGCGAGCGTGATGAGGCGGGGTTCTTGCGGGATACGCGCGGAGTGGCTTCGCCAGCCAATTTCGGTTATCTCAATGAGATCCTCGTCGAGGATCCGGATGGGCTTCTTACGGAGAACAACAGGCGTAGGAGCGAGCGTGGCCCGCGCCGTGGGCGAGAGGTAGCCTTCCGGCACGGACTCCTCACTATTGCTGACAGGAGGTTTGACGGACTTCTCCTGGATGCCGGTCTTGCCCTTGGAAGGAACCGTGTTGGGGCCAGGGAGCGACAGCTGAGTGAGGTTTGAGTTATTCGCGGCGGCTGGCTGCAGACCGTCAAGTTGGGCCAAGGCTTTCGGGGTGATGGATTCACCTTGCACCGGGCAGGAAGCCAAGCGATCGTCGACGCATGACACTAGTGGCGCCAGCTCCTGCCCCAGGAGCTCGTGCTGTTCTAAGAGCTCGATATCGAGGACTGAGACGGCATCGTCAACTCGTCGAGGCCCAGTTTCGACGATAGTGACGGGTCCCTTCCGACTGAGCTCCTCGAGGGACCTGGAGTCAGTCCAGTTAACCTGTTCGGGCGTCTCGTCCCATCGTGCGGGTTGGTACAAGAGTTTCCAGTACTGGTGCGGCAGCGAACGAATTTGTGCCAGGTTTATGCGAGGCGCTCAGCCCAAGGTCAGTAATTGGATTGGTTGTAAGGAGCACCATCTAATTACAGATCTTTTAGTGACCGTTAAATGGAACTCTGTGGTAACCGGGCCTCACTTTGTGGCCTGGTTCCTTCTCCCTATCTTGGACCGCGCTAACACTGGACTCGATCTTCTCCTCGATGGTCTGGTGATCCGGGAGATCGGAAGCATATCCTATGCTTGGGAGGTGTGGCAGAGCCGCTGGGACGTTCTGAGGCTGGGTCACCAGCCTTATGGTTGGCATTGTCGCCTTATCACCGCACATCAGTCACCTCCTTCAGCTTTACCTCTCGCGACCACTTACCGTCTCTGCCGGCACTGCGCCTCGTTCAAATCTATCTATATATTCTCTGTCTCGATACTCATACCCTCCGCTGAACTGGAAGCCGCAGGTCTCATCAATCACATTGTCCGACGCGAGGAGCGACCGAGAAGTGAACATCGCTGGGACGGCCGTGTGTGCAAGAACAGGGCCGTGCATGGAAGCATCTTGACGCAATGCCCTCGCTGGCCCCGGCGTCACCTTGCTGTTGGCCATTGAGACTTATGCCGTGCAAGAGAGTATGATGCTGAACTGTGGTTGAAGGTGGTGGACGGTGGTAAAGATGATGGATGGATAACAACGCGCATCGCCCGACCTTTTAACGGCCAGTGCCGGCAGAAGCCGATGTCGGAGCTAGGTCCTCGCCGTTCTGGGCCTAGAAAGGTATGTTTCTACATCATATCCAGCCTAAACAAGCTCACAGATGGCTCGCTATAGGGCTAGAATATGTTCGAGAAATCACTAAAGCTCCCACGACCCGAAGATATTGACTCGACGATACATGGTTATTTTACATGAATGAAAGAAAGAGAAGTCGGTAACACCATGAACGATGTGCCCCTCAGGAATCGCCAGACACCAAAAGTGCACTCTCCTCTGCCTATCCGACTAATGTCCCTCTTTCTTGAAAGATCCAGCCACGACTGCCGCGAAGGACTGGCGTCCCTTGTAGTCAGAGTCCTCCGCTGCGACCGTTGACGAATCGTCATCGTCCACTTCTTCATCCTCAGCGGAGGTCTCGAGAGGAGGCACGTGGTGACTGGAGAATGCTGGCGACAGGTCCGGGTCAAGTGTCTCCCCAGAACCTTCAAGCTTTCTGTCTTCCCATGGCGTACGAGGTATATCGATGTAGAAACGGCATATCTGGTGGTGCCTTTCCTCTTCATTGTCCGGAAGGCTGTCAAGCTCACCCCGCAGTTTCCGCCACTGCCACTCCTCCAGAGGTATATTTTCGCCTAGCCCTGCCATCCTGCCTTTGCTGCATGCCTCGTTATACTCTTTGTCTGTCTCTGTATTTTTGTGCATGGTGGCACGCTCCAGCACATGATTCTTAGAATCGTGGCGAGTGGCTCTGGTTTGGTGTAAGGTTCCCAGTAGGTTAGTGATTGGTTTTGTCGTTGGGTGAAACTAATAACTAATTGTTAGATGACTGCACCCGGGATACGTCATTTCTTGGGCTTACCTCGTCTGCCAGTGGGTTGAGACGGTTTCGCCTGTTGTCTTGAGATTCCCGATTGCTCAAGGTGGTGTTGTCGGTGAGGACATGGGTGAATGTGTAGAATGGAGCGGGAGGCAGCATAGAAGCTATGCCAGCAGCAAAGAGGGACTCGGCGATGTTCCCCATTGAAAGGTAACTGTCGGTGGCTGAGTTGTGGCAGGAAGGAGGAGAGGCGGGCGTGCCACCGTTAGCATCCACGCCTTCGGCACGAGCCGGTGCATGGACCTTGTCGATGCCTTTGCTCTGTAGCCTGTTGGATTGTCTAGGCCATGACCAGGGCTGGTTGTTTTCATCTCTGTGCTGCTCTGTGGGCTCATGCGGTTTATCCCGCCATACCTGCTTGTGTGATCCCTGCCTGCATTCGCAGTTTACTATGGGTCGGGCTAAATTTGTACGACGGGGGACTATGACATATACTGATATGTCTTGGCAGCACTATCAATATCGTAACCGTCTTGAGGCCTATGCTATAACACTGCCCGCACCGATCATGGTACTCGTCTGTGGCATCTATGCAAAGGCTGCTGGCTATTACTTAAGTACTTGGTTGATGTAGGTCTCTCACCGGGAACTTTTGCTGAGAGGTTTGAGAGTCTTCCAAATTAAATTAGCTATCAGACCAGTGGTAGAAGAATTGTGCCCGCCAGGACCACTGCGGCCAACTCCGATCTGGTGTGGGAGAAGACTGGAATTTGCGATATACTCCGGCCATCCTTGAAATGCGCTGTGTAATTCTTCAGATACACTCGAACGTTGTAGGATCGAAGGGCGGTACAGTATATGCAAACGCACGAACTGCAAGGATTGAATTTGGGATTGAATTTGAATGGGTTCTCCGGGTATCACCTAATGACAGCGGGAGTCGCGTGGCAAGCCGCGTCCACATAAGCATGCCATTCTCGAGCCTTTTGACTCAAGCTGTAGCTGTCTGGCAGTCCTGGCTTGTGGCGTATCCTCGACGTTCTCGCTGGACTCCCGAGGTCGACTCTGCTTATTGATGTGAACGCTTACGCTTTTGATACCTTTCCCTGAATGCTTCGTGAAACGGTACGCAGCGGACCAGTGAACTCTCATCAAGCCAGTGTCTCGAACATCTTCCGCTATCGCATATCCTCGAGATGACCGGATGCGATATATAGCCGCTTCAGGAGCTATGTGACTTCATCTCCCTATCCGCTCAGAATAGGAGGCCCGGGAACCGGCGACAACAATGAGTGGAATATTTTGGAAGGCGAGGAAGCGGAAAGCAGCATATCTTCTTAGACGACGGAAGGATAATTTGCAAAAAGCATCCTCAGAATCAGGGATAGCGGGGAGGGAGAATATGACACGGAGTATGGCAACCCTACCTGGGCGACAGGGATGACTGGCTGCCTCGGTGGTGGAGCCTCAGGCACCACAATTCTACTCCCTGGACGGTGACTCCTGCCTCAGGCATTAATCTGGACAACGCTGAACTGATTTTCTTTCTTCAGTGGACGAAATTAGGGCGGTGTAGACGAAAGTACTCACTCGGACGAGATCCCAAAACTATTGTCCGTGTTGCTGCTACAAGTTATATGTAAAGCGACGCGGGGCCTTTTGGAGGCAGGTAAACCGACCGTCATGACTCTGGATCAATATCTTAGTAGTACCTCTCATCGTGGACCGAGCCCGGATGCCCTTAGCCAGATACCGTCACCCAGATACCTCAGGCCTGGCTCCCAGTCGTCGCACTCGCGAAATACGCACGCATATCCAAGGATACGGTCTATACTCGGATGGCACTAGTCAGTCAATCGATGGGTCCTGTCGCGGATGAGTCTATGCAGGCCCGGTTCGACATGACGATGCGCATCAGAAACCCCGTTCGGGTAGCTGCAGAAGAGGTCAAAGACTTACGGACTGCCTCCTCATTCAGGACTCGCCCTCGCCACATCTTGTTTGACGGCTCCAAGATAATAGCTGCAGCTCGACTCGCCCCGGACGTCCACTTCCTCAGCCGACGATATGTATCAGGACGCACCCTCGTATTCTCGAGGATCTCCGACATCAGCAGACAGACGCCAGTGTTGCTCAGATCCTCACGGCGTTGATGTTGACGCTACGCACAACTCCGGCGTCATCTCAGACATCGGACACTCATAACGATGAACTCACAGACCATGCCATAGTTTCGACGCCTCTCTATCTCCCTCGCATTCTCAGCCGCTCGCATTGCTTTCCCAAGTTGGGATGCTTATGGTGGCAATCAAGTTGTCTTAATGCCTTGCGTGCCGATGTCCGTCCCAGCTCTGCAGACTACTCTCATGGAGTGGAATCACGGTCCACCGGACGAGCTTGTTGTCGTTGCTATCTGTTGCGTCACAGAGGCTGCCGATCGTCCCTGATCTTGAGCGTTCGTATGCCGCTTGCGATTGCCTCTGCGCCCAATGGAAGCCTGGTGTCCTCATAAACGACCACTATATGACTTCCGGTTCCGGAGCGTTGAATATCCAGTTCCATCCGAGAAATAGACGTCTCAAGCCTTGCTTGTGACCGTCCTGGACCTATTGACGCTATGAATCAGGAAGTTGTGGTGGTAGTTATGCGACCGTCCAGAGACTCACAGGACCTGCACATACCGGTGGCATGATCAGGAAGCTACCCAGGAGGCACTCAGGACCTGGCCGACGCCTCTCTGAAGCGGATCGGAGGACTTCTAGCGGTCATAAACATGCAGGACTGAAGAGAGGTTCGGTGTGGCGGGAACTCGTTGTGCCCTTGTCCTGTTTCGGCATCTGCCGAGCTTCGCTGATGGGACAGCAATGCCTCGTGTTTCGCTCTTGACGCGGATTAGGCTTTGTTGGAGGGTCCTGACGCAGTCAGAGGTGAATCTTTGTGCAAGCGACTTGTACTGGATATACAAACGGTGAGATAGGCAAGCAGCGAAACCAAAGAACTACGCGAACACTCTCCTCCTCGACTGCTCCGCCCAATCATACGCGAGGCAAAGAAAACCGCACAATAACTCGACGACGATTCTATCATCTACTCGTACACTACAAACCCATGAGCGGTAAAACGGAAAGTGAACTTTGTTTATATACTGGCTATCGGCTCCTCCAGACCATTTACTCATCGTGCACGTCGGTGACACATCTCTTACCTCCCAACGGAGGACAAGGACCCATAACCATAGCGCCCATCATCGGATTCTGCGCAGCTAGGTCGCGCCAGAGACGACCCTGCTTCTCGATGGCAGCGAGCGTCTGTCGGAAATGCTCGCCGGCAACTCGTGCGCCCGCGGATACCAAGAGGGTGCTTGTGTGTGGCCCCACCCACCAGCTTCACTGATCTCTGCAACACCCTCGTTGAGAATCTGGAGCAGTTTGTTTCGATGTGCGACGGCTGGAGGGGGGCGAATCACCCGCGATGCGAGCGGAAGCTGTCCGCCCTGCACGAACTCGTCGTCGGCGCTGACGAGGTGCTCAACGGACTTCTCGTATACGAGCTCCACAGGATAGTTAACAGGGGTGATGACGGTGGGGAGCGAGAGGGAGGATGTGTCAGAGTTAAGCGACGACGTGGGCTGACGGTCGTCAGTGTCGGCGAACGGGTTGAAACTGATACGTCCCAGAAGGCGCGGTTCACGCAGTACCAGATCATCGTCGGTGCACGAGAGGTTGGCAATCTCCTGCATGAGAAGCTCGTGTTCGTGCAAGATGTCTCTATCGAGGGCAGCTGCTGCGTCGGTGACCGGGGACAGGGTGGCATCGACAGCAGTGATGTTCCTTCCGTGCGTGAGCTCCTCGACGGCGCTGAAGTCGTCCTGCGAACTCAAGGACCATTGGGACCCATCGAGGTGTGAGCAGTCGCGTGCGGTTTCGCCGAGGTTGGTAATGTTGTTTGTCAAGGGCGACAGCTAATTACCAATTTTTTAGTTGATAGCTCCAAGGGTAACCCGTTTAGGGACCACTCACCTTGTCGTTCAGCTTGGTCAAAATCCCCGGCGACCCCGTATTGTCGTATCCGAGACTCTCCTCCATTGTCGAGCAATGCGGGACATCCATTACGTCGATGGTGCTTTGTGCAGTAATTGCATTGTCCCCCGACTGTGTTACCAACCGTATCGTTGGCATCGATGCCTAATTGTCGTAGATCAGTCACCTTCCTCTGCTATACCTCTCCTGACGGCTTACTGTCTCTGCTGGCACCGATCCTCCAATGAATCTATCTATATACTCCCGGAGGGCAGCATACTTGTCCTGGACTTTATCGAATAAGTTCTCCGGCTCGGCAGGCGATTGCGATGGCAGCATCTCTGCCATTGCTGAAGGGGCTGGGGCTAGGTCATGCTTGGAACCAGATAAACGCAAGAGAGTCTTGGCGAGGCCCGACTTGATCATGTTGTGCACTACCAGTGGGAATGTCATTTTGCAAGAGGATTCAATGCTGATGGATTCTCGTAGGTGATGGGCGATGGTCAAGTTGATGATAGATCAAGATGCACATTGTTCGTCTTTTACGGCGCCGCCGGCAGATGCCGACGCCGGTACCACGCCCTGGACTCTTCTGGACCTGGAAAGGTATCTACGTGCATGGTGTTGACTCTAAATACCATACAGATAAATCTCTGCAGGCTGAAACATAACCGCAAGTCATTGAAAGCACCCTGACATATCGAACCGACTTCATATCCCCCTCACAGTTGAACGAAATGGAAGCTAATAACACTATCAACTATGTCGACAGAGCGTGGCGCCCTGTCCCCGTAAGATTCGCCGACGCTTCCGTCAAGTATACCCCCTCATTCGCAGTCCCACTCACACGGGATACTTGTCCGCTTTGGCACGAAGACAAGAGGCGGCTGCCTAGACTGGCGGCTGCATCCATTCCCCCAATCTTCAAGAAACTTGGAAGGGAAGACTCGCCGCGGCTCCGGTATCGAGCAGAAAGGGTTCTGGATGTCTCGCTTCTTCTGAGGTCCAGCCACTACTGAGGCGTATGTATTCTCAGTCTTGCGACTAAAACCTTCAGGTACCACGGTGGAGGAGCTTTCATCATACCCTTCGTTTTCCGCCAAAGTGTTAAGGAAATGGGTGGAAGGTCTTGGTCATTCATCTCACGGTAGTTCTCGGACTTGCGGTCTTCCCAATGGGTCCGCGGGATCTGGATGTAGACACGAACCAACTCTTCGTATGTCTCCTCACCCTCCCTCGGCAAGCTGAGAAGCTGATCTCTTAGCCTCGACCGCTCCGACTCCACCACAGGCAAACTTCGTCAAGCCCTGCAAACGCGACCTTGGTAATGATGGCCAATGCCAGCTCATATTCTTGCCCATCCTCGGGAGTAGTTCGCCTTGGGATGCTCCTCAGCAAATTATTCCAAGAACTATGCTGATTTGCAGTGGTGTGGCGGACGGGTTCCCAACGGTTTGTTGTTACGTTTACTACAGGGTAAAAGTAACAACTAAACTGTCAGTCAACTGCATCCGGAATCATTTGGATCTGTGGCTTGCCTCGCCCGCGAATGGGTTAAGACGAGCACCGTGAACGTCCCTGTTGATCAGGTCGTTGTTGTTACTTGTGGCATGGGTGAACACGTCCAGTGGGTTTCGATGCCAGACGGACTCATCAGCGGCGGTAAAGAGGTGGTGAGTGATCCCATGCATTGATTGGTATATGTCGGTGGCTCGGATGTGGCAGGTAGGGAAAAGGTGCGCATGATGTGCCACTGATTTGCCACTGATTATAATCACAGCTTCGGCAACTGCCAGCCCGACCTTACTGATGTCTTTATTCCATCTCGGCCCCATAGGTCGTCTCTCGTGGACTCTACGAACTATCTCGTAACTAGAGCGAGCACTTCTTATCGTGCGCTGTCCTGTGCGGTCATGTCGTTCATCCTCATGTAACTGCTTGTGTCGATCGCTTTGAGAGGATATGCTACCTGGTTCCAGAAGCGCTTCTTGCGAGGTAACGTTGCACTGTGCGCTGTATCAGATACGGTCCATCGAGCGCTCCCAGTACCTGCCCAAGTATATAAGCGCTGTCGCTGGACGCTCCTTGCCTTGAGGATTGTCCATATACTGTTACATCATGATGAAGCGTCGTTCGTGCACCACGACTTGAACCCATACATACAAGGTCTTAGGGCAAGTTTTCACTTATTTCTAGTGCGATGAATTTCTGAGAAAGTTTGGCAGAAAGTCCAATGGTGTGGCCGCAGATCCCATCAAGCCTTGCGACACGTGTACGGACAGGGCTGTGCAACTTTCCCTGAGATGTACGCGATATCCTCCAAATCCCTGAGGACGACTATGAATGCTTCTTTGTCGCGCTCATACTTCCTGTGCATCTACACCGCACTGAATACCCTCAAGTAGTCCCGAGGTTGTCCGGTCACTGCTCGCCATGATGCTGGCAGCAATGCGATGAACCCAGTCATTCTGTCTGCATGGGCGGTCATAGTGTAGGTCGACCAGCGTTCGAAGATTCAAGTCCGAGGAGGAAGCCAATGACTACACGGAAGAATATCCTTTCTGGATATATGCCGCCCGAACCGGTGTATACTGATATCAAATACAACCCGCTCGTGGTCGCAGGGCCGACCTCTTGGGAGAGTTCGTCAAGAAGGCCGCCTTGATATGGTTCGAACACCGAGATTTGTTCGCGGACTGGCGTGGGACTGGGCTGGAAGAGAAGCTCAGACGTAAGACGTTGTCTCCCGCAATTTTCGGTATATGCTGACCAGAATCCAGCTTACTCCAACCACCCCGGACTCTCATGCGTAGCATAAAGTCACTGCTACACAAGAACGGAAATAGCTCCAGATAGGCTGCAGGCTCCTCCTATCAAGGCTTTGCGATTGGCTCCCGGAGAATGAGGCCAGGTTATGTTACCTTGGCTGCGTAAAACTGACGGCACGCCCATGGTCACATAGCACAAGTGCCGACTGTGTCGCCCTAGGATCGGCGTGGAAGACTTCGGCGCTCGCACATACATTCTCCGGTGATCAGTAGATACGCAGAGACCTTAGCCCGGACGGGCATCTGCACGAAATGTGCACGACTGCTGTGTAAATCTCGGAGGCCGAGCCTTCCGAGTGCCCGTCGTATATATACCGGGGGTCAACCGTGACACCTAAAATCGACAGGAAATCCCGTTCTTCGCTATCATGGCTCTTTCACTTATCCAATGGGGACTTTTGTCTGCCATCGGCCTTCTGCTATTGCACCGCTTGCGACACTTGTTCGTACGGGGGCCTTTCCACAATATTCCGGGACCGGCTTCTGCTTCCCTTCTCTCAGGTGCGAGCGTTCAAAACATTGACATACCTGCACTCACAGCTGGACGATGTAGGCAATCTGAAGCAGATATTTGACAGTAACGGATGGGACTTTCACCGCTCACTTTTGGAACAATACGGATCGGTCGCCAAAGTCGCAGGCTTCCTTGGGGTAATTTGACTTTGATCCATGGACTGTCAATTTCTAACGGCAATGCTCTTAGGAGGAGAGACTATTCATTTCGGATCCTTTAGCTTTGTACCACATCGTCATTAAGGAGCTGCCCCAATGGGACGAGCCTCGGTTTTTCTATCGGTAAGCCCTTTCATTGCTCTCCATTGCAAGATAGCCAAACACGACACCAAGACTCAACTACTTGTTATTCGGGGATGGGGTTCTTGCTGCCGAAGGTAATCCGGGTCTTGTTTAGTAACAGCGCGCAGTAAAGACGTGCGAATTCTCTTAGGCGAGGAACACAGGAAGCAGCGCAAGATGCTGAATCCGGTTTTCAGTGCGAAGCATCTTCGTGATATGGTTCCTATATTTCTCGATGTCTCATACGAGGTAGAGTGGCAGTTATATTGGTGAATTGACATGCTCTCATGTCTGGTCAGCTCCGGAGCGTTATTACGAACAAGATAAAGGACGGTGCTACCGAGATCGACATGCTCGACTGGATGACCAGGACCGCACTCGAACTCATCGGCAGAGCGGGCCTTGGATACAGCTTTAATGTTATGCAAGACGGCAGCATTGACGAGTACGGATCTTCCATCAAAAGCTTATTGTAAGTGCCGCACACATCCACCGTACTGAATCAGCCTGATGCGCATCCGGCTTAGCCCAATTCTTTCGGACTACATGGTATTTGGCGACGCTCTCCCGCCGCTCATGAAAATCGGTTCTCCCAGTTTTCGACGGGCGGCGGTCGAGACACTCCCTAGCAAAGGCATCCAGCAGATCAAGGAAAAGATCGATATTATGGAAAAGACATCTAAACAGATTTACCAGGAGAAACTCACCGCTCTGCAGCGCGGCGATGACGAACTCGCGAAACAGGTTGGCGGCGGAAAGGATATCATGAGCCTTCTACGTACGCTGCAACTGTTGCCGCTGTCCCCGCGCTGGCCGTTAACGTTCGTCTCTCGTTTAGTAAAGGAGAATCTGACTGCCTCCGAGAAAGACCGGTTGCCCGTATCCCAGGTTCTGGGGCAGATGACGTACGCGACTCACTTGCCCGCTATGCGCGAGACTCGAGCTTACATTGGCGATTAAGATCGCTGATCTTCGCCGCCATGGACACCACCTCGTCTGCGCTCTCCAAGATCCTCTATCTGCTCGCCACGCATCCAGAGGTGCAGGACAAGCTCAGGCACGAAGTACGCGAAGCGCACGCAGCGGGCGAGTTCACGTACGACACACTGGACAAGATACCCTACCTGGAGGCCATATGTCGCGAGACTCTGCGCCTGTTCGTCCGTTCTTACCTTCCCGTTCTTCCCGCGCTGACACCCGCTCTACTGCCCAGGCATCCGCCCGTCACGATGCAGAACCGGAGGTACTCTCCGCCATCCTTATCCTCCCCGCCTCCTACTCACTAAAACCCTCCCCACCAGAGCGACGCACGACACCGTCCTCCCTCTGTCCATGCCCATCCGCGGCCAGGACGGGACACTCGTGACCGAGATCCCCGTCCCGAAGGGCTCGAAGGTCATCGCGAGCATCCTGTCGCTCAACCGCAACAAGGCGCTCTGGGGTGCGGACGCGTACGAGTGGAAGCCGGAGCGGTGGCTCGCGCCTCTGCCAGCTGAAATTACGGACTCGAAGATCCCGGGTGTTTATTCGAATATGTGCGTGTCTACGTCGGTGCTGTGAGGGATTGATGACGAGTTTGGGTGTAGCATGACGTTCTGGGGCGGACCGAGGGGGTGCATGTAAGTCGATGACTAGTCGGCGGTAGGCTCGTGACCGTCCTTACTATTGTATGAGGATTATGCCCCCATCCCGTACGAGAGGGCGGTTGCGAGCCCAAGCCGGTGGCCCCATCCAGTTTCTGAACTGACTGTCTGCGCGATTTTAGTGGCTTCAAGTTCTCCCTCCTCGAAATGAGTACGTCGCCCTCCTTGATCCGCACCTCCCCTTTTCCCTCCCCAGGCCTGATTTCGAATTTGAATTACAGAGACCGTGCTCTCCGTGCTCGTCGAGACATTCAAGTTCGAGCTCACCGAGGACATCGCCTGGGACATGAGCATAATTGTCGTCCCCCGCCCGGCGAGTGCACCTGCGGATGGCAAGTCGCCCTACCTTCCGATGAAGATCACGCTCGTAGGCTAGGGGAAAGTGGAGGCTTAGTATACGCAGGCTCGGGCATGCATAGTCGTCTCGCGCTTATATCGCACTTGTACTCATTATATATACAGCCCATCTCTATCTGTTCTTATTACCGCTCCATGCCATGCATCGATTCGCTCGTCGAGTCCGCAGGGCTCTCTACTTAGAATGGCACCGCCGACACTACACACGACCGATGAAAGGCTGCGTTGATTAGTGCTATACCGCTAATGATATCGATACAGTGGGAACGCTCCAGCTGGGTAAGTAAAAGTACACATCCGACAAAGCAGGTAAGTATAAGATACACATTGCGAAGCACCTGTCTGGACATCATGACCTCGAATCCATGGCTCCCTGCTCGCCTCTCGTCTAACCACTCTCCCCGCCTCCCGCAGCCCGTCGATGTCGCTCCCTGTTCATTGCTTTACGACGCCATAAGGCCGTCCCCGGAAAGTAGGTTTCTGGCAATACGTTCCGCCCGCGTGAGGGCATAAAAGTCTGAACCCGATGGCATACGCGTCTACGAGCGCCGACGCAGCGTCATCGCATGCGTCGACGGAGGCCGTGCAGCAGATCCAGCGACGTAGCGTACTCGCTTTCCCTGCGCCTGGTCAGCGCGGGGCTGAGGCTGACTTGAGACGGCGACGCTGCGACGCTTGCTCGACGACGCGTCGTCCGAGTCCCGCCCGCGTTTCTTGGACACCAGATTTTCCTCCCCGCTGATAGTTTCAGCGCTCGCCTTCCCTTTCCCGACGTTCGTCGCGTCTGTCCGGGTCCCAGCTCGAGCAGCGACTTGACGGCGCATGTTCGAAGAGGCGACGGTCCCACTCCTCGCGGGCTGCTCGGACGTCGATGTCTCCTTATCTTTGCCTTTCGCAGGCGCGGGTACGGTACCAGCGAGTCTGCGCCGCTTGCCAGGACCACTACCAATACTTTTCGGGATTGTATCGGGGGAGTCAAATTTCGGGGCTCCGTGCGTGGGCGCGGGAAGGGGTGTGGTTCGGCGGCGCTGGAAGAGGGAGCCTTTCTCGAGGTTCAGGGATGCGGGTGTCTAAGAAGAACCTTAAACGCTCAGCTTAATGTTACGAGGAATCGATGGACGTACGGTATTGTCGGTACTCGTCCCGAGCTCGGTGGATGCAGGAGGATTCGTGTACGAAGCACTCACTTGCTCGCCCCGCCCGCCGTCACTCGCATTGTCCTCCGACACCACCGTACTAACCGTCTCCCTCCTCATCAACGCCCTTCTTAGCTCCTTTGTCCCCTCCTCATACTCAAAGTCCCGGACCTTGATCCCCATCTCGCGCAGCGTCTGCATGATCTCCCGCTGGCCCGGCGGGCAGGGATCGTAGCCGAGGGGCTCGGTGTTGGTGGGCGAGGTGGGCGATCGGTGCTTGCGAGGCGGGGGCGGGCCGGAGTCAGGGTTGGCGACGTAGGGCAGCTGAGAGGGAGACGGCAGGGTGGCGAGGGCGGGAGGCGAGGCGGGGCACATGAGGGAGCGCGTTGTTCGGATGAGCTCTCGGCCCGGTAGCTACAGGACATTAAGTCATATTATGTGTGCAATGTTGTGCGACGTACTGGAACAAAGCCGCGCCCACCGGTCAGAGTGGCGGTCGATGGTTGTGGCGGAGAGCCGAACGAGGATGGGATGTTACTTGGACCAGCTTGAGGCATGCTGTCCTCCGAACTGTCGACCGTCCAGGTACGTCCCCGCGCCTTGGGTTCGTCGCCTCGATTGGCGTCAACATCGTGTGAAGGTTGTGATGAAGTCGTGGCCGATGTTGCGGATGATGAAGATGCAAGACTGTCCGTATTCGAGGGACCAGCGGAAGGCATAACGTCTTGGAGACTCTCGAAAGTCCTGGTACGTCGCAAAGGCCTTGGCGAAGCGGTGATGGTGGCCATGTGCAGAGAGTCGAGGATGAATGAGTGGCGAGTGGCGGGGAGTCAGGCTCTTTATAGGTCCACGTGTGCTCAAGCCACAAGCGATTGATGCGATGACGACGGCCCAAGCGCGTATCTGATCACGGCGTTATGATCCCGTGACCGCGTTCTTTGTCTCCGCGTCTCTACAACAGCAACACATAAAAGATGCGAGGACAAGCAGAAGTGGTGGCTGGGGATAGTTCAAGCTCAGCGAGTGGACGTTGTGACCAGCGTTGTTGCAACAGGAGCGGTTTGTGGGTGCGCGAACTTGAATATGATCTGACTTCGGGGTACAGTAGGCCCGCGGTCTATTGTTGCTGCGCGCCCGATTCTCTTATTTCGGCGTCATTCCATGAAAGCCATGCCTTCGACAGAACAAGATATCAGTAGATGTAAAGACGCACCGTCTTTATACCAGACAATTGCTTTCTCGGGCTCAAGTCAGAGGGTAACGCTTTCAAGCGGCATACATACTACCCAGCAAGATACAGTTTGAGACGCTCTTATGAGATTTTATCCGGAGAATTCGGAGACTGTTGAAGAGGGGATCCCATGCATGCGCACAAGACGTGGGAGAAGCAGGAGGAAAAACGACAGAGTGTAAAATCAGATACCGTCGCCTTATAAACGCAAAGGACCTTCACAAATGACGTACTTATGCATCAGCCTTGTGCAGAGAAAAAAGTAAGAGAGAAGCATTAACGTGAAGCAGATAGGACCATATCGGGACAAAGTACTCCTGCTAAAGACTCTAAGGCCCTGCTCCCTATTGCTGCTTTTGGCTCTCGAAGGCGTAGCAGTTGGGCAAGAACTGAATAACAATGTACTTATTATCTTAGACTACTTCGCCACCGTCGCCCATTCGCAGCGCTACCAGAGAGTAGGCGAACAGTAGCGACATAGCCGCAAGGAAATGAATCAAATCAAGGCGTTTGGTTAGCAAGCTACGCCGAGTAACCAGTGGATGACAAGTTCGGTGAGCACCGAAATCGTGGTCTTTTCACGCAGCCGTCCTGCGAGGTAGTGCCTCCCACCCCTTGCGTAGTCCCCGTGCTTCGATAAGACTTGCTGGCATGCAGTACACTGGATCCAGATCCTCTAAGCCGGGATATCCTAGCAACGACAGACCTAAGAAAGGTCAACATTCGAGCACTCATCGAGTAAGCAGTACAGAAATGCTTACCTGCAATGCCAAAGTGAGTATGGAACACGTCCACCATGTCGCCCGGTCGATCAGCGATACCTCCATTTTCCGGATCCTGAAGTTATCATCATAAGACGCGTTACACTTGATGGATGAGTAGCAATAACTCACCTGTGCGGACAAGATAAACGCCGTCAACTTGTCCGAGTCGATCCACGGTATTTTCTTCAGCGTCGCGAGCGCCGAGAGGACCCAGAAGCTGTAGCAGACCTACGAGAGCATCCGTGGACATTCGTACGAAGAGCGGATGGGAGGACGAACGTCTTCGAGCTTCTCTGGGCGCCCATTCAGCCCTCCGTTGGGCAGCTGTCTCTCGGCGAGCCACCACCCCAGCATTTCCTCATCAATGACATCCAGCCGGTCGAGTATCGCGAGCGCGGCGACGCAAACGAAGACTAGATTTGCCGACCCGTCAGAACAAGCCGCCTTCGACTCAAGTAGCGCTACGCACCTTGTCCGGAATGACTCTCCGCTCCTATAACATTCCCGAACCCTCCGTCGTAATTCTTGCATGCTAAGATGTACTGCACGGTCCGATCGACGTCGAGCTCATGGAGGTGGCCGAGCAACGAGAGCGCATTGACGGCGATGTAGGAGAAGCGCGTGTCAATCTCTCCGAATGAATCGCCGGCGAAGACGCCGGAGGGTTGCTGCAGTGACAGAATAACTAGGTACTGGTGTGAGATGGAAGCGATGGGGAGAAGAGGAGGACGTACACTTGACGACACGCGGAACGTCCACGCGATATAACGCGTCTTGCATGGTTAGTATCTGAATCGCACTGAGCGTGGAGAGGATGTGCGGGTCGTGATCCGGGTGCGGGCCAAAGGCGCCTGCGCTCGACCTCTTAGCATCCCCCATACGCAACGAAGGGGAGGGAAAGCAAACCTGCCTCGTCGTCCCAGCAGCTCATCACATACTCAATCATCTCGTCCCTGTCCAATGCGTCTTTGTGTTTCATGATGCTGAGCGCGGTGAGGCCCCAGTAGATCGCGTTCATGCGGAGGTGGGCGGTTAGGTGGTAGGTGAGGTCGTCTTTGTTCTGATGAACGTCCGTGAAGCCAACGAGGGATAGAGTTGGTTTGAATGATGCTTACCTCGCCGAGAGACTTGATGTATGCGACATGTTTGTCGACGTAGAGTTTGTCGAGGGGCATGGCGTACGAAGTGAAGGAGCAAGGGATCTCGCGCCGGCGGCAAGTCTGATTCAGATTTAATTCAGATTACGGATCTCTCTCCTCGCCGTCGTGTGCACGACGACTAGCTGCGTTCACGGACTGGGCAGCATGGCTGACGATAGAGACGGCGAGACTGGCATGATGGACATCAATGAGACGTCTTTCAAGCTCCTCGACCTCCCCCCAGAGCTCGTGATCCTAATCCTCCGCAGCCTGGACTGGATATCCATACTTCAATGCGCGGCAGTAAGTCCTCCTACACCCCTCTAACCCCCTATTATAACATGGTTTACGTCTTCTAGACATGCAAATTCCTCTACTCCCTCACTCAAACCGCCGAAATCCGCTACCTCCTCGAGCTCGCCTACGACGGCCTCCTCCCCCACCCGTCGGCCTCAGAAACGGACGCTCATGCCTGCTTAGCCGCACTACGATCCAGGAGAGCCGCGTGGAAGTATCTACAGTGGAAGGGCGTGTCGACGGTTGTGGTGCCAGGCCCTTGTCAGGCGTACGAGCTTGTTGGGGGTGTGTTCGCGAAGAGCATGCATGCGGGCCCTGGGGTCGTCCCTGGGAGTCAGCACTTCTTGTTTAGTTGGCTGCCGACTTCGCAAGGACCGGTGAATGCGCCGAGTGGAGGAGGGGTCAGTAACGAAGGAAGCCAGTTCGACTTCGCTCGCGGCAGCAGTGAGTCGCGGTGTCGTGGTGCTGGTATCGGTACAGCTGACGAGTGGTGCATATACTACTAGATAACCGGTCCACGATTGTCAGGAACGATATTGGGATACCGACGAGGGACTTTGCGATTGATCCGACGCAGGATCTGATCGTCCTGATCGAGCACGATGATGGGTATGCAACATACAATCTCATACCCTCCTCTGATGGCTGAAACCAATTCGCTGTAGACCGACGCTCACTTCTCCTCACGCTATCGTCCAGATTCATCTCCGCACCCTCTCAACCAATGTCTACCACCCGAACACAACATGCCCCATCTTCCGGCACGTCACGCCTTTCAGAATTGGTGAGGGTCGGTCACCTTTCCTTATACCGCATTCACGTGGCTTACCTGGCTGTGCCACAAATCTGGTTTTGAAGGCAACGCGTTCATTCAGATCGTAGACGACGTCGTCGGTCTTTTCTTCTGGGCAGATGGGCCGGGCCTTCTCATCTGGAGCTGGAAAGACGGCCGCGTGTGTGTCGTAAGTCCCACCTCCTGCTCTCTGTATTTCCTTACACTCGGCCCCTTCTTTGACAGTATGACACCGAACCAACTCTGAACCCCGCAGCATGGGACTTCGCCTTCCTCTCGCCGCGTGCATACATGATCACCTACACCGGTGCCCCGGGCTCGATCGAGCTGTTCACCTTCAGCACGGAGTCGCAGGCGCCATCGGGTCCCGTGTTGACGGATAATGCAACAGGATTGAGCTCGTACTACGCTAGAGATGCGAGGGTGGGTGAGAATAATAGGACTCCGAAGAAGGTGGCGGTCCTGTTGTTGCCCCCAACGCAGCTTGCGGTGCCGCTTATCAATTTTGCGACGCATACAGGCGAGGAATTCTTATCAACAGGAATGCGTTCTGCGATCGAGTACTGACTATTTTGATATCTGCAGGCCCTTACCTTGCCAACCCGCCTCAAACGGGCGCTCCGTTCTATACTGATACATACGAACACCGCATGCACGTTATGACACTGCGGTACGAGGTCGATGATAGGATATTTAGGTATACGATGTACGTGCATAACAAGACGTTTATGGAGTTGATTAGGAGGACGGATGAGGAGTGGCTCGGGAAGGGGCGATTGCTGTGGTGGACTGATTGGGGGAGGGAGAATGCCAGAATGGTGGTGTGTCATATGGATTTTCATTGGTTGAGGTGAGTACCGAAGCTTCTCTGAAAGAGGAGGGCGGGTAGATGGGTGCTTGCAAGTCGGTCCCGTGTCGCGCGCTCTGGGATGAGGGTTGCGAAGTGTCAATCCACCGTCTCACCTGGTATTTCAGCATGTACGAGGTATTGATGTCTTTTTCCACAGATATGTACACGGAACACGAGTGGTCTGTCCGCCCGAGCGCGTAACAGAGTCGCGCGTACCCGGGCAGGGTGTCCTACAAAGAATCAAGGTCCTCGACTTCAATCTTCGACCATATTTACCTCGGCCCAGCTACCTTCAGGATGAAGAAGCATCGCCCACTAGTACACCCCCAGTTCAACCGGCACCGGTTTCGTGGCCGGTCGTCGACGGCGAGGAGGCAAGCCTATCTCCGTCAAGAGAAAACGACAGAAACAATTCCACCGTGAACGGAGACGTCGTCGAAACGTCTCTCGTACTCGAACCGTCGCAAATTGTGTGCGAGGCAGTCTTCAAGGAGCCGGTGGAGACCACTCTGCCGTATCGGATGGTTAGTAGGGTTACGCGTGTGCCTCAGGGCACACATGGGTCGTGGTGGGGCTTTAGTGGGTTTATGATGGATGAAGAACGGTTGATTGGATTGAAGGTGAGTGTGTTGCTTTGTCGTGGTAGGGGTTCGGGCTGATATGTGCTACTATGTAGTCGACTGCGCTGTCAGAAGGGGATATGTGCGAGATTATGGTGTACACGCTTTGAAGACTTTCCCTATAATGCAGTGCGCATCGAGAGTCGATCGCAAGGCTTCGTGCCGACGTCAAGCGTTCTAGGGACAGGTCCCTCCTGCCAATGTCGGTCGATGGGCGCAGGAGATACACCGCTGGCCAATATTGACCGGTAATTACCTTGCTAGACGTGCATTCTCCGTGAATGATGCGTCAGACAGCAGGCGCCTCGGATCTTACACTTGGCATCTGGGCTAATTTGTCGCTAGCGCTGGTCGCACAACATTCTGTAGTTTCGTAGCTCTCAAAAGCATGTATCTTATGCTCTGTAGTACTCCTTTGCATGGATATGCAATCAATGATATACATATATGATAGCCGGTATCCAAACAGGAAGCCCAAGCGGAAGGTATTCGGAGTTTGGCGAGCGCCCTGATAGATACAATTCGCTTGTTAGATCAAAACGCCACTCTTATCTCTTCTGCCACATAAATACCACGAGATGCAGCCCGAGCCCTTCTTCGCCCTCGACGACAGCCATGTCGGATACCCATACTGCTACCGCTAGCGAGGCAGAGAAGAGTACGCAGGCAAGAGCGTCTACGCATGCCGTTCCGGTGGATATGGAGAGCGACGAGGCGGAGTTGGCGAGGATGGGATATAAGCAGGAATTGAAGTACGTGACACACTGATTGAAGACGGGTATAATCATCCTGATGAAAACATTTGCAGGCGAGATCTAAGTCTCATGCAAGTGAGTGCGGAGATGGCGGACCCATGGACTGTCCTCAATCGCTTGAGATCAGAACTTCGGCGTGTCGTTCTCCATCATCAGTATTATGACTGGGGTGCCGTCACTGTTCTTGTATGGCTTGGTGAGCTTGAATAGTTCTTCCGCGGAGGACGCGAACTCTCATGGAGCTTTCGCCAGAATACCGGTGGACCGGGCCCCATGGTCTGGGGATGGATTATTGTTGGTGAGTAGACGACTAGTAGCCGTCTGTCTTCTATTCGCTTTCTTTCCTTTGAGGCACCAAATTTGGGGTCACAAGCCAAATCTTCATGTCTGCAAGCCCTACCTTCACACCTCAGACTGAGGGTACGGTTGTTCATATCCTGCATAGGCTGCTTTACGTTCATAAGCAAGCTAGTGGGATCTGCGCAGCTGTACCATGAAGGTCTGGACGAGCGTCGCGGCTTTGCATACTTTATTGTCCTAATTCTCTTGTGTCAAATATGAAAGAGGCAACCTGACGCTGCCTTCCAGCTGTATTCACTATGACAGTCGGGCTTGCTATGGCAGGTACGTTACGACAAGTATTGTACAATAACTCCCTGCTAAATGAACATATTTCCAATAGAGGTCTGCAGCGCACATCCGACAAGCGGTGGTCCCTACTTCTGGGCTGCAATGCTTTCGCCACCGAAGAATGCCGCGTTCGCCTCATGGATTACGGGCTGGTTCAATTTGCTAGGGCAAGTCGCGGTCACGACCGGTATTAGGTATTGTCATCATACATGCTTGCATTTTCTCCCGCCCGCTCAATTCCGTCAGTTTCGGATGCGCGACCTTCATCTCCACTGCCTGCACGCTCGGCACGTCCTTCGTCCCGACACCAAACACGACAATCGGAATTTACGCGGCCGTTCTTGTTTCACAAGGACTCATCAACACGTTTGGGGTGCACCTGCTCAAGTATCTCAACAATATTTCAGTGTGGTGGCATGGACTGGGTACTGTCGTTGTCGTGATAACTATTCTCGCTGCCGCGCCGACGCATCAGTCCGGCAAATTCGTCTTTGCTACGTTTTTGGATGGCACGGGTGGATGGGCGGAGAGAGCGAGCCCCGCGTATGTGTCAATTATTGGTATTTTGATGGCGCAATATACCTTGACTGGTGGGTGTCTGTTCTCAACGTGACTTCGAATACATATTGATGTTGCATGTTAATGCAGGTTTTGATGCCAGCGCGCACGTAAGCGTCGGCCCATCAGTGCAACATACCTTACTTACGGCTTGACTGTGCATTCAGATGACGGAAGAGACCCATAACGCCGCTATGTCGGGATCCATTGGTATCATCATGGCTATCGGCGTTTCGGCCGTCCTAGGCTGGTTCCTTCTTCTCGGTCTCTTATTCTCTATCCAGGATTTGGATGCGACATTAAATTCGGCCACGGGTCAGCCGGTGACGCAAATCTTCCTTGACACCGTCGGACAGAAGGGAGCGATTGTGTTGATGGTAAGCAACCGGCATTCCTTCTATCAGTCGTCGGGACTGGTATTAATTAGTAATGCATATGATAGGTTATTGTTATCGGATGCATGTACTTCTGCGGGTAGGTCTGTATCTCAATGTCGCCGCCGACAGCTCACTTAATCTACTCTGTTTCTTCTCCTAGAACATTCTCCGTCACGTCAAATTCTCGCATGATGTACGCGTTCTCTCGGGACGGCGCCATCCCAAGGTTCTTCCACAAGGTAGATCCGAAACGCAAGTCTCCGATCCGCACAGGTACGTTCTGAATATTGGGAGCCAACCAGCAGGTCCTGATATACCTTCTCAGTGTGGCTTGCGTGCACACTTAGCTTCATTCTGGGATTGCCCAGTCTGGGCAGTAGCGTCGCCTTCTCTGCCGCTACAAGTATCGCTACTATTGGCCTTTACATCTCTTACGGTGCGTCACACCCTATCAAAAACTCGCATAGAATAAACTGATCTTTGGACCACCAGCTATCCCCATCGCTCTTCGCGTGATATACCGTAAAAGCTTCGTCCGCGGTCCCTTCCACCTCGGCAAGTTCTCCTACCCCGTTGCAGTCACCGCTGTTGCTTGGATCGCGTTCATTTCGATCGTGTTCATTCTTCCTCAAGAGAACCCAGTGGACTCGCAAACGCTCAACTACGCCGTGGTGGCGGTCGGCATTGTGTGCACTTATAGCTTCGGGTTCTGGCTCATCAGCGCAAGGAAATGGTTCACTGGCCCCATCAAACAGATTGCTGGTACGTTGTGTGGGACCCAGAATCAGCGCCGCGAGAGACTCATGGTGTCCTTCTGTAGCGGAGGAGATGGGTATCAATGTTATGGAACCTGGAAACCTGGAGATGACAGAGAAGGAGGCGGGTGGTTTGAAGCAGTCTTAGATGCTTATTTCAATCTGCGATTTACTTTTGTAGCTTCATTTGCTTTCCCCTCTGCCTAAGCGCGCAATGTAGGCTCCTGAGGTGCACGACTTAAGTCGAACCGCCAGACGTACCTGTAGGTTCTACTACTGACCGTGACGATTCCTTGAAGTTTGTTATCTAGTTCAAGCTACTGTTCGAGCCACTGACTCGGTCCCGTGTTAATTTCGTGTATGGATGACTCCGATAAGCGAAGCTTCTCCACAACCCCGTTGGCTCCACACCCGGTACGACGTAGTGCTCGCAGCATCCTCTGTGTATTATATCTTTATATACTTGGACACCCGGCCTATGCTTCAAGCTTCAGGGTTGACTTCATCCAGCCGTCAGTCTCAGGATCCAGCGTTCGCTATCCCGTACTATTACAGTAGGCTCCCATCGTTGCCAGTGGGATCTGACGCCGGAAAGTGCGAGACCGCGACAGAGGCCACGCACTGAGGTCTGTCTTTACCTCAAATACTTGTGATCATAGGTTCCTTCGCAATGCAGAAGCCGAGAAAGTCATTTCGATTCCTGGACGGCGAGGATATGAGGCCTCCTTGGATTCCGTGAGCGATGCCACTCTATATTCCGTACCATTTGTTCACGGTAGAGTGGCATAGGCCTAGGGACAAAGCTGTGGAAATCAATGCCCTGGAAGAGACTCCAGTTCAACCTTTCAGTCCGAAGCCGAGGAAACGGGTGTCAGCTGGAAAGCCGGCGATTCCGAGCAAAGTCGTCAAGGAAGAGCCATCCGCGAAGGCTGAGTTGGTAGGAGAGCTTTCTGCGGAACACTCCAGTTCGAAACCGAAGGGACGGGCTCTAAACGGAAAGCAAACGTTTGCAGCTAAAGCGGTCAAAGAAGAATCCTCCCTCAAGGAGGGTACTGAATCTGATGAACCGTCCACATCCCATCCACCGCCGGGCGATCTTGACCCTACCAATACTGTCGCGAGACCCTTTGTCCCAGATGTGATTACCCACCAGGACAAGTATCGTGTCCTAAAGGAGCTTGAAACTGTGAAGGGATTTGCACCTGGTGTGAAGCTCCTTCCACATCAAAACCATGCTCGACAATGGATGGCGCATAGGGAGACAGGTAAAAGAAGAGGTGGAATAATCGCAGATGATATGGGGTAATGTGGTGCTTTTATTACAGCGCAGAATGACTATGAACGTTAGCCATTTAAACAGCACAGGCAAAACCATCCAGGCCTTAGTTCGTATCGTTGATGCACGCGCGACAGTTGAGGACAAGAAGGAAGGTTGGTCCGGTGCCACGCTGTGAGTGTGGCATACCAGAGTCACGAGCGCACATTCAACCACTTGTCGCAGAATCGTGTGTCCGGTGGCTCTCAAGAACCAATGGATCCGTGAGGCTGCTAGGTTTGCCCCTGGATTGCGTGTTCTTGAGCATCACGAGAAGCAGAGACATGGTGATTCTGATCTGTTATTCATCTGTCTAGGAGCCGAGCTCACCATGCCTAGATCCCAAGATTCTGATGAGTGCAGATATCGTCGTGACTACCTACGGGATCGTCAGGAGTAAGACAGAGACTGCGCTTTTCGGTGTTCGCTGGCTACGGATAATCCTGGGTATGTTCGACATATGGTAATGGACTTATGCCTTCATCCACGAATCTGCATATCAGATGAAGCTCATGAGATCAGAAATCGGGCGACGCAGACAGCGAAAGCCTGCTGGGAACTGCAAAGCAAGTTCAGGTGGTGCATGACCGGTACTCCAATGTACGTGGTATTTCCGGTATTGGGACCTGCATATTTCTGACACCGTCCTTTTACAGACAGAACAAGGTGGAAGACCTATATCCACTCTTTCACTTCCTTGGAGTACTTCCTCTAAGCGAGTGGGATAGCTTCAACGAGATGTTGGCGCGTCCACTGAGAAGGGGCATATCAGGTCGAGCCATTCAACAACTACATGTGAGCCTTCCCCGTCTTTATCCCATTTTATCGACTCAGCTGCCGTTCAGGTCTATCTGAACGGAGTTATGATACGCCGGAAGAAAGACACGCTCATTAACGGCCGTCCCATAGTTACCCTACCACCTCGCACAGTGAATCTCGTTACCTGCCCATTCACCAGTGCTGAGCGCAGATTCTATGATACCGTGGAGGCATGGATCACAAATCAGGTTTGGGAGATGGTTCTGGCCGGCGAGATTCGATACAACTACATTCATGTTTTGACTTGGCTTCTTCGGCTGAGGCAAGGTATGGTTGCCGTTGCATGCTTGACGCATTGGACTGATACTGTGCAACAGCATGCGACCATCCCCGACTGTTCTACAATGAAGACGAGCACAATGAGGCAGAAGCTGAGCCCGAGGCTCGTGCGTTGCTGGACGAAGTCGACGTAAGCGATGCGGCTGTTGGAGCAGCTGGGTGGCGACGGCCTAGCAAATTACCTGCAAGGTGCTTGCACAGTTCCTTGACGTCAGCCTGCCTTAGAGACTCATCGTATCGAAACAGAGTCAAGGATCCGAAAGTACTGGTCACACAGAAGGCCGTGCCAGACAGCGCAAAGATACGCGCCATCGTTCGTCTACTTTCCCGTATCCACGAGCGCTCGGGTGGCACGGAGAAGACGATTGTCTACTCGCAGTGGACCACCATGCTAGATTTAATTGAGCCATTCCTGGATGACCAGGACATTCGATATATTCGCTGTGAGTCTTCTGGCAGATACCGACTTCTGGGATTGACAAGACGTTTCGCAAGATGATGGGAAGATGTCTTCCAAGAAGAGGACTGACGCTATCAACACGCTGGCGACTGATTCTGATATAACTGTGGCTCTGGTGTCACTGAAGGCGGGTGGGATAGGTAGCCAATGTTCTTTATCGTGCGCGTCTGTCCAGTGCTGACCTTTCCCAAGGACTCAACCTGACTATGTGCAACAATGTCATTTTAACCGATCCATGGTGGAACCCGGCGACCGAGGTAAAGTCGATCTTAGTGGCCACTTTCTCTACTCACCTCGTCAACGTTCAACAGGAACAGGCATTCGACCGCGTGCATAGGCTCGGTCAAGAGCTTCCCGTGCACGTGTACAAATTGACCACAGAGGACACGATCGAGGGTCGCATTCTTGAGGTATCTTAGCTACCACCTTCCACTACCACCTTACGCTGACGCTTGTCGCAGCTGCAGGAGAAGAAGCGTGCTCTTGCTGTGGCAGCGTTGAGCGGCGAGAGGATCAAGGGGCATAAGTTGACGCTGGAGGAAATGTTGGCGCTGTTCGGCATCCGGGCTCATTGAGTATTCCTCATGTATCAAGGGAAGAGAGCCAGTGTGGTTAAACGAGGATCGCTCCTCTGGCTGTTGTATATTTTACTGAGTTTCTTACTTACTTTTCTTGTTCATCAGCTGTAGTTTTGTAATACCCACTGTATACGATCATAGTCACTTGTTAGTTCCTTGTGTATTCGAAGAGATGGTACCTCATTCTGACCTCGTTGCCTATCGAATCGAGAAGTATCCCGCACAGAATCGTGCTTGTCGAGGCTAGCTTGCAACAAGCACCGTAATCTGCGTTATCTGCGCTTTCTCCGCGGTATCTCTGCGTACATTCATATCTGCTCTACTATCCTTCCTGCACGGATATTGAGTGAGTCTTCTAGCCTTCGCTTTCTTGTCTACGCAGTTGCACTTGGCGTCGCATACATCAAGGCCCAGCAGTGTCAGAGTTCAATTGAGTCGTAGCGGTTGGTAGAGGAGAGTGCATGAGGCGGTTAGATATACCAGTTTCTCACGAAGTCGATCTTGTACCGCAACAACGATGACCCGCGGCTGAACTGCGCATTGTCTGCACGTCTCCCAGCGTCTCCCTACTGGCACAACGTCTCTGTACTTCTATCAGGCTTCCGACAAAGCGTGAGCTACGATATAGGATACTTTGGTTCTTACTGGTTGTGCGCGTGATGTGCGGCTTGCACTCACTTAAAGAAGACTCACGACAAGACACCCTTCAGGCTCTGGGAGTTGACCTCGCAGCAAGTCTTCTCTGCTTTCCTTAGTTGTGGAACGCCATATCATCTGCCTGTCGAACGTGCAATAGCATGGGCGCTCCCCGAAGACTCATTCACGCGCACCTCCATGTCTTGCCTCAACGTCAGCCAAGGACTTCAAGTTCTCCTGCTAGATTATGGCCTCTCCAGAAGGCACCGATGATTATCTGCATGCTTGTGGTATTTTGGCTTTGCGAATATCCACTCTTCTATGGCACGACTTTAGTCGGCTCTTGTTCCACCAATGGGTAGCAATGCGTCTCACGGTTCAAGGCTTCACGTAACTCTGTTGCCAGCGGCCTCTAATTAGGAAGCCCCTTGCTGCAGCTCCGTCGACCTCCACAGAACACCGGAGTTGCTCTAGTACGCTTATACGAGTCACTCGCTGGTGAAGAAGATCGACCTCAGCGTGCTACTGCCGATCCAGAGCGATGTAAGCCCGGGCTCCCGGCTGTCTAAAGTGCTCCATCCCTCAGCTGCTCGGGAGAACCTGTGCATAGCGTCTAGAGCTGACGGCATGGCCACCTTGCTGGAATGTCTGGTTGTAGACTCACGCTGGCTTCTGCTCAGAAGGGTGGGCGAATTGTCTGAGGGCGTTGATTCCCAGGACCTTGATACTTCTCTCCTCTTGACTTCCACCTGCTATGTCCAATACTGGCCTCCACCATCATCGATCTCGACGACTGAACTGTACTCTACGTTGAGGCCTCGGTCTAAGGTGTCGCGATGCAATAGCTACCGAGCGTGGCTGAAACGAGAACCCCTCTGCATCCACTTTCAGTGGCTTCCAATTGCCACCTTCCCGTGCTATGCGATGGCTGGACTCCGCCGCCGCCGCTTTTCGCTTTCTTGCTGCCTACCAGGATGGTCTCATCTCATCCAAGGATGTCCCTCCCGTCGTCTGGCTGGAATGGAGGGTACAGCAAGCGGCGAGGATGGCGAGGGCGCCACGGATTGCGGGAGACTATAAAACGCTGTAGATGTAGGCCCCATTTTTTCATCCCAATTTTCAAAGAACCACTCCAATCCATATAACAATCAGCTTCAACGAACGAGATGTGCAAGCGTGTACAGTGAGTCTTACAGTCTGCAGAAACGTCATCCAGCGTTGACACCTTCGACAGAGACAAGATCGTCAGGGCTACCTGTCGCGTGAGTCCGACTCCAAGACTGCATAAGACGATGTCTGATATCTTCCTAGCATGTGGAATATACGTACCCGGTCAAAATATCTGACTGCGGCTCGCGTTCCTGTCGCGATTCCAGTGCGCATGACCCGTGCCTCATGACGACCAGAGGTCGTGCGGGCCAATGCGGTCACACTAGTGTACGTGAATTCTCATCTGTCGAGCTTGCGGATGCTCACGTTGATTTTAGGCTGAACCTATCACGGTTTACACTGTTCAAGGACAGGGAGAATGTTATGCTTGCGCCAGGGAGCCTTGGAATTTCTAGCTGCGTTTACTCTCCTGGACATCTATCTGTCTTGACTATCATCTCGCTGTAGCATAGGCTAGTGTTCTGAACTTCTGGACTATGGTTCTGAGTGTATCGTGTAGCTTTTGGTTCATGGGTAATGCAATAGTTCAGACTTCCGCAACAATTAATACAGCTCGAACACGCGCAGAAGAAAGCCCATAACATCTCATCGTGGCGTCGTGGAAGCTGGTTATCAATATCGAGGACTTCTGATCCTTGTATTCGTAAACAAAGGGAACATACATCCTCCACTGCGTCCATAAACACTTCTATAATTCTGGCTCCTCCTCCGACCCTCTGCAGACGGATAACCCTAACCTCCTCAGGCTCGTCCGATAGAGAGCTTAAGACCTAGAAGGGATGCAGATAGCGACTTTCTGCCGTGCTCTGTGACGATGTGACATCCTCACGCCTGACAACTTCAAGCTTCAACGTTCAACGTTCAACCTCAGTCACCGCTGGCAAGGAGCGCCGTAACCTGCACTATTTGCGGTCACTCCGCTGTATCTGTGCAAATGCCTTGTACTCTTCTCCCCTTCGTGACTGCCTCACCGACATTGTTGGGTACGCAAGAATGCCTCAGTCGCCGTTACTTGGACCGACGTCAGTGGGACGTCTTCCTTATACCTGCTTACGTGGGGCTATTTGAAGCATTTCAGTTATTGATAGGTTGTACTAACAGACAATTCTCGCCCCGCGCTAAGCTCTCCGGATCCAAGTTACCAGTGCGAATTTGATCTACCTGGAGTCAAGCTACTTCAGCATTCGATTGCCTGACTCGGGCCAGCGCATCTAGTATTTGTGTCGCCTGCGGGACTGCCTACTACCTCAATGTTACTTGAGCTGGCGCTGACCCAGGGAGACATGCACATCTGCCCTGGTTGGTGCGACACATCCTACGGTCAGATCTCGAGCTCTCTCCTCAAGACCGATGCTGGCGTACACTCCTCTGCCCAGGAGTTCCATGACAATATCTGTGGCGATTGGTTGTGATGAGACACCCGAACGTACCGAAATATTCAAGTGACATGTCTGGACCTTTGACTATGGGACGCGCCACTTGGAGATGAAATCAAAACTAGCCTTCCCCTACTTGCCCGGAGGCTGAAAAAGAGAGAACTCGTTCTCAGAACCTCAGAAAACTTTATAATGATAAGGCTCTGCAATGAGACTGCAGAGTCGACCTTTCTTCCCGATTCTCTCCAACCTCCTTCTGGTGCTGGACAGTGCGTACATTCATACCCGCTCTACCTTCCTGCACGGATATTGATCGAGTCTTCTAGCCTTCATTTTCTTGTCTACAGAGTTGCGCTTGACGTCGCATACAACCACTGAACGAAGAAATGTACCCGAAAGCCATATCTGCTCTCGCGCTGTTCGCAGCCTCTGCGCTCGGCGCTCCAGCCCTTGGCCCCGACCTCCTCCAACCAGGTGTTCAATATTCGATCATCAGGTCAGATTACAGACCTCTACTAGTTAGTTAACCACACGCTCATGGCTCTGGTCGCGACTCGCAGTACACAGACCCCAACACCGACCCAGACACTGTAAGCTGAGACGCTTGAGTATCCATAGTCACTCTGATCCTAACTTCCCTCGAGCTCGTCCGAATCCACAATTACAACGCTCTTCACAACGATCTATTCAACCGCGTCCTACTTTGACGTCGACCCCTTCATAATCAAGAGGGGCGTGGCTCGTCCTCACAAGAAGCGTATCGCCATTCTCCCGCCTTCCGGTAGCTTCGCGTAAATTAGTCTCCTTTTGAATAGCGAGCACCGACATGTCTGATGACAATACAAATAGGAGCGCCCCTCTAGCTACTCCAGACCCGACTTGTCCCAATGCCCTGACAAACCTCGACGAGTTCAATTGTGAAGCAGCGATCCGCAACGCCCAACCGCAAATCGAGGTAAAAGAAGGAGACGAGGGAGCCGTCAAGTATGACAGGTTCTTATGAATTAGATGCATGAGATTGCCATATGGCCATATCACGGACCTAGACACATCGTCTCTCGTTATGCATTTTGGGCGAGAACATGGCTCAATAGTAGGGGGCCTGCCATATCAGGTTTGAGTTTTAGTCTCGAGGAAGAACGATCTTCGTAAGCTCGTAGCATCCGGAAGCCCCATGGCACGAAGCTCACGCTTCGATGCGGGGTAGTAGGGAATTGTGGGGAACGCGGGATAGTCGGACGAACCCAGTACCGCGACAACAGTCGCAGTGCATTCTTCCATTTCGGCAATCGCGAACGTACGATTAGATATAATAGTGGTCATCAAACAACAACACTAATTAGATAACTTATTAGAAATACATCATACAAATACAAAGCATTAAGATCGTTAGGAAGAGGATGGGCAAAGAACCGAACTTTTGCAACTCTAGAGCGTCCTGTCAACCTCTACACCTTCCTCTCCGCCGTCTCCATCTGACTCTCCTCCAGCGCCCCGCTCGCCAACGGCTTATGACCCTCCGCCGCGCGGCTCTGCTGAATCAAATCCGTGCGGTTCGCATAGCCCGGCGGCGCCCACTGCCGGCTCGTCCACGGCTTGCACGCCGGGTCCGAGTACATCTGGTCCACCGCCTCCAACGAAATATCGCTAGACTCGTACAGGAACAGGAACACGACAGCCGCGCCCAGCAAGTTGCATGCGCCGAAGATGTAGCCGTATTTGAAGCCGATGGCGCGCACGATGAAGGGGGTGAAGAAGGCGAGGAGGAAGTTCCACAGCCAGTTGCTAGCAGTGGCGAGCGCGCCTTGTTTGGCACGCGAACGGGTCGGGAATGTCTCGCCGATGAGAATCCAAATACCAGGCGCCCAGGTCATGGCGTAGCCCAGGATGAACAGGCACGCGGAGACGATCATCACTGTGCAAGGAAGTCGAGTCAGACACGAAGGATGTGGAGGGAGAAAGAAGTCAACTCACAGGTACCGATGCTCTTGTCGTTGGGGTTACCAGCTGATCCAGCGGAGGCGAACACAAAGAGCCAGATGGCTTGCCACACACCACCAATGATAAGAGGGTATCTACGGCCAAACTAGAACATGGCAATCAGTACACGTGATGCCGTGTCAAAGAGAACGCCACGTACCCGCTCCATCACATACAAACCGCCAAACGTGCAGCCAAAGTTCACCGCACCGAGAATGATCTGGGTGACGTAAGAGTCGGAGATGCCGACAGACTGGAAGACCGTCGCGCCGTAGTAAAAGAAGTAATTGGCACCAGTCAGCTGCTGCAGACTCTGCAGCGCCATACCGAGGAGCGTCCGGTAACCCGTCTTGCGACCGTCACCGAAGCGGAAACACTCCAACCAACCGGCCTTGATCTTCCGCTCATACTCCTCAACACTTCTTATTTCCTCCAGCTCCTTCTGCACGAGCATGTGGTTCGGCGCATCCGCCCTGCTGACACCACGCACGCGCGCAAGGGAGATCATGGCCTCGTCGTACCGCTCACGCTTGGCAAGCCAACGCGGAGACTCAGGCATGAAGAGGATACCGATGGAGAGGATGAGTGGCCAGGCAATACCAATGCCGACGACAGCGCGCCACGAGCCGGACCCATCGACGTTGCGCGTGCCTATAGAAATGCAGTAGGCGACGAGGATGCCGAAAGTGATGAAGAGCTGGTAGGTGGCGGTGAGTGTGCCGCGAATCTGAGGCGGAGCGGTCTCGGCTTGGTACTGAAGTGAATGATGAGCGATCGAATTGCATTACAAGATAAACTGCGTGAACTCACCATAGGAACGGCGGCGGAGAGGGCGCCGACACCGAAGCCTGACACGAGACGGCCAATGGCGAATTGGACCCACGAAGTCGTGGAAGTGATCTGGATGATGACGCCGACGATGAAAACCATACACTCGGAGACCATGGCGCGGCGTCGGCCCAAGAAGTCAGCGGTGGGAGCACCGATGATGGCGCCGCAAAGGGTTCCGATGGAGAGCAGGCCGACGATGAGACCTTCGCGGACGGTGGAAAATGCACATGTTGCAAGGTCGCCGGGGGTGCCGCACTGGGCAAAGCGGAGGAGGAAGTCGTCCATGATAAGAATGTCGGAGATCTGGCCGGTGTCGTAGCCGAAGATGAAGCCGCCCATGGAGGCGACGAGGGCGAGGGCGACGGCCACTGGGCCAATAGGCACTCCTTGAACATAGAAGAGAGCGCCCATGATGGTACTCGCTGGGGACTGTCGCGGAGGTGGTAAATCCGAAGGGATTACCGCCCTAGCATTGCGGGGGAGATTTTATATGAATGTGCTGTGACGTCAAGGATGCAACAGTGCCATCAGCAGCAGTCTGTCATCCAATGATTGCTAAGTATCGGACCGGGTAAGTTCAGCCAAGCTTATATATGTTGCCGAACAGCCGATCCATGTCGTTTCCTGCCCGGACGGCCAATGTGCTGCGAACAGATCGGATCCTACAATGCACGTAGCAGCTGCCAGCCAGTAGAACGCTGGACTCCTCTGTAGAATGAGCCGTTAGCCTGCACCAAAGTAGGAGGACGTTCGCAGCTACGTTACCGAATGCTCATGTGCCTGGCGTGCCCCACCCTGCACGGATCCGAGAACGCAGGATAACGCTCGCGATGACGCTGTTCATTGGAAGGCCCGCGCGGTCGGCATCGGTTACCGCTGCTTCGTCTCCAGATCCATCTTCCCATGGTTACCCCGCCGCCTCTCAGCTTCCGGAACTTAGGGGGATAACAAGAGACCCTGAATACCCGAGCCGCAGACTGTCACGCCGGATCTCTTTGAGGCCAAGGTGGAGGAAAACAAGACTTGAAACATGCTCACCCAAATCCAATCTCAATCAGTTTGTAAGATTGTGGGTCCAAATGTTTCCACGAGAGGTTAGCACAAGACGTCGGGAGTAATCACCAAGGGACGCGATGGAAGGGAGAGAAAGGGGAAAAGACGGGGGAGGGGGGGAAAGAGATATACGCTATGAGTGAAGGCTCCAACGTCTTATAAGCTGCGGATGAGTGCAATGACGACCGTCCGGACAGGAAAGAAGTGGCGTGAGAAGAACAAATGGAAAGGACAGGGTAAAGCCATACCTAAATGAGCATAGTACTAGAGGCGCTACAACTCTGCCATTTGGTTTCTGGCTTCCAGAGCCATAATTTCTCTCAAAAACCAGAAACTGGGAACATTACGTCGTAATTCTATTCAAGCTTCTTTTGCACCACACAAAGTCAGCCAGTTTGCATCAGTAGCGAGCGAAGTTTGACCGTGACCATCTCGCCTACCTTTGGTCAGTATCAACCCAGCTAATGCATTTACTACTGCTAACAGGCACTAGATAAATGAAAGTAGAAGACAGAGTGACTCTAAACACATGAGATAATGTGGGCCTTCACGGTCATTCCACCGGCAGCTTGAGCGCCGTCTCTGGGGTCCGTGCTTGCTCATTCCTATCTCATCTCACTTCCCCACCCCCACCCCCACATGCTGCCACGCACGAATGAACCTGAATGGACTTGTGCTCACAGCGGCCGTCTGCCCCAATAATACGCTGCTTTGTTCTGATGTCGCATACGTTAACGAAGCTCTGCAATACCATTGAATATTGAACACAAAATCGATACTTCAGCCCTCACCGCCACCACGCCCAGCACCCGATTGCACTAACCACCTTGGGTCCCCCAGCAGGGCAGCTGAGTGCCATTTTGCCTCCGAATACTCGATGCTTGGCATATATCGAGATTGGCCTCGAGACGGAGCACGACCTCGAAGGCGACTTAGCGCGTCCTGAATCTTGATGCATCCGTTCGACGACCAGGCCCAGGGACCGAGGAGGGTCACGAGGGCCTTTAAACTGCTCGCTGGGTTTAAACCTCTATGCATTGACACCTACCGTCGTAGTCGCTATGAAGTCCGTGTCCCTGTAGGAGTGGAAGTTTTCGAAAGAGCACTTGCGAGTCTACAGGGACACGAGCTCGAGCATCCTACATACCTCGAGTTCTCCTTGTTTGCCGTCTTACGGGATCCTTAGTAGGCTCTTTATCGATTCAACAACGACACGCAGGATGCTCGAAACCGATCTGGCAGGTCCTCCATCAATCTAGCCATAGTTCCTTCTGTCCTTCCCCAGCAATGTATTCACCCCATATCCAGCGCATCTATATGGGATCGACCGATGATCCTCCATATACGGCGCCTCTTGCTCCTAAACTTCCCCGCATCTCCGACATGTTCAGTTGCTGGATTCTGATTCCGGAAGCCGTTGGATCTTGCAACTGGAAGGTAGGAAGTCCGTCGCTGAATGCCTATGCTTATGCTTAACAGGGCTAAAGATTGCTACATGCCCGAATAGGACTCAGGAAGCATTACCCGTACCTCTGCCGTACTCCCTGGCAATGAAGACGCGTGAAAACGAGCACTAGCTCGGATGCAGACTACAAAGGCCTACCTTATCTCGTCCGTCTTTCTCAAGCGATACACATTATTGCATATCAGCGTTCGCAGAGGCTCTCAACCCTTACACTCTGCTTCCTGCCTTCTTCTCTCGGAGCTAGCGGAGCTTACAGGCTTATCCTAGCAACACCGAACTTCCACCGATGCTCTCGTCATCTACAGCGATCTCACAAGCGGCGTGCTACATCCCGATGATCCACTGACAATCGGTTGGTAATGTCTTTACCACGTCGGTCGGCGTCGAGCCAACACATGTCCTCCAGTTCAACTCGTCCCGACCCAGAGCTTGCTGACCGATATCTGTCATCGCGAACGGCGAAATTGGGTACACGCTCCGCAGCGCATAATTACGCACAACCAACTGCTGTGCTCGCTTCGATCTTCAGCGGACCGGCTGTCGACTCCGACTACCACGAGCCTTGGTCAAATCTCATGTGAAGCTAATATTATGCTGGCTCTGCGGTGATGCTCCGTTACTCGTGCGGAATCCTGACCGAGGACGGTCATCTTTCGTAAACGGTCGTTTTTTCTCCTGGAAGGTCGGACGGCCCGTAGCAGGTTATGAAAGTGCACGTTCAAACGGCAATGAATAGAGAACTTCCTTTGTTCACGGAGACTCTCCCAAAACCCCGGTGCCTTGCTCATTATATGGAACGCTCGGATCAGTTATCCGTTGCGAGACGCCGGGATATGTTCCCGCTCACCGGATCTCGCAGTTCTGACAGGCACAGTCGAAACGCACGATATACGCTATTTTCAGTCTTTCACTGACTAAGTAAATGTGGGTCCACGGTCCATGTTTGGCACATCACTCCATCACGCTCACGACTCCGAGGCAGCTGATATGGCTGTGCGTGTCTATGGTCATATAGAAGCGGTTTAGTGTGCCATTGCATGGAGCGGTAGGAGCTCGCTCACTGCACGTCCGGAACAGAAAGCTTATTTATTCTCTATCATCACACCAAACATCAGTATCTTCGGAGTCGCTCCTGCATCGTTTGGTCGTATCACTTTATATACCCGGAAGCTTCGCAGTCGACAGGACGCTCCAAATTAGAGGCATAGTCAAGTTTGCGATCCAATACTAAGCTCGTCTATCCATGATAGCCTGAATCTTCTCTCTTCCCCCGGCTTCCCAATCATCCCAGCAGAGACTGTACAACACCGTATCCCTCCCTAGATCGTCCCCATTCCCCCGACCTTTCGGCACTTCCTTCCCATTCCCTTGTTTTCCTTTGCTCGCACCGTGCTGGAAGCGCATCGCCCACCTAACAACGCCCTCCTTCTGGAATCCCATCCTCTCTGCCGCGCGCTGCGACGGGACGTTCGCGGTACTTGTCTGCCACTCGACTCTCCTCAAAGCCAAACCACCTTGCTCCGGCAAATCAAGCGCGTATTGGAGAAGCAATCCAACAGCGTTGGAGGTGACGTGGGTTCGTTGGAAGGGAGGCAGGACGAGCACCCAGCCGATCTCGGTGGAGAGGTGGCCGGCTTTGCTGTTCATGTAGGTGATCGTTCCGGCGAGGGTCCCATCGGGATCATACGACGTTGCGGGCTTCGTTTTGTCGATGATGGCGAACATGACCATCCCTGGGTCATTTTGTACTGTGCCTTGCACGAACTCGTCCACATACTCTTGGTCTGACGTCCATGGCCCCTTCGAGACATGAGCATATAGCCCCTGGGATTGAGAAGCGACTTTGAAGAACTCCGACGCATGTAGCGAGGGCTGTGCGTATCAATGCTCATATATAATCTGCAGCAGAAATTGTGGATGACTCACCACGAAAGGAGTCAACTTCAACCGATCGTTGGATAATTCCCGGACAGGGAAGCAGAAGTTTAGATTGTCGTATACTTTCGACGACGACATTATGGAGGTGCGCGAGACTTTTCTGGCTGCAGTCAGACTGTACTGGGCTTTATACGAGTCGACGGCAGTATTCGTGTCAGATGCCCGACATCGCGCAGTAGGTCTCGACCAGATTTGAAATCATAAGTACCAACGAGCTTCGAGCGAGTCATATCGCTCCGCTTGCCTGCCGATCGATTCTACAGTTCAAAATATCAAAATATAGGCATTCCGTACACAAGTGTCTGGACGTGGCAGTCAAGCGGAAATCACGGTCTCCCGAGCGCTCGCCATTCCATAAGGCCGTCGTGATACAGACGATACGACTGCGGGGGGTGCAGCTAAAGCGCTAAAGCACCAGGTGAGGCTACAGTCACTAACAATAAGGTCATATCATGCTGAGCGTGCACGAGTCGCCAGCACGAGACGAGGATACATAGTCATGTATCGGCAACGGCCGGCGTGGCTTGCTTGGCGGCGTTGTATCACTGGCGGTAAAGAAAAGACAAGTACTTCGACGGCTATAGATATGCATAAGGTGAAACTTGACCGTCCCAGCCTGGATATCGACCTTCCAAGCTAAATGGCATGAGGACCAACATCGTCGGACTGCAGCTGTCTCGAAACTGGTCTGTGCTGTGAACCTGCTTACCGGGGCAAAATCCCGTTGAAGAAGTCTATCAAACATCTCGTACTGTAAGCACCTCCATCCGTCACATGCGCCGTCATCCGCAGCGAGGCCTTGCTCCGTTGATCGTTCATTCTACCTTCGCGGGAAAGCAGACCGATAACGCCCGACTTAAATGGAACTTCCTCCGCGTGGAACGAAATGTCGTACTCAACAAACCAGCACTTAAGCCTGAGCGGCTATGCAATATGCTCGATGCTCCAGTATTATGAAGACTAAGGACAAGCCAGGACGCCAACCCGCCTGCATCTTCGCCAAGCCACAAATCCGCGATACAGGTCTAATCAAGGTCTAGCGGGACAATCGCCGACATGCTCAATGCACCTAGCGTATAGCCTTAGTCACTTTGGCCGTCGGACACCGGTCCACGATCGCGACACAGGTGCATGAATCGCAGTTTACATTCATTGCTCGCTTCAGTAAAGTGCGATAAGGACGAAGTGATATAAATGGTACACCAACGACCTCACCCACTTGGAACGTGTCTTGACCGGCGTCTTGTCAACATCCGGGTACTCCACGCCGCGGCATATCCTCTCTCCTCGCGACACCCATGGACAACCTCGCAGTGGAACTGCTCGACTGCATATTCTCCCTCGCTTGCTCTGATGGCGGACAAACCGCTTGCGCATTGCGGGAGACGTCCAAACTCTACTGCGCAGTGGCGCAACGACACAGGTTCCGAAGCGTTGCGATTCTCTGCTGCTCAAAGGCCCGCAAGTTCTGGCAAGCTTTTCAGGAGGCTCCACTCGAGGAACGAAGCAGCATACACCATCTCTTTGTATCTATCCAGTGCAGCTGCGGCATGGATTGTAGCTCTGCCGGTCAGTATCCGACTCAGCTGCAACAATCCCAGCCTTGCGCTGAGACGACTTCCATATAGTGCGCAGCATCCACAAAGCAGCCTCTCCGACACTCCACACACTGAGCTGTCTGTTGTCAAACAAAGATAACATCGTTCACGATGCCATTGATCTAATCCACTTCCCTCGTCTCCGACATCTAACAATCAACCTGCCAGTTCTCGCATCACCAGAACCCGTCGCCGTGAGTTCCAGCCACACGTCCTCCGCTGAGCTTGAAAGGATACACGATTATGAAAGAAGGGCGCTCTGCGGTGCATTTCCCAACCTAACTGAGGTCAGATTCGACCTATCACACCTACCAACTGGCACCTTTTCCGCCGCAATCACGCAGGTATCCAAATTCATGCGCAGCACCAGCAGCAGGCTATCATCCATCCACCTTCTGGGAGTCGCCTTAAACACCGACATTGCCAGCGTAACCCAGCGCATGCTGGAAGATCCCTCTGCAGCCGGCTACCAGGTTGACGATGAATCCTGTAGATGTATCACCGTCGAACTCCTAGACGACTCACCATCGACAAGAATTCTGAGGATGCTCGTCGGTTCTTGGTTGGAACTGCTTGCCAGCAGCACCAAAGGGAAGAAGACGATACTCGCGTTGCTGCCCTCCAGACCAAAGAGGGCTGCGAAAGAGTGGAAGGAAGAGTGGCTTAGAGTCGTAACAGATGTCCCGTAGGAATGCCACAATTAGACGGCGCGGCATTCCACCCGACTCCACAGCATTTAGCAGTTACGCCGGGCCGCTAGGAGAACGGTCCTTACGCATGCCGTATTAATTCAACATTTTAGCCTACTGAATGTTCTCATCGAATAAGCCACAGGAAACATAGGAAATAAACGATCGTGGCCGAACCGGCCGGACAAGAGGTCAAGTTTCAAGACGCACGGTGTTGTCTCTGCGATCAAAGGGAAATATCAGTGCCGCATGTGCGAGAAATCAAGAGTGTTTGAGCTTACCTCTCCGTTAAGCAAGTCCCGGCAAGGTTCGCCCTTCATTTCCCTGATATAATCCTCCACAGTCTTCCACTTCCAGTTCTTTCCCCTCGGATTCACCACCTCGTTATCGTTTTGCTCGAAGTTCATCTTTCCTTCGCCGATCATAATTCTAGGGATTTATCAATGAGGTTACCACGCGCAGAGGACGAAGGAGCGTGTTTCAACATGCACCTGATATGCTGTCCCGGGCTCTCAGCCTTGCCGCTCTGCGTATCTCTCCTCGTCTTCTGCTTGAACTCCTTCAGGTCTATCTCCTTGATCTCGATTTTCTTGCCGCTCTCCTTCCCCACAGCATTGGCAATGTCCTCGACGCTCGCAAGGCTCCCGGCCAAGCGAACTGCGTCTGGGACCTCATCTGGGGAGGACATGCAGAGCAAGGAGAGGAAGACGAGACTGCGTCCGATGTCTGTCTTCGACGTCAGAGCAAATGGGCTGTTGCGAGGGCCAACACAGGTGTAGGTGCCTCCGGGGGTGTCAAAGCCAACTGAAGGCAGGCGGTCAGCAGTCATTCAATGTTGAGGGACCTGATACCGCATACACCAGGGCTTTATGTTCGAAACACACGGTCAGAAAATGCTTTCAGCTTATTCCTAGGAGGAGAGGTAACAGCCGAACCCACCCCGATGGTATCTTCAAGCAGCATCCCGTTGTAGACGGAGACGACCTTCATCTTGCCCTTGCCAATTTGTTTCGCGTAAGTGACATGCTTTTTCTTGTGGAGCCATTCCTCGTGCTCGAAGTCAGGGAAGTCGTTCTTCCAGTGGTCTCTATCGGCCACTTATTCAAAAAAGGCTCAGTATACCAGATTTTGGATGCCGCGCACCCTCCGAACTCGCTAGGGAAGTAGGCCTTCACCCCAGCCTTGACAGCAGCTCTTGCGAGCTTATTTGCGGCTTCGGCATCGTTGATACCTAGAGTGCTGACCAAGATGTCTGCCTGGACTGCTTTCAGTGTTTCGACAATATCCTCTTCGGACGTTTGATGGGACGCGACGTCTACCCTACGAAGGGTCGCTCCCTTCTCCGCAAGCGACTTCGACTTGTCAGAGTCAGGATTACGCGTGAGACAGACAACGGAAGAGAAGAACGGCTTGTAGGCTTTGTCAAGGAATGTCTCCGACACAGTCATTCCTGTGTGCGATGTACATGACTGGATCACTCAAGTAGGCCAGCTAGATATTCGTACCAAGTTGACCTGTCGCACCAGCAATAACGACGACATACTGACCGCGACCCAGACGAGCCGACATTGGGAGAGACATGACGGGGAGAGACTAACAGCGCGCAGAAGGACAAGCGCACGGAGCCTTATTTATACAGGACCTGTAGAACGAAGAGGAAGTCAGAGCCAGCGAATATGATATCAGGGCGCGTCATAGCGCGTACTGATCGATGTTCGGTCAGCGCGTCAGCACTGTGGGAAGAAAATCCACTGACATTGAGCGGGTCACCCACTGATTCTGCAAAATCAGTGGGTTACCCACTGGGATTCTGGTCATTTGAATTAAGTGGGTGACCCACTGAGTGGTTCACCCGCTTATATTTGTAGGGCCTCCCACTACCCACTGATTTACCAGTGGGACAACCACTGATTTAAAGTGGCAGCACCACTAATTTTGGTGCATGGTATGGGGAGCCTCAGAACTAGACAATATCATTGATATGGAGTGCAATTGCCCCAAGGAGCAGTTAAAAATGCAAGAAAATAGCAGAGGTAGTACTTCCCAAAAATAGATGCTAATTCCAAGATTTCTTTATCATCTCTTTAGGCCTTAGCACTCTGAATCAGCAGTCTGGTCTTTGTTAAACATTGGGGCTAGTGCAGACATGGTTTTCTAAAGGAAATTAGGCTTGGCTGTCAAATAATAACTGTATTTTACCCCAGACAAGGATATCCCCACTTTAAAATAAATGTCTGCACTAGCCTCATATATTTCTGACAAATCTTTCACTCAGAGTCCATCGCGAAAATGGCTGTCTGAGCCAAAAAGTTGTCACGACGGTGCTGGGACACGACGGTGCTGGGACACTGACTCTTGCCGTTTGTCTTGCCGTTTGGCTGCGAGCCAAATAGATACAAACAGCTCGCCGCGAGATCGAGCATTGCCCAAAAGAGTCTTTGGTCTGGTGGCACTGAGCTGTCGGAAGGACACCCTCACGGTCGGCTCAGAACTTTTCATGTCATAGCTGAATGTCTAAGAACAAACTATACTAGTTGGTGGTATACATAGAATATACAGAAAATGTGAGTTCCAGAGCCAGACGCGACGGAGAAAGTGAGGTCATGGAGCGTGAGTCACGTGATCCGGGAGTTGACGCGTCGCGGCCCTTCCCGATGTCATCCGACTGCTGTCTTTTGCTTCCTGCCCTAACACTGCCCGGCGCTGTTGCACCCAATGTCCCGTCTGTCACGCTGGGCAATAATCGACCCCTACAGCACCGAATTCGACCACGAACAGGACAGCATCAAGGTGGTATGCTGCGGTGGTGTCGGAAGACGGCTTGCGAAACATCGTCAAGGTTATCGTTGTTCGTCGAGGCCATTGTCGGTAAAGTCGCAGGAGGCTGTTCTATGTGTACATTGCTCTTTCGGAGCGCAGGACTAGGCCTGCGTACTATGAGCCATGGTGAGTCTCGCTGGCTTTTGGGCACATTTGAACCTAACTACTGCGCATACACCCGCCCCGGCTCACGACTGACGGAGTGAAGGAGTTGGCATTGGGCGATAATACCACTGGTAGCAAAGACTGGGTAAGTCTTTCTGGCAAAGAGAGATATGGCTTTAACTACCGCGCATATATCCACTCGAGGACGCTTGGGCGGTGTATGCGTATGGCTGTCGCAGTAACTGGTACGCTCACCAGCATCATCTCCGATTTCTTCTGACATGCTTCCATCTCAGACATTTTCGGACTTGTACGCACTCTCCTCACCCACCACCCCCATCTCGGCGAGCATCAACTCGCTGTCCTTCATACTCACACTGATGTCCGTCCCAGATGTCATCATCACCGATCTTGCAGCTGAAGGCCGGATGACGAAGCCGCGATTGTTAATCTTCTGCTCGTCATTTCTCCCCGACCCGCTTCGCCGGCATCGCGCAGTCGCCCGACGCCCATCGTACACCACGAATCAAGGGATCATCAAGGGATCAGCGGAGGACTGTACAGGCAGGGTGTTGGGCCTGTGTATATGCGTGAGGACCTGGTGGAACACGGGGTCTTCTGGATTGCGAGGTACGCCTATCTCCTGGGCGCTGCCGCAATAAGCGTATCGGGAAACTTCCGCATCTTCTCCGTCGTGCCTGCTCCTGACTCCTTTCCTTCGTTGGACTGGCAGTGAAGGCAGAGGCAGAGGCGAAGTCTTTGGGCAGCACGAGTCGGACGGCGAGATGGGCTGCGGGGGAGATGTCGAGGGTGGGTGAGTTCCACGAAGGACAACATGCCCATAGTTGGTGTAGGTGTCGTCGTCGGCGACGCGCTGAATGTGGAGGGTACTGTGCGGGATGGGGCAGTGACAGAGGAGGTGCCATCAGGGCAGGAGATCAGTACGTGGACTTCCAGGCTCATTCAAGGGTGTTTAGGCATTCATTGAAGGCCATACCTTGCAGACAGAGAGCTCGTAGACAACTGTAGAGTACAGTGTAATTTACAATAGATGTATATAGATTAATAGAGGGTTTTGAGATGGTCCTCGCAGGGCGATATGTAATCGGAAGGGTAGCTGTGCTGGGGCTACACCAGAGTACGTGGGCACCCCGCTCATTCACAGTAGGGTCGCCCGCTCATATCTAGTTGGGTCACCCGCTTATTCCCAGTAGGGTCACCCGCTTATATCTAGTTGGGTCACCCACTGATTCCCAGTAGGGAAAATGACACACCTGATAAGTGGGCTACCCCTTGTCGATATAAGCGGTGCAGCCACTTAAATACAGGCTGCCTTCCCACTCAATGCGAGTGGCCTGGGCGCTTCGTATTGTCGGGTAGGCTTCCCACAGTGTCAGCGCAGTGGCGGAATGCATAGCAAGTTCCCATCCGTCCGGGCCAATCTGCACATATATTGCAACGCCTCGGGAGGCCAGGTGAATATTTATACTCGTGCACCAAGAACAAGCTGAGTTCAGTAATCTGGCTGTAGTACATACAGACGACGAGGAGAGGCAGGAGAACTTTCGCGCGTACGGCAGATATTCCAAGTAACAGACCTGTAGGAAACCCATGAAACGCCCGGAGGAGATCTACCTAGGACAGCTGTGATCAGGCTCGCAGACATCCCGAGAAGTATATGCTTTTGGCTGGGCACGACCCCTGCTCAAGGAGACATCGAGAGACGCTCACTTTCAGTATTTTCCTGAACTTTCAGATCCAGGCAAGCTTTCCTAAGTACCAGGGATGGTGTGGAGGGAAACCGGTAACAAATAGAAGCCGAATTTTACCGTGTGTCTCCGGTGTCTCCGGAGGCCGGACTTCCACTATGTTGCTCCCGTACCACTACAACGGTCTGAACTACTGCTGTGATATTTGCTGCACGGTTAAGACCTCTTAGGACTCAACATTCAACGCACAGTTCTGTCTTTTAATACCGGAACAATCATGTGCTCCAGTACTGCACGTCCGGACGAAGAGACGAAGGAGTATCGATATTCCGCCTACATGGGATGCGTGCCGAGCTTTGTACGCTCTCGTAACTCGCTGTGTCGACTACACAAACGAGCCTTTATCGATATATCTCTTGAACTTCTAGACATTAAGCAGCTTTTGGCCTCAGCCGAAATATCGTCCAGGTTGTTGTGTATGGTGTATGCAGCACCGAGGAACAAACCCCGTAGCCGGTGCTCCTGCTCTTTAGCGGACCGTCCGGTGGATCATGGCTTCGAATGGCGAGCATCTACAAATTCAACTTGGTCCTTGAAGTCGATATCAGTAATCGACCATTCATGAGGCCCAGAGCATGGCCGATGTTGCTTGTTATCCAGGATAAAAGTTGGCACTGGCGACGTGAAGCTCATCGACTCTTTCTCATTGACCGCGCAGAATGCCCCTAGCTACCATTGACTCGGAAGGAACCGAGATTTTCTACAGGGATACTGGCGCTGTGCAAGGATCCAGTGACTACACCACGCTCGTAATCTATCATGGTTCAGCGTTTACAGGACGTAAGCAGCGTATCCACGACTCTGTATCTGACTACTGAGCTTTCTGGCGCGTACTAGACAATTTCGACAGACTCTTCCCGTACGGCGGAAGAGACAACGTACGCGTGGTGATCATAAACCGACGCGACTACCCGCCCTCTTCGCTCTATTCCGAAGCCGAGCTCGAAGACATGAACCAGGGGCGCAAAGTAGCCCTGGAAGTCATATCGCGTGACACCGCCAACTTTCTGCTCTGGTTTGCTACGACGCAGAAGATCCCACGGATCAGTACGGACCGCAGAGCAGGTGGCTTCGCGCTCATGGGCTGGTCTCTGGGCAGCGCAACCCCTGTTGCGCTCTTTGGACACCCGCAGTCGGTCCCCAAGGAGACATTCACCCAGCTGGAGGCTTATGTTAGACAGTTGATCCTATTCGGTACGCCCCACCCCTTGAATTGAAGAAGTGTCGGTATCGTAGTCTTGCCTAACGGCTCTGAGATAGATCCCGCATACGCTACGTTCGGTTACGAATCTCCACCCGGCTACACTCCCTTCACCGACACCGAACTTGACCCACCAGACATCTTCCAACACTTCCCGGAATGGGTGTCCGGGTACTACACGCATCCGGGGCTCCCCTCTCGCGACGTCTCGCAGCTCGACTTCTCTCGGCGGGGCTCCTGTCCCTCCGTCGCGACCATGACAGCCGTGGAGTTCGCCAAGGCATGTTACCCACCCGCAGGGCGCAGCGAGTTCCCGATGTTCTACTCGATGCAGCCCGAGTTGGCCAAGCAGGGAGAGCGGGCTCTGTTTGACGAGGAGACGGTCAGCACGGTCTTGCCTGGAACGGAGGTCGTCTGGCAGTACTGCGAGCGGACGAACTGGCCGTGTATTTTTGCGTTCATTGAGACGGAGCGGCGGTGGAAAGAGTGTATTGCCCAGGGGAAGAGGATACGCAAGATACAGTTCCAGGAGATTAAGGATGTAAATCATTTTGTGAGTGCCATCTTGAGACTTGTTTGCGCCATCGAGTCTTTTTCTAAACAGATGGGCAGGTCCAGTGGGATCATCCTGCAAGGTACTGGGCAGCCACCTGCCAGGCTATTCACTGTAATTTATGAGGACCAGGAGCATCAGATTCACTGTATTGATGTAGAGCCATATACGACGCATTTTCTTGCTCGTTAATAGTACCACGATCGCCAGTTCGGCGGCAGGGATAAAGCGTGAGTGTCATATTCTGCGTCAGCTGTCCTCTTATCTGCAGGGCTTCAGAGCATGTACGCTAACCCGTTTTCTGACGTCTGCTTGTCTGTCTCTGGCTCGACAAAAGTTCCATCCAACCAGGGTAACGTGCCTGAATGATGGTGCTTTGAGTACTCTCTTGCCCCATACTTAATGGAATGACACACTTGCGCACAAGGAAAACTCGGCTTCAGGCACTCTACGTCTCATGACATCCACATCCTGCCAGCCGGCCAAGACTATTTCTCACTAGCGGTTGCCGGGATTCCTGCCCAGCTGCAGGAATGCAAAACGTTGAAACTTGAAGTTGTCAAGCATGAGTATGTCACATCGTCACGGAGAAAGGCAGAAAGTAGCAATCTGCATTCCTTCGTAGGTGAGAACTCTATCGAACGGGGCTAAGGAGGTTAGGGTTATCCGTCTGCCGAGGGTCAAAGGAGGCGTCAGAATTATAGAAGTGTTTATGGACGCAGTGGAGGATGTATACAATGATCAGAAGTTCTCGATAACTAGCCTCTGTGACGCTATGATAGATGTATGTCATGTGCTTTCTTTTTGCACTTGTTTGAGCTGCATTGCTGCGAAAGTCTGAAGTAATAATTGCATTACCCATGAACCAAAAGCTACACGATACACTCAGAACCATAGTCCAGAAGTTCAGAACACTAGCCTATGCTACAGCGAGATGATAGTCAAGATAGATAGATGTCCAGGAGAGTAAACGCTGCTAGACCCAAGGGTTCCTGGCGCAAGCATAACATTCTCCCTGTCCTTGGACAGTGTAAACCGTGATAGGTTCAGCCTAAAATCAACGTGAGCATCACAAGCTCAACAGATGAGAATTCACGTACACTAGTGTGACCGCATTGGCCCGCGCGACCTCTGGTCGTCATGAGGCACGGGTCATGCGCACTGGAATCGCGACAGGAACGCGAGCCGCAGTCAGATATTTTGACTGGGTACGTATATTCCACATGCTAGGAAGATATCAGACATCGTCTTATACAGTCTTGAAGTCGGACTCACGCGACAGGTAGCCCGGACGATCTTGTCTCTGTCGAAGGTGTCAACGCTGGATGACGTTTCTGCAGACTGTAGGACTCACTGTACACGCTTGCACATCTCGTTCGTTGAAGCTGATTGTTATTTATATGGATTGGAGTGGTTCTTCGGAAATTGTGATGAAAAAATGGGGCCTACATCTACAGCGTTTTATAGTCTCTCGCAATCCGTGGCGCCCTCGCCATCCTCGCCGCTTGCTGTACCCTCCATTCCGACCAGACGACGGGAGGGACATCCTTGCTTGAGATGAGACCATCCTGGTAGGCAGCAAGAAAGCGAAAAGCGGCGGCGGCGGAGTCCAGCCATCGCACAGCACCGCAGAAGTGGCAATTGGAAGCCACTGCAAGTGGACGCAGGGGGGTTCTCGTTTCAGCCACGCTCGGTAGCTATTGCATCGCGACACCTTAGAGTGAGGCCGCAATGTAGAGTACAGTTCAGTCGTCAAGATCGATGGTGGTGGAGGCCAGTATTGGACATAGCAGTAGGACGTTCGAAGAGGAGAGAAGTATCGAGGTCCTGGGAAGCAACGCCCTTAGGCAAGTCGCCCACCCTCGTGAGCAGAAGCCAGCGAGAGTCTACAACCAGACATTCCAGCAAGATGGCTATGCCGTCAACTTCGAGACCCTATACACAGGTTCTTCCGAGCAGCTGAGAGATGGAGCACTATAGACAGCCGGGGGCCCGTAATTATGTCGCTCGGGGTCGGCAGTAGCACAGAGGTCGCGTAGCATTCTATTCTTCACCATCGAGCGACTCGTATAAGCGTACTAGAGCAACTCCGGTGTTCTGTGGAGGTCGACCGAGCTGCAGCAAGGGACTTCCTAATTAGAGGCCGCTGGCAACCGAGTTACGTGAGGGCTTGAACCGTGAGACGCATTGCTGCCCATTGGTGGAACAAGAGCCGACTATAGTCGTGCCGTAGAAGACTAGATATTCGCAAGACCGAAAGACTTCAGACAGATCGTCCGTGCCTTCTGGAGATGCCATAATAGCAGGAGAAGTCCTTGGCTGACGTCGAGGCAAGACATGGAGGTGCGCGCGCAAGTGAGTTGTCGGGAAGCGCCCATGTCATTGCACGTCCGAAGTCGTATGAAATGGCATTCCACGAGTGAAGAAAGTAGAGAAGACTTGCTCCGAGTTCAAGTCCCAGACCTGAAGGGTATCTTGTCCTGAGTCTTTTCTAGGTGAGCGCAAGCCGCACATCACGAGCGCAACCAGTAAGGACCCCCTGAATGTTCTGGATCGTATATCACACTTTGTCGGAAGCCTGATAGAAGTACGAAGAGTGTGCCAGCAGGGAGACGCTGGGAGACGTGCAGACATGTAGTTCAGCCGCGGGTCATCGTTGTTGCGGTACAAGATCGACTTCGTGAGAAAGTGGTATACATTAATGCATAACCGCCCTGCAGACTCTGCCTCTAGCTCTTCTGCCAACCGCTACGACTCAAAACTCTACTGCTGAGCCTTCTCAAGATCGCTCAAGCTTGCTTATCTGACAATTCTGTAATGATATCAACCTCGCGACCCTGCTTGTCGAAATCAATACCCCGCCGAAAGGTGTCCATCCGGAACTTTACCACTTCCGCGAGGAGGTCAAACCATTATCAGACATTAGGGATTCCTCATCATGCCACCAAGAGTCAGATAAAGGTGGGCTTACGTCTGTGCAGCATGAATGAGGGAGCTTAATTGGCCACTCGTGATAGACGAGCTTCTACAAGGTGCGTGCTCTTCTGTCCGCGTGCCTGTGATAGGCTTCAGAGTAACATACGGGTTCCATATAGTTGAGCAAGGTGCACCACCCGGACGTCTCCAATGACCCAGGTTCCAAGGCAAAGTTCCAGGCAGCGAGCGATGCATACGCTACTCTAGGAGATGACAGGAAGCGGTACGCTCGACTACCAACTGAACCTGTGATACGTCCATTTGAACTTTGAACCTTTCAAGCCGCGCTTATGACCGGGAGCTGGAGACCCGAACCAGCGCAGCGAGGCGTACGGCCGGCTATTCAGCCACAGCTCATCACCCCTACTCTCAAGCTGCGTACGAAGGACGCAGACGGGGCGCGACGCACGCATGGGAACGACCTCACAGGCCCCAAGCTACGTATCGCCCTCCGCCTGGTCGTCACTACGATCCAGGACATTCTGCGTACACCAATCCTCAGTACAACAGTCACGCCCATGCTCAGTACCCATACAATCCCTCCAACTCGCCCTACGTTCGTCGGGCTACTGGCACCAGAGTCGACGATTGGAGGAGTAAAGAGGATCGCGAACAGGAACGGGGCGCAATCAACTATCCGAGATTCATACTGCTAACTGCGATTTTGCTGGCAGCGAGCACGGTCGGCGAGAGCTTCACGGCTTCAACTTAGCGCCTCTTCGCAAATGCGGACTGGGAGGACCATTACGGCCCGAGTGGCTGTTGGATTCTTTTTGAATGACTCGCGGTCTTTCACCTGCAATGCAAGTCGCGCGGCAATAACACTTGAGACCAATTGCGGCCAAGAGGAAACTCTCCTCCATGGCCTCGGACTATCCACGTCAGAAATCATTCTGGATCCACTCCAAGATCTACGTCGGGCGGTCTGTAGAGAAGTCAGAATACATGACGAGCTTGTATCTGTACAATGGTGTATCAATAATATATATGCATCTGCCGGCGAGTATTCCAGCGGCATCACAACTAGAGGCCACAACTAGAGGCTCTGGTAAAGATAATAAACGCTTGCCGAGAGTCTTCCCGTCAACCAGCGACTGTCACTTCCGGTTCTAGCAGGGACACCTTCATAGGTAGGGAAGGCGCTTTGCTATCTGAACCCTCTGGCCGAGGAACGGTTATTATGCTCATGTCCCAAGTAATCTCCTTATCTGATAACTTGAATCGGAACGACTCCATCAAGACACCCAGGACCACCTCTGCGGGGCGGAAAGTGAGCCGAGATATTCCTATCGAAATAAATGAACGTACTCATTTCCAGGAGAGAGAATTTGAATCCGCTGCGACCACCCGTTCATGAGTATGAATCAAGTACAGGAGCGCGTCCGCACTCACATGCACCCACGAGGTCCTCCCCAGAACGTCATACTAAGAGGAATATGAATAAACAATCAATTGTCGCACCTCCATACCATTCCACGTACATATTCGAGTATACACCAGGAATCTTGGAGTTCATGACTGCCGCAGGGAGGGGCTTCAGCCATCGATCTGGCTTCCACTCATACGCATCTTCGCCCCATAGCGCCTTGTTTCGGTTCAGGGACAGTATGCTAATCATGAGATTGCTATCCCGGGGAAGTGGTATTTCGGTGATCACGGTGCCGTCGACGCCCCGGATTGGCGTACCCAAGGGAAGAACCGTGTCCTGTGTGGTTCTGCACATTTATCATGAGCATAAAGCGACTAATAGAGCAGAGGGGGGCACGTACACCCGATGCATCACAGTGAGCGGAGGGTGCCTGGAAACTGATTCAATATCCTTCTCTTACGTACTCTCAGCAGACTCTAAACCGACTTACAATCTAAGCGTTTCTCGAATAATTGCTTCCATGTATGGCAACTTGTCCAGATCATCGTAGGTGAATTCACGGCTCGCGTGAGCCGTCCGGACCTCCTCTCTGAGCTTCTCTTGGACGCCCGGATTTAAGGCGAGCAAGTAGAGAATTCGAGCGAGAGCAGATGATGTCGTATCCATAGCTCCGAAAATCAGGGTCCTGGAGGCGCAATATCAGTACGAAGACTTGCAATCTGTATACTGAACGTACGTCATCTGTCCAACGACTTGGGAGGCTGGTAAACGGTCTTCCTCAGATGCCTTCAGATTTTCTCTTACTATGCGAAGTGAGCAACCTTGATGAGGTAACTGGAGAGGTTAGATCATACATAGCAAGCTGATGATGTCCTTGCTCCGGCCGGCCGGCTTGTCCCAGACTTCGTTAACTTGCTGTAGAGCGGCTAGTCTCGTGCGGTAGATCTTCTCTGACGTCTTCTCCATAATGTCGACCTTCTCCTTGATGCTTCGAAGCCCCTTTATGGGTATTTTCTCTAGCACACGCGTGCGGAAGCTCGGCGAGCCTATTTTCGTCAGGTGAGGAAGTGTTCCGATGAGCAGGGCGAAGTCCACTAGAGTTGGGCTGTTGATGAAAAAATCAGTACCGCAAGACAGTCTACTGGCGAAAGGACTCTGACAACAAGGATCTGACGGCCGAGCCGTATTCATCAACACTACCTTCCTCCATGATATTGAAGCTATAACCAAGACCGGCTCTCCCAATTAATTCCAATGCCGTACGTGTCATCCAGTCCATCATATCGATCTCTTCGGCACCGTTTTTGATTTTCCCAGTAATGGCGTCCCGAAGCTTCAATAAGAGTAAGACACGTGGTGTCTCAGACAGCTGCGCTACGAACCTGATAGGCGACGTCCCTAAATATCGGAACAAGGTCCCGCAGGTGCTTAGGGCTAAAGATGGGATTGAGCATCTTCCGCTGTTTCCTGTGTTCATCCCCTTTGAGAAGTTACAATATGAGCTGTCCACCGGATTAGCGGATTCCAAGTACCTTGCGCAGCACTCAACCCATCGCCGTATAGCAGGTAATTTAGCCTTGCTTACGATAAGCTCTGGTATCACCGACATGCCGAGACAGACTCACGCATAGGAGTACCGAGGCTCATCATACGATGATTGATCCTTGATGACAATATGGTACAAGGCCAAAGGATCGACAATATAGAGCCTCTCTTCCTAAAGCCGAGCAATGATCGCGGTTAATACACGATGGCACCAAACAGTGCGTGTGCGTGACATACACCTAGGAACCCAGAGACTTTGGCGACAGATCCATACTGCTCCAAGATGCTACGGTGGAAGTTCCATGGATTGGAATTGAAGACCTCCTTCAAGTGACCTAAAGAACAGACGTTAACGAGGTGCTATACTGACATTTACAACCATTGTACCAGTTATAACAGACGGTGCTTTGGGTCCAGGGATGTTATGCAAAGGCCCCCGAGTGAAAAGACTTCGAAGACGAAGGAGTACCAGGAGGACGATCACTGGGATTAGGACCCATTTGAGGGCTTCGAGGGCCATAGCGGCGAGTTCTGAGAGTGGTGTGCTCGTGGTAGCTCTGGGCAAGTGCTAGGGTTCATATACTGTTTGACCTATGACGCTACTGCGATCAGAGCGAACGTTTTCCTTCACCTTCGGGCCCGTATGCCGATCATGGCGTTGGCACACATGCGATCCCAGCCTAGTTTAACAGCTAAGATAAGGTCTCGAATAATCATTCGCCAGGTAGTGTCCCTTCATGGATATTGCGGCTTGTGCGTCGCTGCGATTGTTAACGAAACAGGTTCCGGCCTCGTAACTTCAGGCTACCGAAGCCACGCCCTGCGTACTCGGGTCGTGAAAATTTTTTGGTCACCTTGCAACCGGGGCAAGGCTGAACAGTGATCCGCGATACTGCAACAGAATGGATCAAGGGTGGCCCTCGCAAGAGCTGCCAGGTGCAACTTGGATGGCAGGTTGTCTCCCGCATAATGAGCGAATAAGCCTGTGAGTGATGATGTACCCGGAGATGATAAGAACATCATTACGACGTGCAAAAAGGCAAATGAACTCACTATTAAGCTTCGCAGTTCCCCCATGTTGTAGGGCGCCCGACGGTCCCACGAATTCTATCTAAAGCCAACATCGAATGATAGCCTTTGATTTGCTTATGAACTGGCCTTCTCCGGGGATGTTGTGCGGGCAGGAACGTCTTTGAAAGATAGGCAGCCTGAGAACAAGGCAACAGCGCGACTTACGATTTGATGACACTTATTTCGGAGAATCGCCACGGTAGACAAGGAATACTCAGGAAGATAGACACCGAGCGTTCATTGTCTAGTTTGACGACTCTCGGAAACGGAGGGGAGAGCAGACTCAAGGTTGTCCTGTGACTCCGAGAAACAGAAGGCAAGGCAAGGAATTCTGAGTTGTGGCGCACGAACTTCGAAGGACGCATGTGACCGACTATTGTGGCGTATTTGGGTGCCTGTGTCGACGCCACTATTGTGGCTCAGTAGGGTCCGAAAAGCAACAGACGTAAAATAATCAGAGGTGAGTACGATAGGTAAGTCCCGCCATCGAAGTATGCGGTAGTAGTGCAGTCGGTAAGTAAGAATAGCGGAACAGCTACGCGAAGTTCACTTCACATCGCTCAAAGTCCCGTTGGACTCCCTCTGAATTGCCTTCATCATCGCCTCCACCTTCTTCCTATTCTCCTCCGCCCTCTTCTTCGCGGCCCTCTCATCCCCTTCCTCCTCACTGTCCTCAGCCTCTTCCTCCATCATCCTTTCTATCATGAACTCCGCGACAAACCTGGCCACGCCAAGCTCGCCCACCTCACTCTGAGCTCTGGTTCCCCACCTCCACTCGTATGCGGCACCTTCTTCGCCCTGGGTCTGCGCGGCGCGTCCGCGTTTCTTCTGCGCGTTGTCGCCGACGCGGTGACGGTCGAGATATCCTTGGCGGATGAGTTGTGTCAGATAGCTGTCGATGGAGAGCGATTTGTGGGTGGATATCGTGGTGAAGTTGACGCTAGCGTTCTGCGGCAGACGGAGCTTCTTCAGATATGCTCGGAGTGCCACTTAGAGTAAACCGGCATTAGCTAGTAACAAGGAAGCCATTTGCAGAACGCACGGTCATCAAGGGCCTTCCCATTCACAAGAATGAGGGCTAGTATTGTATAGAGAATACCAATCGCCTGCAACTGGTCGGAATGGCTCCACGAGATGATGCTACCGTATGTACGGTAGACTTCCTCATCGTCATCGCCTTCGGGCATGTCGACGGCCTCTTCCTCTAGGATGTCTGCGTCTGTAAGGCCTGCTTGCTCAATTATGGTAGCACTCAGCACAGAGCGAAGGATGTAGGTCTTGGATCCCGCAGCAGCCGCTGATAAAGTCTCCCTGAATTAGTCGCCCGAATGATGCAGAAAGGCGAAGCAACCTTTCTTCTTCAAACCCGTGCGCTCTTCGCCGTCCGCATTAGCATTGTCCTCTTGCTCGAGACCTGCTCGGGATCGGAGTTCCACCAGTTCCATGCCAAATGTCTTCCGCAGGATCATTTGAGCTTGCTCCAGCACTGCGGTAAAGGATCGTGTATTTGATCCCAGGACTGCGCTTACAGTGAGCCTACATCAAACACGGTTCATTGTGGACGGTACCTTTCTTATTGATCTCGTCTCGCCTCAGCGCGGCTCTCTTATGCTCTGTGGAGAGCGCAAGCCTAACCAAATCATTCGCCTTCCGCGATACCTCCTGCGGTCTCTATCAACCTCATGTCATTGAGACATAGCGAGTCGCGCACGCTTTCTCCCCTGTCCTGCCGTAGATCTCCATCTAAGTCATTCTCCTCGTTCTCCTCTCCTACCTCTTCTTCATTGGACTCGTCATCTTCATCGTCTCTAGCGGGACGGGAACGCTGAGATTGGCTTGGTTGCAAGGGTTGGGTAGCGCGGCGAGAGCGTGAAGGACCTGAACGGGCCATAGTGGCGTTAAGAGATAAATTAATGAGACGCGTCCCAAGACGCGTCTCGGCTACGCGCTCCTGAAAGAGAAGAGAGACCCGACACCCTGAAAGTGCTTAAAGATATTGGCGCGCAATGCTCGCTCAAAGTAATGTAACTTCGTCGACAGAATGCAATTACAGCCATATGTTTTCTGATAGAAGAAAGGAGCATACAGTTCTCTGCATAGAGTAATATCTACTCCAGCCTGAAATGGTAATGATCAGCGTTCGGGGTCTTACTAGACCGCGTCATCTCCCTCCCCATACCCATACATTTCATACCCATCTTTGTTACAACCTTTCTCTTGGACCATCGTCGTCGGCAACAGCGAGCAAGCACTCAAAAGACATGGCGCCGAGATTAGGACGCATCGGTGACTGGAACAATCCCGGACAGCCCGATTCAAGGTAAGCAAACTACAATGCATCTGTCCTGATCCTGTCCGATTTATGATCGCGAATAGACCATCAAGCCGCAACACTGGCGGCCCACGCATCGCGACACTGCGCGACGTCGGCAGCAGCGGTGGAGCTGGAGGTGCACCGCCGCCAATGATGGGTGGGCCAATGGGTCCCGGACCGATGGGCGGAGGAGATGATGACGAGGAGGACGATCAAGGGCCCGTTGACTGGTATGCCGGTGGAGAGCGTAGGTGTGTATCAGATAGTATATAGTGGCTTGTGACGACTCATGGCTTCGTAGTGGTATCTCAGTGCAGAATCCCGACAGAGCAGGCGGCGGCATGCCGGGTGGGGATGCTGTGCGGAACATCTTGCGAAGGGCGTTCGAGTGAGTAGTGAGTCTCCTGCATCAAAAGGCCACTCGTCTAACTGTATGAACTACAGAGGTGGCCAGACTCCTAGCATAGGCATGGGTGCCGCGGGTCCTTCCCAGCCTACGATTTTCACAGGCGGAGGTCATACTCTCGGCAGCGACGAAGTCGAGAGTACTTATATCCCCGATCCCAATGCACCTGCGGCAGATCGTAAGCCACTGTCCTGCCACTGTCCTTGCCCTGTGTAATGGTGCCGCTTTGCAGCAAACGAGGCCGCCGAGACCGCCATACGTCACCTCACATTCTGGCGCGACGGCTTCAGCGTAGAAGACGGCGAATTGAGGAGATATGACAACCCCGAAGAGGCGCGGCTACTAGCGCAAATCGAAGCTGGGTACGTCTGTCCGCTGTGCAAATTTCACGCCAAACTAACCTTGATCTCCAGCCTCGCGCCACCGCACGTCCTCGACGTCCTCCCAGGCCAACCAGTCGAGCTTCGTGTTGCACGGCGCATAAACGAGGACTACCAACCCCCGCCCAAGCGTCCTGACGTGCCCTTCTCTGGCTCCGGCAACCGGCTGGGCTCGCCTCTAGCCGCGCTCGTTGGCGCGGGCGCAACAGCGTCGAGCGCGAATATGCCCGGAGGTTTCCCTGCTGCTAGCGGTACCCCGAGCGCGAGTGGCAGCTCTGCGGCCGGGCCTGATCGGGAGCCGCAGAGTATCCATACGCGGTTTGAGGTCGACCAGAACAAGCCTACGACGAGCGTGCAGATCCGGTTAGCTGATGGGACAAGGTATGTCGACGGTGGAGCGGTCACTGAGGCGATGTTCTCATCCACTTGAGTAGGCTTGTGGCACGAATGAACTTGACGCATACTGTCAAGGACATCCGTAACTTTATCAACGCGTAAGCATTGTTCACTTCTGATACCCCATCACTTAGGAATCTTGTTCTTCAGGTCTCGTCCGGAGAACAACGCTCGCCCGTACACCATTGGCACGACGTTCCCAAACCGGGTATTGGAGGACGGCTCGGAGACTATCGAGCAGGCGGGTTTGGTGAACAGCGTGATAGTTCAGCGATGGGTTTAAATCTTGGGATCAGAAGTAGCCCATATATTTTTGTATCACCACTTGCGTCTGAGCCTGGCACCTGCTGTAGTCAGGCCACGGACATGCATATACAAGCGTCTTGAGAGCTCATAGGTATGCAGGAGCCAATGAACTTTCAGATCAACGGAACCTTCCGCTGATTCCGGGTATCAAGAATAAACCCGGTGCCGTCGCGGCCACACGTTCGATCGCGTGTGGCTCGGGCAGAAACTCTCGCTTTGTCCAGCCTGACGGACTGTCGACCGTCCACATATCGCGAGGCTTTCTTCCGCGCAGGTCTCCTGGTGCTCTACTCACTGCCGAACAAGTATCTGCGATGACAGCTGCTTTCGCTTTTCCAAATAGCCGTTAGTGGCGGCTGCTGGTCCCAATAGTCCTGATCTGATACATTCGTTGAAAGGACCAGTCAAGAGACTTCCCAACAAGAGGAGAAAGCTGGCGCCGCTCTCTTCCGTGCATGACGGAGAATCGGTAGATGATAAAAGCGCGGAATACGCGCTCTCCTGGCCGACGAAACCACTCGCTTGCGAGTCGTGCCACAGATCCCTGAATATTCGCGGATGTCCTGTAATCATCTGCCCGAGGTTCGCGTCTCCTCTTGTTGTCTTTCAAACATGATGGTATAATGATGTTGCATCTCTAGGTGTAACGCGACAACCTGTGCCGTATGTTCGCGTACATGCGACACGCGTTCGGCTTTGAATCCTGGTCTGGCATCCTCGCTTACACCACCTGCGATGCCTGATCGGTCTCCTCGACGAGCGGGCTTGTCGTTGAGCAGCGTGAACATGAACGTCAAGGGAAATATGGACGCTACACCGGCTGGAAAGCGTAGAAAGTTCCAGGACGATGAGGATGAAGATCAGGGAAAGGACGAGGAATGGGAGGAGCATAGCAAACGGCTTATGCCTGGCTGCGGAAGGGCTTTCTGTCGGAATTGTTGCATAGAGGATGCTCCAAGGCATGGTTTACTTCATCGGCCACTGGGTTGTTCCTAACATCCGCTTTCCCTCAGTAACAAGACGACTTGCTGTGACTGCTACGGTCGAGCATAATGGTTCGAATAAATCCGGCTATGCTTGGATCTCCATTGTACTTCTATTGACATATGCTTGGGAGTGCTCGGTATATACTGTCTTTGTGCTATCCCTTCTCCATCGAGCTGCCATGACGGCTTTGCTTCCTTGTTTGCACCCACCATCTGCACGATAGCCCCTCCGCTCGACCAATTCAGAACTTTGATCCGTTGACTGAAACACCCTTCACGCCCATCATCAACCGAGTACCCTCTATATTACAGTAAGATAGATCTGCATGCAACTATATGAAAAGCATAGATTCAAGTTAGATACTTCGCACAGCGGGGTATGATCAAGGCAAGAAGGGAATCAGTGAAAAGTGAGCCAGTACAGATGTCTACGCATTGCCGCCAGCGAGGCTAGACGAAGCCGAACCAGACCGACAATCGGCAAAGAAAAGCGAGCGTGTATGTCCAAGACCGAAATCTGGGCCAAGATGCAAGACGAGGCAATGGAGTGAGGCAGGTAAGTGTAGCAAATACAACAAGAAAAAAGCAAGACAAGTCGCCCAGAGAAAAGCATTCTCGACACACTCAGCCCCCAAACTTGGCTTTGAGCTTAGGATCCAACTTCGGCACCGGCGGGGGTTTCTCCCTCCCAGTCTCCTCGTACAGCGCCGCAACCCTTCGCATGAACCGCTCGCGCGCATCCCAGCTCTTATCTTCGTTCAAGAAGCTGCCGCGGCTCGTCCTGTCCCCATCCGTGTACATCGAGTACCGCAAGTCCTCCTCGCCGTTCTCCAGCATATAAAACGTGCTCCGGCCAGCGGTCTTGTCCTCCTCGGGATAGTACGACTTGTCGTCGTCCTCGATGACCTCATCCTCAATCTCCCCATACTCCTCCGGCTCCTCCTCCTCGTCTTCTTCGAGCTCATACCCAGGGTCTCGTCCCTTGATGATCCGCGGCTGCCGCTGAGAGTTACGATAGCTGTTCGGCGATCGCAGTCCAGGGGAAAGCACCGTTTTGACAGCACCAGCCGGGATGCTCGGCTCAACCTCTTGACCCCGCTCCTCACCGCCATTGCGGAACCTAGACAGCACAGAGTCCAACTCCGCGCGCTCCTCCACATCCGCTTCCTCCGACGCCTGCTCAACACTGATATTGATCCCGGACATGACCTCAGGCGACGCAGACACCTCAGGTCGCATGCGCGCGATGGCAGACGGCGACCGCACCATAGGCCCCGGGCGCCCGGCGATCAAATAGTCCAGGCCATCCTCGCTCAGGTTCTGCCCCCGCCGCACGCGCTCTGAAGGCCGGCTGTAATACCCCATGGCCGACGCCGACCGTCCGTTCGGTGACCGGGCGCGTTGGATCAGCTCCCGATCCTCGGGAGGCAGCAGCGGCTTGGCCGGGAACGGCGACTCTCTGCCCCGCTGGATGGTGGGTATGCCTTGCGCATACAGAGGGGACGTACTTCGCGACGTGGGAGGAGACTGGGCTTCGAAGTCCAAGAAGGACGAGGGAGGTGCCGCCGAAGCTTTGGGAGCCTGTATCTCAACCTGCTGCGGAGGGACATCGGGTAAGGGACCGTGAGGAGGAGGGGTTGGAGGAGGCATATCGTGATGGGACGGCGTAAGAGGACGGGGACTAGGCAGCGGTGACGGGTTGGTGTACTCTGCGCCTGGTACAGATGGGACTAAGGAGTAGTCGCTCGGAGCAGGGGAGACTGGAAGAGTATGTGACCTGTCAGGCGCAAGCCCTGGTTGGATAAACGCATACTCGGAGCCCAGAGACTTGGGCGAGAGACGACGCCCTTGACGGACATTGGAACCCGATGGAATAGATAGGTTGAGTGGAATGGGTCGGTGTAAAGCTGCCTGTTGCTCAGCCGGAGCTGGGGAGACACCTCCAGGAGAAGGCATGGGTGACATGTTCCTCGAGTTCGGTAGCGAGAGGGCGGGAAGAGGCTTCCCGGTGTCCCTGCTGTCTTGACTTGACGGGATAGAGTCAGATGAACCGAGTCTGAATCGCAGCCTCCTCGGGTACTCCCGACGAGGGCTTTCACCAGGCTGGGACTCTAACGAGCGTTTATCACGTTCGCTCCAGTGGCCGATGCTTGCATCCTCTTGAGTGGTCGTCTCCAGGTTGCTCGATAAACTGTCATTCGAGAAAACCTTCCGCAGGTCGCTCCCATCGATACTATCTTTGGACAACGGCGTACCGCTCCTAGAGTCTGCGAACTTGCCCGCAATGGGCAGAGGCGGCAGGCCCTGCAGGTCAGGCAACGAGGGAACGGGCGGTGGATTCTTGGAGCCCGAACCAGACCTGCCGTTCATTCGGAAGAACGATTTCATCTTCTTAGACGAAGCTTCCGACAAGTAGCCGCCGTCGCTCTCCTCGCCCGGGGAAGGGGAGGCTTTCGGCTTCTTGTCTTTCTTCCTCCTTCGGGTGAAATCAGACAAGTAGCCCCCGTCGCTCTCCTCTCCATCCTCCTTCTTCTTCTTGTTCTTCTTTTTTGACTTTCCACCGTCCCCATCCGTCTCGTGGCCTTCTCCAGACGGCTTGCCCTTCTTGTTATTCTTTTTCTTACTCCCGGTATCAGTTGTAGCGCCATCCGTCTCGTACCCGTCGTCCCGCTTTGATTTGGATCTACCGAATCTGGACTTCAGGAAACCTTGGTTCGTCGGAGCAGAAACAGGCACAGGTGATACTGTATCTGGAGTAGGTGGGGGCCTCGTAAGATCGAACTCGACTCTGGGCGTAGGTTTTGTCGTGAGCGGGGGGACGCGCCCCGCAGGCCCTGGGTACGCGAAAGCGCCAGAACTCATCTGAGGCGTGCCGACTGAGTTATCAGACGCGGTCGAAGCCGAGGTCAGAGCAGGGGACATTGACTGTGACGACGCTTAGACCCTATCCACAGAGGATAACAGGCACGCACCTCTTCCTCCTCGTCTTCCTCGTCAATGCCATTGAACATCCAGTTGGTGACTGTCCTGTTCCTTCCCACTCCCAGCTCAAGGGCCGTGTTGAGAATAGAGGCCCGTACCATGTTCGAGTCTCGGTTGACATTACTCTTACTGCTCGAGAGCGAGTCAGAGCTCACATTGCTTCTCATTTGAGGGGGAGTGTACGCCATATTTCCTGCCGCTTGTCCGTCGCTGGTGATAGAATGCGAATGCTCAGGTCCAGCCCAAGCCGACCGAAATGCAAGGAGTGTCGAAGGATAAAGAACGCGGGGTAACTCGGGTGCACCTGAAGGCAGCCTGCTGGGGCGCAGGAATGGAAGCCCTCTGCTGGACGACGTCCCCAACGTCAAGCAAACAGATGAAAGGAACGCACGGTTGCAGCCGGACGAGATGGAGAATCAGTCACTTTCCCCCGCCCCTCCGTTTCCTATTGCAGGTGACGTCCTCACGCCCGTAAATTGCCCCGGCGGCAGTCATGCCTCTTCCTCTTCCCGTTGTCAAGGCAATTCGGAGCCTCGACGATCAGCTTCTGGGCCATCCGGTCGCTGCGCTGGAATGAGGCTGAGGGCAGGCAAGAGCCAGGGCAGGCAAGAGCAAGGCGGGCATGAAGGCTGCGATGTCCTGCGCACGTTGTACAGCCCTGTAATCCAGAAAATCCTCTCTCGATGAACGGTCATATTCACGTTCAGGCTCAAGCAGAACCGGTTTCAGAGTACAATAATCAGATGGATAGGACACAGGTGATATTTGCCTTTGCCGAGTTCCCCCTCCAACGTTTCATCTCCGAACTACTCATCGGATACTCGCCGCAGTTCACCACATATCTGTTGGCTATTGGAGATCGGACAGGAGCAAAGACAGACCTTTCCGTCTGCGTTTCCTTTTATCCAGGTTCCCAAACAGCGCGACAGATACAAGTCCCACCGCTCAGAGCGTCATTATATGGACTCTGGGCTGTGGCTACCTATCCTAGGCCCAACCATCATATTTGGCTCAAACCCGCATGATGTCCCGAGAAGTGTCCGTTAATCGACTGACAGAGTGAGCTAGAGCTAGCAAATATTGATGCCTCAGCCATTGCGAAGCAAGGTACCTGTGTATGTAGAACACCATTTATACCAGTATGAGTGGCAAAACAGATGACCTGAGCGGCGGTGCTAAACTGTCGATATGCACAGACACAGACAATACTGACATCTTCCACCCCCCAGGCTTCCCGCCAATTACAGACCGCCGTCAGATACCTCAACACATGACCGCTAGCTCTCCAGGCTTGCTCACCTAAATATGAAAAGCGGCGTAAGTTCGGAAGCAGATGCATTCCGGTTCGCCGTCGCTGTACGCCTGACGTATCGGACCGATGGAACAAGCACTTATATTATGTGCGACAAGAGGCATAGAGGCCCCTGCTCCTTCATCGCATGATGTCGTACCTCAAGGTCGAAGGAACCAAGATCGTCGGCTCTGATGGGAAGGAGATTATTTTGCGCGGTGCTGCGCTGGGTGGATGGATGCTGTGAGTCGTCCTCGCTGTATGACCATGACGCGGACCGCACTGCTCATAACGATCCGTAGAATGGAGAACTTTATAGTCGGCTATCCCTCAGTCGAGTTCCAAATCCGAGAAGCCCTCGCAGAGGTGATAGGTCCCCAGAAATCCGAGTTCTTCTTTGACAAGGTCGGCTCAGTACCATCCAGTTTGCGCAAAAGCACTCACACGTATTCGTACTATACGCACCCAGTTCCTCGAGTACTTCTTCACAGAGCCCGACGCGCAATTCTTCAAATCCCTCTCCCTAAACTGCATCCGCATCGCCATCTCTTACCGCCACTTCGAAGACGACGCGAACCCGCGGGTCCTCAAACCCGAGGGCTTCAAGCACCTGGACCGTGTCATTGCGCTCTGTGCGAAATATCAGATCTACACCATCATCGACATGCATAGCGCACCAGGTGGACAGAATGGTGGCTGGCACTGCGACGCAGGGATACACATCCCGACATTCTGGATGCACAAGGACTTCCAAGACAGGCTGGTGTGGCTCTGGAGAGAGATAGCGAGGCATTACAAGGACAACCCTTGGATCGCTGGCTACAACCCTATGAACGAACCGTCCGACCCGACGCATACCCGGCTGATCGATTTCTACGACCGCGTGTATGCCGCGATACGGGAGGAGGATCCTAGGCACATCATTTTCTTCGACGGGAACACGTACTCTATTGACTTCTCGGCATTTCCGGAGGATGCGAAGGACAGGTGGCCGAATTCAGCGTACTCGATCCACGACTATGCCGTCTACGGGTTCCCAAAGGCTCCCGAACCCTACGAGGATACGGCAGCACAAAGGGACCTTATTAGGAAGACGTACATGAGGAAGCGCGCTTGGATGGACGAACGGGGCTTGTGCGTTTGGAATGGCGAGTGGGGTCCAGTCTATGCTCGGAAAGACTTCGAAGGGGACAATTGGGAAGAAATTAACGATAGGCGGATGAAGGTCCTGCGGTATCAGTTGGAACTTTACAAGAAGGTCAGTAGCTTACGACAGGGGACAGATGATCACTGAGATACCGACTCTGTGATCGTACTAGGATCAACTAAGCTGGTCAATCTGGCTGTACAAGGACATTGGCTTCCAGGGCATGGTCTACGTCTCGAAGGAGACACCATATATGAAGCTATTCGAGAACTTCCTGCAGAAGAAGTGGCGCCTCGCGGTGGACGCATGGGGTGCCGACGACCGACACGTCCGGCACCTATACGATCCCTTGGTGAACCTCATCAAGGAATCCGTATCCAACGAGAAGCACCTAAACTTATACCCTCCCATTTGGGGTGTCGAAGGGCGAGTGACTAGGCTGGCGCGCACCATGCTGCTGGGAGAGTACCTCGTCAAGGAGTGGGCGGAGCATTTTAAGGGGATGGACGAGGAAGAGCTGGACAGGCTCGCGCAGAGTTTCAAGTTCGAGAATTGCATGAAGAGGGAAGGGTTGAATAAGGAGCTGATGGAGAATGCCGAATGAGACCGCCGAGTGTGAACTGGTGCGGATAGTTGAGCTTGTGACCAAGGATTGCAGATATTAGCACGCAACAGGGTGTAGGAGTCTGGAGAACGTCTGTTTCTCTTCACTATCACGTAGGACATAACGGTCAGCATGTAGAAGAAAAGCCGGTTGCGATTACTTGCAGAAGTCATAACAAGGCATGACTGGCCCGGGACGAGATGAAGAATTGAAATGCTCTTGGGTATTGTATCATCCTACCATGCTTCTCTTGCGACCCCGCAACCGGACTGAACCATCTGTCAGAAAATTGAAGTGGCCTGAAGAAGGCTTGCGTCCTCTTACCGTCGTCTAGCCGGCGGTTAATATTCGCCCACTCTTTGCCCATTGTCTTCCCGTATGCTTGGAGGACCGTCGCAAACAGAGGTTCCGAATCGGGATGAGTGGAGGCGAAAGCACGTTCCAGAACATAGAGGTCCACAGCCTTGTCCTCGACTAATGTAGAGGTATAGGCCAGACCGAAGTCTACGAGGACCTAAAATATTCGTTTCACGAGGCTTGTCTAAAACTGCTCTATTCGAGGACTTACTAGCTCGACGGTGGACGACGAAGCTGTAGAGAACATGCGGCGGAGCATCATGTTAGATGTTGTTAGATCTCCGTGGATGACATCGGCGAGATGCATTTTCCCGATTTCAGTGCCAATCATGGCCATCAACACATCTGATATATGCTACAATGAGGAGCTCCCTATGTCTGAAAGCAACGGACTACACACCTGGCGTTAGACCATATAGGGATTGGAGTTCATCCTCGGGGCTGTCAACGGCGTCCTCATCTTCTAGCAGGTCCGCTGTATATTCTGTCTCTTCCTCGCCTTCGGCCCCTCCGCCTAACAGCATCCTTATCGACTTTCCTTCGATCCACTCAAACCCTAAGATCCCCTGAGATGCGTCAACCAGGCGAATCCCGGGAACGTGTACGCCGTTTCTGCAAGGATGTTATAATCGTCACACTAGTGTAGACCCAAAGTATTCGCACACCTTAGACATTTGAGAACTGCCCTGGCTTCGCCGGCGATCCGTGACCGAGTCAAGGAAGCATCCAAAGTCGGATGTCGATATTGCTTATTAAACCTGTACTTGAGGAATACGGGGGTGGCTTCAGAACTTGGGGATTGGTGCAAGATCGCTTGATAGACTTTCTGTCGGCGGTTCGACCAAAGTCAAGGGTCTAATCCATGCAGGAGATGCAAGCGGACTTGCAGCTTCAGCACCCTGCGATATGAGAATCGCTTCCGCTAAAATATCCGGGGCAGCGGTCATTTTAGCCTGTCCAAGTCCCGCAGACGCAGCAGAGCGATATAAGAGAGAGGGTTGTCGGCAAATTCAGTCTCCGTCCTTACACCGAGTGGCTGAAGCGCCTTGAAGCTTGAGCACTTTGAAGGCCGAAATTCATGAGATTCTGGTGCGCGAAGTCGAGCCAACCTTGAAACTTTTCGCCTCAAGTATCCCTAAAACAAAATGAATATCTTCCAGGTTGCAGCTCGACTGCATCGCGCGGCCATAATGGACCACAAAGTTATATATTACAAATTTCCCGTTAGGTCTCTAGGGTCGCGCGAATTTGATCACCCCAATTAAGGATGCCATACTAACGTTGACTTGATCTCGGTTGTCATTGAAGTTACTCTTCAGCGGAACTAGGCTTGTGTATTGTGGTGCGCACGCAGTTTCTGGGACTCTCTGGAGGCGAAGCCTGCCCATGGAAATACCGTCAAGTCCAGCGCGAAGTAGACCATCGACACCGAGCAGGAATTCATCAACCTCCTCCGCAGTAGACCTCGGGGGAACCGCTGGTCTTGCTAGTTCAAGTCCGGTGTCGCCAGCCTTGGACCCCTCAGACAGCAAAGCCTCGTTTGCCAGGCGCCGGACGAGCTGGGGCAGAGTAGAGCCTGGGCAGGACCCGCTACGTCTTGACTTAACGCCGTTCGAGCAGGAAACGTCGAGGGGAGTTAGCTCAGACAACGGGAGAGTTATGCATGGTAGTGGGTACGACGAAGATCCCTTTGCATCACCCGCAGATGAGCTTCCACGCCTCGATGGAACCATGCGCTACGGAGGCCTGTACTCCACATCGCAGCCAGGCCCTTCGACCGTTTCCTTGATCCCGCCATCTTATCGTACTTATTCTGGCGACTCTGGCACCATGGATGTCTCACGCGAGGATGACGAAGCCCATCTCACCTCTAACATGGTTCAACAAGGATCTTCCGAAAGCTGGAGCACAGACGAGGACGCGGAGAGGTTGGGAGGCACCACATCCAGCACAAGGCGGAAGACTGTTCACTACAGTGTCAGTCCTTCTCCTTTGAAACGTGCTGGAACAGCTTTGGGTAGCGTCTCGCGAAGTCTCCGCCGAGTCTCTCTACGTGTCGTGGATTTCTCTGGTCTGAGCACTGAAGACCGGGTACGGTTGACCGACCAAGAAGACGATGATCGACCAAAGATGCCGAACTACGATCTGTCGAATAACTTGCCTCTCAGGGGGCGTACGCTTGGCTTCCTCCATGCGCGGAGCTCGATTCGTTTGGCCATGTTCAACTTTCTTGTTTCACCGTGAGTTATTTAGCTGTGGCATCTGTAGAAGCTTCCGTCCTGACCCTGGATAGTTGGACGGAACCTACTGTTCTTGTTCTAATCATCGTCAACGCGATCGTCCTCACCATCCAGGCAGCGCGTACCCAGGTAGCGCCAGGTGATAGCGACAACCCTGGCATGCCGGCCCCTGTCAAGGGCTACTTTCACTCTTGGGAGGATTACGTTCTCTTCGGCCTGTTTCTAGTATTCACGTGAGACTCTTCCCATTATCCACGCGATGCACTGACGCCAATCTCATTTAGCTTGGAAGCCTTCGCTCGAATATGCGTGTCTGGGCTTATCCTAGATCCGGAGGTCTCCATTTCCTCTCTATTCACATCGCCATTCTCGTCTTCCCCGGACACTAGTATCCCTTCCTCGTCTAATAACCCCTCTACTGTAGCATACTCCATCTCACAGGCACCCTCGCTGCAGCGCGGCAACTCCCTCACACAACGCCTGCAGCGCATCCAGTCAAACCTCATCCGTCCGTTCGCTCTCGCCCACCACTCCTTCACATACCCACCCAAATCAGCTATGCAAGATACCCCCGGCAGAACCGCTCGCACCAGATCGGACACGGCACGCTCCACCACGCCCATGCACGAGAAGACGTTCTCGCAAGCGCAGAACCTCGCATCGCATCTCCGCAATCCGTCGCATCCCAATTTCTTTTCGACTGCACTGCGGTCCGAGCGGACGGGCTCGGAGCCGCTCTCGCTTCCATTTAGACTGAATGTGAATCAGGAATATGATGTTACCAGGCGAAACGTTCCTTATCTCAGACATAGCTGGGGGCGCATCGACTTCCTGGCAGTCCTGGGGTTTTGGATTACGTTCGCGTTAGCGGCTACAGGTGTGGAGAGAGGGTCGCATCATATTGGCATTTTTAGGGCTTTGAGTGTACTCAGAACGGCCCGGTTACTTGCTGTAACATCTGGAACAACGGTGAGTAAAGTCGCCTTCGATGTAGGGCTGTTGGCTCATGGCTCTAACTGTATTCACTGTTCAGACGATCATGCGCTCCCTCAAAACTGCACGGCCTCTGCTTGCCGGTGTTGCGTATTTCGTCATCTTCGCCATGGCCTTTTTCTCGTAGGTTTCCAGCCATCCTTCTGTCATTCCGCTGCCAACTCCGGCCCTTCTCTGCAGGATTGTCGGAGTCGAGACTTTCGCTGGATCTTTCAGACGTTCCTGCTATCTCGAAACAGCTCCCGGCCTTACAGAGGAAATGAATCTCGGTCAAGCTTGCGGCGCTTACATTGACCCTGTTTCGCTCAACGTGACTGGTTACATTCAGGCATCGGATGGCCAACCCGGTAGAGTAAAAGGGTTTGTTTGCCCTCTAGGCCAAGTATGCAAGGTCAGTCGCGCCCTATCCATGCTACTTAGTGCAGCCCTTACGTCCTTATATTCTTGAGTAGGAAGGATTAAGTCCTGAAAGCGGCGTAGAGAATTTCGACACGTTTTACAATGCCGTACTGCAAGTCATCATTGTCGCTTCTGCCAATGGCGTGCGTTAGGTTCTGTCATAGCGGCGGTCTCTACTCACATTCTGTGCGAGCAGTGGTCACCTTTGATGTACTCTGTCATCGACTCAGAATACTTCGCGTCATGCTTCTTCTTCATATTCTGTATACTGGTGCTTAATTTTTGGTTGATCAACCTGTTCGTTGCTGTCATCACGAACACCTTCTCAGCGATTCGAGCCAATACGAGGAAGAGCGCTTTCGGAGCTGCCCCGTACGTCGTGATTGGTATCCCGCGGCAGAGCTCTAATTCATGCCGTTCCCTCCCAGTGTCGGCCCTGTCATGAGCGAGCAGGATGAAGATTGGCAAGATGGTAAGGGAAGAACGTCCAAGCCGAACGTTCTCAAGGAGATCTATGAGTACATTCGTTGGTGCTGGGTGGCACTGGCACTGGCGTCTCTCATCCTGCAAGCGACTCGAACCACAACAGTTGGCCAGACGCACCAGGCCGTACTGGAAAAGGGTGAACTAGCTCTTACCATTGTGTTCGACGCAGAGATCTTCATCCGATTCTTTGCGGAATTTCCACACTGGCGAAACTTCTTCTCCAGCGGGAGCAATTGGTTAGATACCGTGCTGGCCGTTGGGTCGACGATAATCCAGATACCAGTGGTACACAACTCAGGCGTATACCCTTGGTTGACCATATTCCAGATCCTGCGGTTCTATCGAGTCATCCTTGAAGTGCCGCGGATGCGACCTCTCTTGGTACGTACATCACCTGCGGACTCGGCCGATGCTGATCTGTTACCGGGCAGCTGGCAGTGTTCGGCAATATGTATGGTCTTGCGAACATGACGTTGTTCCTCCTGTTAATGAACTACATTGCTGCCCTCATCGCCATACAGCTGTTGCGGGGGGATCTGACATCGGACGAGTCAATGAACTTTGGACAGGTATTCACCTCGTTCCTTGCGGTATATCAAGTGTTCTCGTCAGAGAACTGGACGGATGTCCTCTATGGGGCTCTGGAACCAGAAATACCTCTAGGGCAATCAGTGATAGTTGCTATCTTTGTATGCGCTTGGTTTCTGTTCGCGAACTGTGGGTGTCGAACACCTTCCTTGACACAATGCTAACTTCTTTGCAGTCATTGTCCTGCAAATGTTCATCGCTGTCATCAACGAGAACTTTGACGTGGCTGAGGAAAGCAAGAAGGGACAGCAGGCATCGAATTACTGGGCCATGCAGCAGCCTGAGGCTCCTCGCGCGGGATGGCTCCGCCAATTGAATCCGTACAGATGGTTGACTCCAAATCCGAAGACTATTAAGGTTGACAATCTCCCGTCCCACTTGGTTCTTCCCATGCAGAAGTCGTTGGTGCAAGACAACCTTCCCTTTCAGGAAGCCGCATATCCGGCTGTACGTTTTTTTCTTGTAAGATTTGGCTGAGTCTTCGGCGAGCATTGATTGGCCTTACAGGACCAGGTTTCTGGGCATAACACCCACTCTCAAGGTCAGCTGCGAAACACCTTCATATCGATGCTTCAAAGCCTTTTCGTGGGGAAGGCGGATGGTCGTAGTCAGGACGTGCCCTTGAATACCCTACGAGGCCCTCGACGGGAGTCCATGGTAGGAGGGGATACGCCCGATGGAGAGGTGGATCGTCATCTGTAGGTGCTTGGGGTAAGTCTGTAAGTCAGACGTTGACGGATCCTGTCCAGGGAACTACTGGCCATCGTAAATCCGGAGACTGCTGCTGCAGAGGGTCTCGACGAGGCCAAATTCGAGCGACGGGCCATGAGAGCGGATTTCATCCGTGACCATCCCACTTATGATAAGACCTTCTGGATATTCTCTCAGAAGAATACTGTTCGGCAGCTCTGCCAGAGACTCGTGCAACCGGCTGGTGGAGAACGAATTTTCGGCGTTCCTCCTTCCCCCATTGCTCATCCCCTCTTTCAATTGTTTCTTCTATCGGCCGTCATAGCTGGAATTCTCGTGGAAGGTGTGGCCTCTCCTGTCTATCGTCGAAAATATTACCTGCAACACGGCCTTATCCGAGGTTCATGGTTCGACATTGCTGAGACGGCCCTTGGGATGACCCTGCTTATCGACTTTGTCATCAAGATCGTGGCCGATGGTTTCATCTTCACGCCCAACCATTATTTCAAGTCAATATGGAATATTCTGGATCTGGCTATCCTGCTCGGTGTCCTGGTTAACTTGACCACCGGCTTAATATTCATTGGAGGGCTGAGTCGTTTCACGCGCGCTCTCAAGGCTCTTCGGGCTCTTCGTCTCATTACCCTGGTCGAGATTATGCGCAGTACCTTCCAGTCACTCATCATTTCTGGAGCTGCCCGTATATTCGACGCGGCCTTGCTTGCTATCTTGTACATGATACCCTATGCAGTGTGGGGGCTCAACATCTTCTCTGGCTTAATGCAGGAATGCAATGACGGCAATGTTTCTGGTGCATCACAGTGCAACTACGAGTACACTTACAATACCGATGCTGCGGGAAATGACTTCGGTTTCCTGGTGCCCAGAGTCTGGTCAAACCCATCTCCGTCGACTACGTTCTCATTCGACACTTTCCGGGCGTCACTCTTGATTTTGTTCGAAACTGTCTCACTCGAGGGATGGATCGATGTCTTGAACTTCGCCACCAGCATAACAGGCCCCGGCCAACAGCCTTCCACGAATGCCTCCCAGGTTTATGCCATTTTCTTCCTCATATACAACCTCATGGGTGGAGTCGTGATTCTGACGCTGTTCGTCAGGTACGCGAAGCAGTGCATTCTTACATGCGTACATTCTATCTAACGGCTATATATGCAGTATTATTGTCGGAAACTTCAGAGCCAAAACCGGTGCTGCGCTGCTGACACAACCTCAACGTGAATGGATCGATTTGCAGAAGTTAATCAAACGACAACGCCCGTCGAAAAGGCTCAAGACGCTCCCTAGATCCCGTTTCCGCCTGTGGTGTTTCGAGCAAGCCGTCCATAAGCATGGATGGTGGTCCAGAGTGATGACGGCTATCTTCGTAGTGCACGTCTTTGCTTTAATGTGAGTACTTGGTCGACTCCTCGGTGGCTCCTCTAGGTTACTAATAGATCACCATTTGATGTAGGACTCAGACGTCGGCATCACAGCGCATCGCCGATAACGTCCGAGGTTAGTCTCGCCGCCGTCTATCTGATGGACACTTCTCATCCTCGGATAGCATACTGGTTTCTTTTCGCGGCGCTGGCTTACGCCACCGACGCGGCAGTTCGCCTGATCGGCCTAGGTTTCTCGAGTTTCAGGGCGAATGGTTGGAATCTGTTCGATGTCATCGTCGCACCTGGAGCGTTCGTCACCGTTCTCATCGTTCTGGTCGGGGAACCTCCTGAGTGGATCCAGCAGTTGCAAAGACTCTTCATAGTCTCCATCGCGTTCAAGTTAGTGCAGAGAACGAATAGTCTGAATAAACTATTCAAGACCGCTATGTGAGTGGACCGGACTTCTATAAATGGGTCGTTGCTTATTCCTCCCGTAGGGCAAGTCTGTCAGTGATCTGCAGTTTGCTGCTTCTGTGGCTGGTGCTTTTTATATTCTTCGGCATTCTCTACCTGGAAGTTTTCAGTTTGACAAAGTGGTACTCGGGCGAGAACTGGAACATGAACTATGCAACGATGGGCTCATCGCTCGTTATGTTAGCATTCATGAGCACCGGGTAAGAGCACCCTGCTCTGTTGCGCCGCTTACCGCGAATTCTGACCTTTTGTAGGGAGGGTTGGAATCAATACATGCACGACTAGTGAGTCGATTACGCAGGCCGGTCTGTTGCGGCATTAATATCCGTGAAAGCGCGATTGTTTACCCCCAATGTACCAACGCGTCAGCCAGAGACCAAGATTCGGACTGCGGGAGCGTCGGTTGGGCTTTCACCCTTTTCATCGCTTGGAACCTGCTGAGCATGGTGAGTCCTTTCTTCGTCTGTTTTCTTCCATTCTGACTTCACTGCATAATGCCAGTACATATTCGTGAACATGTTCACTGGTGCGTGCTCTTCCATGTGGAAGCGTTGTAGAATGTCTCAATGCACCTCTACTAGGTGTTGTCGTCGAAAGCTTTTCCTACGTCTTCCAGTCGACTGGAGGTGCTAAATCAATCACCAGAGAAGAAATGCGCGCCTTCAAGAAAGTATGGGCGGAATTTGCGAATCAGAAGACTGGCTATCTTGAGCGTAGTCGTTTCGTTCCGTTCTTCGGGGTGCGTCATGCTAGTCCGTATCATGACGGCCATTGCATGATGCCTTTGCTCCAGAAATTAAGCGGCATTTTCGAAGTTCGGATATATCCAAAGGAGTTCAACGCCCGTAGTATCGCCGCTGCCTGCAGGACCGAGAAAGAGGACATTCTCATTGATGTCCCCAAACTTAATAGAATCCTCGATGGCGTTGACTATGCAGCTATCCGGAGAAGGAGAAACATCTACAACCGACTGTACCACGAAGCTGTCCTCTTCCACGAGAAAGGGAAAGGGATATCCTTTACTGGTATGCTGTCGATGCTCGCTCATCACAAGCTCGTTGACGATCGGGAAGCCCTTGTGTTTGTATACTGCACGTTCCAAACTTATTCCCATAACTGATCTTCACTATAACCAGGCTCAAGGACCTCGTAGTACGCACAGAACAGAACAAGCTAGTGTCGGATCTGGTCAACCTGGATAGAGTGCAGTCCTTGCTTCGGATGGTCACTCTTCGTCGGAGATTCCTTGCAGAGCGGAATAGGAGGTTCAACATGCGGATATCACAACAGGGTAATTTGCTTGGACTGCAATTTCTCCTTCGGCGCTGTAGCTGAGCATATCGCTAGACATACCGGCCATTGTTGTCGACAGTCTGCCTGCAACGCCGCCTCCCTTCAGTCGCGACATCACGTCACCCTCTCCCGGCTGGTCTCCAACCATATCACCTTCGATATCGCCTCTGTCTCCCGTCGATGTCTCATTCGCACTCGACACGACAGCAGGTCTACAACGAAGCAGTCGTAGACTCAGCGATACAAGTATGCTCACAACTGATACAAGTCGCCGTCACTCGTGAGTTATTGGTCCTGCGCCGCATCTCGTTCCTTTCACTGACCACGCATCGGCAGGAGAGATATGTCTCCTTCAAGGGACTCTCAATATGGAGATGATCCCGCAGCTGTACTGACATCCATACAAAATTCTGTCTGGGGAGGTGAATCCTTCTTTCTCTTTCTAATGAATGAGGTACTGATATGGTTGGCCAGAAATGATGTTGGAAGCAGCAGAAAACGAGGAAGACTAATGTACCTCCGCGTGGATACTGTACATCATCCTGACACGGACCACTAACTTATTCATGGGACACACTCTTTCTGATAGCATAGGATGTAAAATGCATATGCGTAAAGAACTAGGCACAGGCTGTCGTAATCGGGAGTTCAGGGTCGCGAGCACGAGCGAACGAGAGCATGAGCCAAAACTAAAATTACAAGCCGCCCCGACCACGACCCCTCGATGGCCGCCAGACATTCGGCTTCGTGACCGTCTGGAACCCGTCATCTTCACCCGACCTTGGTAAGTTGTGGGTGCTGGACTGAGGAGTAGCGGGCGTAGGAGGCGTCGCAGGGCCCGCCGCGTCGGTAGCTGCCTTCGCCTTTTCTCTATCTCTCCAGCCACCAGACTTGCCAAGCGCGCCAGGGCGATACGCACCTGCGGCAGGAGCTGGGCTTTCAGCTCTCGATGGAGAAGCTCCTGCCGCCGCACTGGCCCGTGTCGGAGTGGGCGGAACGTTGCTGGCCTGCGCAGACCTCCGCCATACGCCCGCTTCGGGTGCAGCACGGGCAGGTCCCGACGGTGTCGCTGCTGCCCTGCCCTTCTCAGCTTGACGCGCAGCCAAGCGAGCTTCGGCTTCTTCTTCACGTTGCGCTTGCAAGCGTACTTTCTCTGCAGTGGCGGCGCGCTCAGCCTCACGCTCTTTGCGTGCCGCAGCCGCCTTCTCCTCGGCCTCCCTCTTCTTGGCCTCTTCTTCCTCGCGTATCCGTTCTTCCTCGGCAGCGCGACGCTCCTCTTCAGCCAGTCGTTCTGCATATGAATTGTCAGTGCAAGATACAAACCTTGATTGTGCAGTTCACTTACCAGCCTCAAGCCGAGCTTCCTCTTCCTCCCTCTCTCTGTGAATGCGTTCCTCCTCTTCAAGACGCTGCCGCTCCTCCTCGCGCTCTTCGAGGACAGCAGCCCTCCGCTTAGCCTTCTCCTCTTCGATCTTCTTCTGCGCCTTTGCCTGGCGCTTCGCGAACTCCTCGCTTCTCTTCGCCATGATAACCTCCTTCCTCGCCTTGTAATCGTCCATCATGCGCGCCAGCCGCTTCTTGGTCTCCAAGTTGTGCTGGTGCGCAATCTTGGCGTCCTCTAGACGAGAATGCTGCAGGGTCTCGAAGGTGGCGCGGTCGGCAGCCTGCTGCTCCTCGTAGTCCTTCGCAAGCAAGGGCCGCTCTTCCTTCCGGTAGGCCCGCTCGACGTGGTCGACACGTTTGGCGATGATGCGCAGCTTCTCGCTGAGCTCGCGCTTCTCTTTCTCAATCTGCTCGACTTGCAGCCGCATAAGATTGTCAGTGCTGAGCTGTTCCATGTCCTGCAAGGAAACCAACGTCAGTCCACATCGTAAGCACCAGCGCGAGGAACAACATACTTCAATGTCCACGTTGAGTCTTCCTCTGGCCTTCAAGCTCTCCGCCAGCTTCCTAGCCTCCTCGTTCCTGATGTTCTCAATCTCCTTCTTCTGCCTCTCAATCTCCCTCTTCCTCACATCCGCGAGCGCTCTCTTTTGCTCCTCCTCCTTCTCCTTCCTATTGATATCTGCACGCCTGCTGGCCTCCTCCTTCTCCTTCCTCGCGCTCAGCTCGCTCAGCAGCTCCCTCCTCCTGGCTACAATAGCCCGGCGAATCTGCAGCGCCTCGCGCTCGGCATTCGCAGCCTCCACCAGGCCAGCGAATTTAGCCTGCTGCTCCTCCTGCGAGGGCGAGTAGACAGCGTTGATCGAATTATGGAGGCAGACTGCTATCCTACTAAGCCGCGTGCGCACGTCGTCCGAGTTCGAAGCCTGGATCGACGCTTCCCTAGCAGAACCGGCGGGAGGCTCAAACGCGTCATCGACGAAGGTGAGGCTTCCCGCAGCGTGGTCCACCTTGACGTTCAACTCGCCTCTGCGAGCGCACCCCATGACGAAGGCCTCAACCTGGTTCTCGTCGTAGACATTCGTAGTTGAGCTGTTGCGCAGGGGCGCAACGAGCTCGAGCAAGTTCTCGATCTTGATAGACGAGTAGACTTGCGAGAGCTGGACCAGTAAGCGGGAAAGTAGGGCGCGCTGAAGAAGCGGGAGATACGGCGCGTACGAGGGCTCCTCCCCAAGCGTCTTGAAGAGCGGAGCAACGGATGAGCCTAGAGTCAGCGGATCGAAAGTCACCTCGAGGACGTTGTACAACTCCTTGACAAAGCCCGGCGATAGCTTGAGTGCATTTCGCGATAGCTGTTCGGAGGTAAGTAGCAGTAGGGAAACTAAAGCGTATCCACTCACAGCATCCTTAAGGAGCCCCGCACGAGTCGGTTGCTTTGACAGACCGAGCAAAGCAGTGAGCCTGTTGTTCTTGTTCTTGCCGTCCTCAGCCCCGTCCTCCGCCTGCAGGCCCGCAGGCACAGCCAAAGCACTGACCAGAACCTGGCCAGCGAGTCGGGCAAGTTCCTCCTCACTCTTGCCACCCGCAGTCATCACAACGGCGTAGTACCGTCCCCAGGCAGCAGCATGGTACAGAGCATTGCCACTCATCAAGAAAATCCTGGTGAGCTTTTCGTAGTAGTTAGCCATGACCGCGGGCCGTGGCGCCTTCTTCGCCATCGTGAGTAAGTTGTGGACATCTTCAACAGACCGGAAAGCTTCCTGCCAGAGCTCGAGTTCCACGGAAGCATTCAGCTGAGCGAAGCGAGTGTCGAGGTGCCGCTGCAGGGTATCCGGGTCCTGCAAGTTGATGGCGTGTGTCTGGTGGGCGTACTTGGTGACATTGGACAAGTGCAGCCGCAGCGTCTCACATAGCCGACGGAACTCGACCTTCCGCTCGTGCTTGAGACAGAACTTGAACGCTTGCTGCGCGACTTGCTGGAGTGGAATGAAGAAAGATCAAATGAAATAAGGGTAGATGCGCACCTGATAGATCCCCTCTAACCGCGAGTTATTCTTTAGCGTCTCCAGTGCCGTCCGATAGCTCTCCCAAAGGAACCTGAGCCAAGGCGTGACGAGCGCCCGATCGGTCCTGTCCTTGCTCTGGTCTCCACTAACCGCACCCAAAAGGATGCTCTCCGGCGTCTCCGTCGCCTCCAGATCGTCCACGTCGGTCAGCGCGACCGCTTTTTCAGCCTTCTCCTGCGCCTCCTGCAGCTTCGCATCCGCCAACTGCACGAATCGATTGATCACCACCTCGATAGATGCGACATTCGTATTTTGAGCAATGTTCTTGTATTGCATAAGACCCTCCTTCGCAGTGCGCCCTTTCCGCATATCGACACAGAGCTCGACGAAGCGAAGCATGATAGGCTCTAAGGACGCCAGTGGAGTGGATCGGAATCGTTTCGACGAGAACATCTCGGTAAGTGATTGCAGAGCAGCATGAGCCTGACCGACGGACACAAGGCCCTCCGCCTGCTTCAGCACCGTCTCAGGTTTTGAGAACGGGGCCATGATAACTGCTTAGCACCGAGTCAGCCGAGATCATCATGGGCAACCTCGTCGGCATACGCACTGGTTAGTGGACACTAGTATACACGATCGTGAGAGTTGTACAGTCGTCGGGGAGCACGGCGTGTGCGGTGGTTTGCGAGTCGAGTAGCCCGTCCGCGGTACCGCTCTCTGCGCCGGGTATGATGACGGCTGAAATTTACAGTTACTGTGCTGACAAAGCAAATTCACGTGATGTAACGCGTGATGTCAATTGCAATATACGGGGGCACGCGTACGCGAGGGCCACAATTCAGCGTAAAACATCCAGGCTAAAACATAATTTAAGGGGAGCTATAATGACATTTGTAGCCAGTTTTAGTATATCCGATCTTTGTTGCTCTGAGCCTCCGCGGCGACTTCGAGACAATCTGATTTCATCAGCGAATGATATGTACATTGCGATGTTCATTGCTTTCCTAGCCTGTCAGAAGTGCAAATCAGTAATCCAGCAAGCTACTGTATTGTTGAAGACAATGACTTTTCGTTCGGTAACGATCTATGAATTCAAGAGAGACCTGATAGTTGAATGCCACAGAGCGTGGCCCAGTGCGTGACTAAGCTTACCGTTACAGTCACGTGCCTGGTGCTCTGAGCTCGCCGCCCCTGAGTCGCGTCAGCAGCACCCTACTTTTGAATTCGCTGTACTGACTCTGCCGCATTCTGCTTCTACTTCAGTGACCCCGTCGCATTAATTATAGTGCTATGCCATGTCGACCGTATCCTCGCTTGAAGTCGGGCAAGTTCGAATGCGACTGGGACGGGTTAACCGTGAAAGGGCACTCATTAGCCGACGAATGGGTTTGTTTCGCGTTATGGCTTCCTTATGAGACTCTCTCACATCTAGAATCAGACTATCAAGTATCATCTCGGTATGATAGTCAATCACACGCCTAGGGGCAATATCTCCAAGAGACAGCCCTCAGAACGCGACCTGAAGAAGCCCAAAGCGTGGTGGGAAGCCCAGATGGTCTTCTACAATCTCAAGAAGGGATCATCCATCTCAGCCATGCAAGACATTCTGCGCACTGCTATTGCAACTAGGGCGCTGTCCGTGCCAGAATCGACCCGTGCACTGGAAGCGAAGCTGAAGCAAGAGTATATCGAGCTGAGCAAGAAGGCTGCCGACGACAACTGGAGTGCATGCACTACAGACGAAGAGCGAGTCAACTTGGATCCGGAGCGCTTCCTGCGCGAAACATTCGACCGAAAGAAGGCTCCGCCAGTCGACCTCTATGTTATCAAAGGCCGCCAGTACCTCGATCGCTTCGGCGTGCACCAAGCGGCCGAGAAGCTGACGCTGCAAACACAAAGCGCCGACGCTTACGATGAAGAGGGGAAGGTGTGGACGCGGTGGGTAATTGTCGGCAGAGACAGCGCCCAGGTTTATGAACACGCAACATGGATTGAAGCCGAGGGAAGGCGCAGAAGCTACGAGAAGATGGAAGCTCAGCTCAAAGCGCTCAAGAAACAAAAAGCCAAGAGGTCAGGTAGGGATCGTGATTCTGATGAGGAAAATTGGGAAGGAAGGCTATCTAAGCGTGCCCGTCCCATATCGACTGGTGATTCCGATAACGAGGATAGTGAGGAAGACCATCGCACTGAAGAGGATGACGACGAGCACTCTGTATCTCAGTCCCCGGAACAGAGATCCGACTCCGACGAAACCAGTCATAGTGATTTGGAAGACCAAGAGGACGACGAAGAGCAGGAAGGCGACGAGCCAGAATACGAGCGTGACCCAAAGCTCAAGCCTGTGATAGCCCGCTTCCGCAACGCTCTCGACGTCACTGGCGAATGGAATATGACGGCTCCCGGTATCGCATCAATGTGGCCTCACGTCTCCGAGAACATGCACCTCACGATTGCCATGAACAAGACCAAGAAAGGCGAACAGCTTTTCGCTCAGTTCAATCTCGGCGTCGTCGAAGGCGTGATGGCCTTCGACACACCTCCAGTGCCGCCGACTTTCGAATCAACCTTTCTCTGGCGGGGCCGAGAAAACGGTGAGGGCAAGATGCGATTTAGCAGTTATTGCTGCGGCAAGGTAACCTTTGAGAAGGAAACGATGACGCTGAAGGGCGTGATTGCGGGTGCTTGTGGGACGTGGAAGTTTTCAGGCGAGAGACTGGCAAAGAGTTCTCTCTCTGGCACCGCGCTCAAAGACGAATATGAGGGATATAACATGGAGGCATACGAGCGCGAAGCTGAGGAAAGGTGGCGGTAGATCACAGGCAGCCCGGAATAATTGTGGTACTTAGCTTTCACGGTACCCGGACTATGCATAGCGGGTCTGGCTGCAGGCTGGGGTGACCACTACCCATGTAATTGACAAATGCCATAAGACGGTTTGTTGAGGATGTCGAATTAAAGTCCCAGCGTCACCCTCTCGACATATTTGAGCAATTGGCGTCCGCCGTTCAGGTTGCCTGCTTCTCAATCATGGAAGCATTGGATAGCTGGACTCGACTTGCGATGATACGCTCGAAGAAGTACATCTGTCCTCAGTGGCCATCCGTAGGGATCGACACCAGCTCCAACTCCACCGCCACGGGTCTCCGTCGACCGGCACTTGCTACCCGGTGTAGGTGCAATACCATGTGGGTCACAGCTGATGTCGGCACAGTCATGATGAATGGGAGTATGCTTAGCCCGTGAGGTTTCGGCGTCTCCTGAGGCTTCCCGCTGGCAGTCGTGAGAGCGAGGGCGACAATCACCCTCGAAGGACAGTGTTGATCAGAGACGGCGCGGATTTAGAATATTAACGCAGCATACCAGACATAGTACTGGACGGAATCTTGGAGCAACGTAACGAGTAGGGGACCACCGTAGCCCCAGGAGGCCGGTAAGTCCACTGCATGACGACTTCGAACATGAAGTATGGCTCTATAAACAATGGCGGAAGCCATGAGGGCATCGGTGACCAAAGCAGGCACACTATGAAATCCATGTCAGCATTAGGACTAGGCGTGTCCCACAGCAGGCTCCATGCAGTACTCACAAGGACCATTGCGAAAGGTTGACGCAGTAGGCGACAGACCTGAAGGTGACGGCAATAGACTGGGAGTGGAGAGTAATCAAGGCTGTCGTGAATCCAATTTCCAAGGCTAATAAGACCACTATGACTATGATGTGCCATTTTCCTAGTTCCAGGTTAATAGAGCGCTCCGATGGAGTAGAAGTAGAATACACACTGCCTCCGAATATTGCATATGCGCGAATGGCGAGGATCACTGTTGAAAGCTAATTCAGGCGTTATACACATAGCGCTCATATTAGAGGATAACTTACCCTGCACGATCAATACCGAGACTCCCACTGGAGGCAGGGCAGAAGGCGGCGTATTGGGAATAATGACTGAAGGGCAGAGACGCGCGCTTACATGAAGGGAAGAGAAACCGGGACATCATGTTGCCTACTCGAGCTACGGAGTCAATTCATCATCCAGAGTAGACATGCAACCGCACCAACATGAGCTATACCATTCCGAGTTAGCCTAACATGCGATACCAAGATATTGTGTGGTTGACGCACATATTATCTTGTGTTTGAAGGAACAGAACTGACGAGCATGACTTGGGTGAGGAAAGTGTACGAAAGATGAGAGACTCACGGACGGTAGCAGATACGACGAAGGCCAAACCATAATACCGGTTCTGGATATTAGTGCTTGAAGGTCGTTCTCAGCAGATGCAAGTCACACTAGCAAGCTCACGATAAGATATAATATCTTCATAGGAGAAGAAGGCAATTTCTTGATCCCCCCAAGATCAGTCATGTTCTCTTAAGCTGTCCTGTGTTAGCTCACCCAGATAACCTCGACCTAGCATAGAGTAAACTTGGACCACTACAACCAGAGCGTCGAAGAGGAACATACCTCTGGGATAACAGTTGACGCTGTACTCGAGCCAATGAGCGTCATGAAGAGGCAGGAGTAAAGCCACACACAGAAATGGTGAAGATAGATGGCAATTGCAGCGCCTGATACACGTGAATACCCGCAATCCATGTCGACATGCAGTTTGACTTACAGTAGGAATACCTGGTGAACTCCACAGTCACCAACGTGTCGATGGCCTCCTGAATTGCGGTCGATGCCATGGCAAAGACCGTGTGTTGCACAATCGTGAAAAGATGAGAGAACCAGAAGAGTCTCTCGACAAAGTATATATAACGACAGTTTCATCATTGCGGTCTATCATGCCACTCCGGCAGGTTCGATATCATGATACGGAGATGTCGACTGAGGCATGAGCCCTGTTTGTGACCATAACCGCAGACCATCAGACAGGTCGAGGGAGAAATGTACTCCAGCGTTTCGTGTTGTAGAGAACTGAGCCTCGGCAAGAAGACGATGATGCTGAGCGGCATAACAGCGGAGACGTAGATAACTTGCATCCTCGGTCTGGAATGATAATGAGTTCCCGTTGACATCAAGATTGAGAGCGGATGGTGTCGTGCAAGGTCCAACATGTCCTAGCAATCAGCGCTCAGGTTGGGACTATTCATCACACTCACCTATGGCAAACGCGAATTTCCATGTGGTACGGACCCGCCCGAATATAACCGTCATATATATAGCATATCGTTAGCATCGTCTCTGCCACGGCATAATAATCAAGACAGTCCACGTAACAAGGGTATCCAAGCCAGCACATAGATAATCGATAACCACCTAACCAAGTCCGAGGACAAGACCCACAAAGTCCCGCCATCCCTTCCTTAACGTAACCTGCGTACCTCTCCCGTACTCGTCCATCAGCCACTCTATAAATTTTGCATCTAGGGTGCTCAGAGGACCTAGCTCAAATGACACCATGTCTCTCGGCGTGAGAACGATAGAGCTCGGAATCGCGTCCGCATCGGAGGACGGGAGGTACGTCGCCAGTCTTGAGAGGAGAAAGCACGTATTCGCGTGGAACGTTTGCAGCAACGCCATAGTCGTCAGGATATCCCGGTCCCGTATCGCGTCGAAGTCGTGAACGGGCTCAGTCGAAGACGTGGACGCATCCTTCCGCTCCTTGTCCTTGAGCGTTGACAAGGACATCCCGCTATTCCTCCTAGGACTCCTCGTCTGTGTCTTCCGGGAGTTGCCCTCCCCCGAGTCGTCACTCGCCGGGCGCCCCTCAATCCCCATCCCCACAGTCCTAACATAGCTCCCTCCCACCGTTAGGTCGTCATCCCCCTCCAACCTCACACTGCCCCAATTACTCGGTGCTGAGGAGCCCTCCCGATTAACAGTCGAGTATGACATCGTCGAGTTATTCCGCCAAGCGCCCAGCCACAGCCCAGCGCAGACGAGGCACACGTCCTCGTATATCCGCCAGACATCCGTCCAGGCTGGAGGTAACTTCCCAGCCAACTTGGGGTTGAGGCTGTCGGTATGCGACCCGGGTTCGCAGCATATATGCCGGTGTGCTGGCCCACGGTCGGCAGCGTCTATCTCGAGTAGACGGTCGATCTCGTTCCACTATTCGTCAGGTAGAGGTTATGTTAGCTATGGATGGAATGGATTTGGAGAGCAGTAACTTGCCAGCTTGAGATCAGTCCATGTGAAGCGAACGGGAGATAATCGATGAGAGGGCCCCTTGGAGCTGGAAGGCTGGTTGGGGCGTGATAGATAAAACGTAGGCCGCGTCGCCTTCGCGGGCGTAGAAGTCGTAAGGTCAATGATAAGGTCGTAATAAGATGGCTTCTCCAGATATATGGCATCCGTCGTACCTGATGCATGTCAGCGCATGGCCACAGCCTTGCAGAAATGCGCTTACATGCAATCCACCCCCTTCCAGTCTGCCCCTCTTGGCGCAGCTTGTCCAGATCATTCAAGGTCACCATACCCAAAACCTTGACGCCCTCTCGACTTTTACCTTTGAGTCGCCGGCGCCTACCGTCGCCTTCGGTAGCACTATCTACTTGGGCTTCGAGACAGAGATCTGCAGCAACCTGGCATAAAATGCAGGACGCCTCCACAGGAGGCAATGTGAAGATAAGGATACGTTGACGACCGAGTATATGCTTGTAGAGGGTCAAAGAAGAGGGACCCAAGATGCGGAGGAGGTGCGGAAGGTGACTGGTAGGATGCATGCTGTACGGATCAGAGGTCGACTAGAAGTGCGATGTTGAAGAGCATGCGAAGAAGATAAATGGGTCTGCTTACGCCATCGAATTCTTGACTCCATCCATTCCAGTCGCCCGCACCGCCCAAAACTACCTCCTGCACCTTTCGTCGCTCGAAGTAGTCTCTGGCCGGTTCCCAATCCTCCTTCGTAGGCTCCAGTATTCCCCTGTCCTCCAAAACAGAATACATCCTATGCATTAAATTCTTTAGAGAGGCGACGTGTCGCCATGGTCGTGGACGAGTCGATGTGGCGAGAAGGATGCCGAGAGAGGAGAGACGAAAACCGCGCTGACCATGCTCTGTTGTTTTCCTTCTGCGAAAGACGCATACACCTTGGTGCGAGTCCTTGGAGAAGTAACTGGGTCCGATTGTTCGCTGTCAAATGCGCAATGGCTCCGTGAAGAACGGATGCACTCACACTACGTCCTCCTCAACCAGATGCAAGCCGCTCGGCAGGCAACTGAACTCAACATTACTCAAATCCACATCTTGCCCATGCCATGAGGACAACACGTCGGAAATGACCAGGTAGACATACCATCGCTGGCTTTCAGCGACCAATCTATAAGACTACCCTTCGTCGGGTGAAATGAAGCATGGAATATCGCGACTAAAGTAGAGATGAGAACTACAGTGGAAAATCGGGGGTAACAGCACGCACCTAGATCCTGCGGAAACGTTTCTGTGGACTGCATAGGTCAACGAGCATAGGATAGTGTACAGGCGCCTGGTCGTCGCGAGCACCCACTAAAGTACTGAGAGCAGACGGTCGCAGTCGGCTATGACGCCGGCGGCGCACTTTGCATATGAGACCCCGACTACTTCTGCTCGTCGCTCGAGAAATCGCAACACACACCGTGAGTGCCCTGTACGTCTCACCTTTGCTTCCAGAATACTATTATAATCAGATTATGACTCAATTTGAAGAGGGACTACGGGAGACAGAAGGTGTGGCATATCCCAATTGGGGGTAAATAGCCAGTTACGGTTGTGTTATTTTGGAGGACTGTATGTCAATTCTGGTATATGATTATTTTAAAGATGAGCCAGTGATCTAGCTATACATTATTAAACTATAACGTACAGATGGGAAAAACAGCGACACAATAGTAACCGAAAGCATGTATATGCAGCCTGCATCGGAAGATGTGTACACGGGGTCCGACCGAGATAATTCTGAATGCATCATCCTCTGCACGCGCACCGTTGTATCCATACAGTGCACTGACCGGACATCCATGGCCTCGGCGTCGACATCGCAACCGCAACAAATTAATGTAGCTGATCTGGAACTCTCACAGCTTGCGGAGGTGCGAACGCAGCTTGAGGAGGTATGAGCGATCCTATGATTGTGCGAATTCATGACTGACGTGAAATGCAGGAACTAAACCACCTCACGAACTCGTTCACGCAACTGAAGCAAGCGCAAGCGAAGTTCAAAGCGTGCATTGAAAATGTCGGAGAAGTGAACCCAAACAACACGGGTTAGCGCCGTCCGTTTTACATCTGTGACACGGCCTCACGCCTTTGATTCACCGCACAGGCAAGACCATCCTGGTCCCTTTGACCAATTCTCTCTATGTACCGGGAAGATTATCAGATTCCGAACACGTAGTCGTGGACGTTGGGACGGGATATTTTGTCAAAAAGGTCCGCAGCATTCCATCCTGTCTTCCGGTCGCACATTAACACCACCCGTCCTGCGCAGACGCGCCCACAAGCAAAGAAGTATTACGAATCAAAAGTGGACTTTATCCGGGGCAACCTTGAGACGTTACAAGAGACCATCTCGAAGAAACAGGATAATCTGAACTATGTATTGAACATCATCCAGGCTAAGCTGCAGGCGGAGGCGCAGTCTGCCGCGGCTTCGAAGAAATCCAAATCTTGATCGTCCCTTGATCTTCCAGCGCTCAAATATTCCCCTCTAGTATGAGTCGAAGCAATATCACCCAATTTCAGCGAGCGGCTTCATATAACTCAGACGAGCCGTCTCTCGTCTCAGTCGAGTCTCGTCTGCCACTGCCAGTCTGCATCGAGGTTCTTGTTCTGGTTGAGCGCCTGGCAGACTGAACTGTGGCACATTAGCGCGGCAATAACGCTGATCCTGACCACATAATCATTGGACCGCACGACCGATGTGCGCCAAATGCTGCGTCTTCAGGGAGGACATAAAGGAGATATCGTCCAAATCCTATGTGGACAGTGAGGCAAGTATAGCAAGGTTCCGCATACTTGAGCAAGTGCGTCAAGGAGGGCAAGGTCGCTAGGAGCGTTTACATTATCTTGCCAACCTCAAAATGAATGCAGCTGCGCAGGTCAGAGACGCCGCCATTTACATTCGAGATGAATCTTCTTTGAGAATATAATTCACTGCGAAGTCGCATGAGTGATATGAAGCGAATGCCTAACCATCAGAGAACTCACAATTCCGTAAGTCGCCACAATTGGCCTGAGATACAGACTCTGTGAATCAGCCGTAGACTTTTCGTATAGTAGAGTCGGAAAGCTCGGGGATCTGGACTTACCATAAGGCACAGCGTCTTCATTGGAGACCGTGGCAAAGACTGGCAGACAAGCACATCGGTCAGTTATAGACAGACTACGGGTCCTGCTGAGATTCATGGCCAAGCGATTAGGAGGCTGAAACTTCATCGTAAGCTCCCGCGGGGCCATGCACCAGGGGTTAAGCACACAATACTGTTGACTATTACACCAATCTGCAGATTATAATCACCTAGCGCCTCGGCATCGCGCCTGGAAGGAGTACTCGATGTAACCCTATCTGATCAGCAGGCACAGACATAGAGATTTAATGGGTGAGCGTTGTTACTCAAAATGCTCCAAGACTAGAAGATTGCGGCAGCTCATATGTATGTATCGCCTAGATAGAGCTTTGTGAAATGGGATTACAAGAGAGTAGCCATCACCTGCTGTGACGACTGCGATCAAGAGCTGTATGTGCGGCGATGACGGGTATGTCGGCCTTGATCATCAATCTTTGCGACAAACATATCGATGCCACATGCCCAATTGACATACACGACCTAAACAGATCCCTAGAGCAGCGGTGTATAATCGTCAGCAAGATTCTACCCGTCCTCCGGCTCCAAAGGTACCCCGACCTCTCGTGTAGAGTATGAAGGACGTCTCTCCTGACCCTGAGTCCACCGACGGCACGCGTCTGTCAGCGCAGTCTCTTCCAGTTCAATCAGGCGAAACCCACCTCAACCTCCGGCGCTGAGCATATAACACTCCTCTCCTGCCCAGCTTCCAAGTCCGGGGCCGCAAACTGAATGGCAGTGTCAAGGAGAGTCGAAGGGTCCGGCTGACTGGTATAGTCGTATCCATCCCCCGAAATCTGATACAGATGCAAAATCATGCTAGTCACCGAAGCAGTGGGGAGTACAACGACCCAGGAAAACATGACCAAAGCAAGCCCCGTTGAGGCCCCAGGCGTTTTCGATCCCACAGCCGCAAGCACGCAAATGGCAATGTTACTAAGGCGTGATCCGGAGTAAGTAATTGGTCAGGGAGAATACAGATAGAGCAGAACATACCAGATATAATATTGAATCGAGTCCCTCACAAGTGTGATGAGCAGCCGGCTGCCGTAACCGCGAGAAGGCGGGATGCCCGCGTCCCTCCGAGATCGGACATGGAGCATCGCTCGGTAGAGGATTATAAGTGCCAGTACGACTTCGAACAGTATAGCCGGTACTCTGCAGAAGGACAACTGGTGTCAGACCATGCACTAGCGATGATGGATGCATTCCGACGCACAAACTGGAGCTGATCCGAAGATTGCAGAGAGTAACGTCGCCGATGATGACAGCAGGCGCTTTGGGAGCGCGGATGCTCAAGACATACACTGTGCCCATCTCCACAACGAAGAGCGCTGTCAAGAGGAGGACATATGATCTCTCTGCCCATGGACGATGCATTAGAATCTCGTACATAGGGAATCGCCAGTCTTACTGTTCCCTAAGATTGCATGTGTCCGGATCTGCAGAATCACTGCAGAATCCGTCAGGACGGCAGATGCGGGTTAGTTATAGGACATACTTGCCTTGTACGACTGCCATCAATGCCGGCACTGGTGCGCAAGTATTTCAATCAAGTACACCGGGTAAAGCTAGTAACTGACCAGCATACGCTATATATTCGTCCCATTCATGGCCTGTTCCTCGCAGATAGGTAAGAAGGACGTGAAGTTTTGGCGAGGGCTCTTTACATGATCTTCGAGAGCGAAATCAGCGTCGCTTCTCGCACAATATGGCCAGTGTGGACTTACATATAGCCATAATGGCGAAGAGACGAAACTGTGCATTGGGCTTGTCATGCAGGGCGCATATACGCGTAAGACTTGCATTACTTACGAGTGCTAGTAGCTACCACGACCAGCAGCCCAAAATACCGGTTCTGCTTCTCGGGCGTATACGTATATTGACCAAACATCGTGTCACTGATCGCTCACGTACAATAAGGTAGAAAACTTTGATTGAGGACCACGGCAAGCGCTGGGGAAAATACATCAGTGCGAGTTCTGCGGATCAGGGCTTCTAGCATCTAGCCCAGATAACCTGCACCTGATCATTGAGCGCTATGAGTAATCCCACGAACCTGAAACAACTTATCACTCACTTCTGCAGGAAAGGTCGACACTAGACTGGGTGATTCTTTATTCAAACAATATTGCTGTCACTTTGACACCCACGGAAATGGTATGCATATAGGCTAATCGACGCATCTAAGGCTCTGTCCATCAGCATTTTATGAATTATGGTGAGTCGGGACGGAGACTCACACAGAGAATATTTACCCAGCCCCTCGCTCCGGAGAGCACTCGCAAGATCGGGTTGGGCCACTGGTTCCATTGTCGAGCGGATTTAAAGCTATACCGTAGCCTCAAGTCATGATTTATACAGAGGACTGGATCTCTCAGAGACGGCGCTATCACTGCGCCTTCACCAGGAGCACCGGGCGCTGCAGTGCCCACAGCATACGAGGGTAAGTAGAACCAGTTAATCCTGTTGAGACATCTTCAAGTGGGGAATTGTAAGATTAGTGGGGATAGGCGCAATGGGGTCCTGCGGTTTCTTCAATTCTGTGTGCCATTAAGCGTACAAGAGGGTTAGAGCGCTACAGAAGGGATCGAAGCAGAACGCAGAGCATGCACAAGCAACGACTCTATGAAATGCCACTGAGGAAGGCAGTCCGCGACCAAAGAGCGTCTTGATGGTGGCTGCAGATGGTTGCTTAAGCGCTTGGAACCCGAGACGCGTCTCGCACGCGCGTTATAGATCACATCACGCAGGATTACTACGACCTCGGTGCACAGGTGCAACACATAGACTATGACTTATGTGGATGTCATGATTCAAGAAGATAGGATAACATTACTATACATATCATTGCCTAACTGTCCGCTGGCGGTTCCTCCATCCCCACGAATCCCTCCAGTGCTCCAGTGACGCCGCCTGCCGCCTTCACAGCTGGATGGCTTTCCGGCTCGTGATGCTCGCCAAGCAGCTCGTCCACCACCTCTGATCCACCACCGGGAGTCTGCTTCGCCTGTGCGCTCACGGACGACAAGGTCGCTGGAGGCACATAGTCCTTCACCGCACCCGCAATCGCGCTGGCAAGGTCCTTTGACGGCATACCCAGGGCACTCGCGAGCTCCTCAATCCTGCTCTCTACTTCCACTACGCCCTGTCCACTTCCACCAGATGCCCAATTGCGTGCATCGTGTATGCCCGTGCTCGGGCGCGCCGGCGTGTTCACACCTGGTACAGCTGCTTTTTTGCCAGTGGCCAGGTTCCACCAGCTGCCTGCCTCGAGTTTCCAGTTCCATAGTCGGTATCCGTAGAATGCGAAGACGAGGAGGCCGACCGCGGCCATGCGGTAAATAAAGGTGTTGAAGTCGACGTTCGACCCCGGGGGGCTGACAGGCTTCAGTCCTTTGCGCTCGCGAGGAGGGGGAAGGTCTTCTGCCGACTTGACGTTCCCCGTCGATGTTGCAGGCGCATTTCCGTTCTGTTTCGAGCGTTTACGAGTAGACATGGTCCGACTAGGAACATAGTTTAGAGAATTTGACGGAACGCAATGGACAAGAACATACAATAATGTGGAAATGCGTCTGCCAGGTAAAAGAGAGAGGATAACTTGCGGTCCTGCGTTGCTGCGCGGTTATAAGGGCTGAGAAACGTATGCGACCCCGCACTCGACAGCTACTGATGTCATTGACAGTCGTCACTGTTGATGTCCAAGAACGGCAATACCCGCTTCTTTCGGGGGCAGTGATCGGACACGTGGATCTGAAGTCTTCTTCTCATGTTTGGACTTCTTCTACACGCTGCTTCCGCGAGCTTGGTGGACCTTTTCCATATTTATTGCTCTGAATATCTGTTTTATGAGCTTCTGGACATGCTGCCGTGCGTCTCGCTTTGTGATTTTCTGCTATTTACAGGCTGTAGCGAGCGCTGCCCAAGATACCTCGCTACTCTACAGACGTCCTCTTCTGCGACGGCGTGGTCCACTGGCTACCAGTAGTAGATCGTACGCGCGGTGAAGATTTTCTAATGTGACTTAGATCGTATGAGTTATCACACAGAACAGCGGCCGGAGAAAATAAATCAATAACTCATATTTCTTCTCGATCAACAGCAGTCCTTCGTCAAAAAGTGATACACAAGACACTTGGGCCTCAGAACTTGGAAAGGTTGGTATAGAAGTAGGGTAAGGAGGCGGATAGCTAGGCTAAGTTATTATAGGTTCAGTAAGGATGCGACACGAAACCGATACGGCGCTAGATTGAGAAGAACGGCTGGTCACTCTGTTGCTGCTGTTGCTGCTGCTGCTGCAAAGCGAAGGGGTTATGACTCGGCGCACCCGTCTTCTGCGCAACGACCCGACCAGCGCTCGTAGGACCATACCTGGCCAAAGCGTCAGCAAAAAGACCACTACGACAAGGCATTGGGCCTCGCACCTAAGCAAACCAGTGTTACCGAACGTATCGAGGCCATCGTCCGTGCGGTTTGCAAAGAGGTTCGCAAGGTGCGAGTGCTCCTCATCTGCTTTGGTCTGACTACGCTGCGATCCTTGCTGCTGGAATGATGATGGCGGCGCGGACTGAGACGGACCAGGCGGTGCGCTCGTGGCACCCTGGCGGCTGCCACTGTCGTACGTGCCCCCCAGGTTGAATGACACAGGCGTCTGCGTCTGCGGACCTGGCGTCGACATCTGCGACGTGTTGAGGAAAGATGGCTGGGGCTGCGCAGGCTGAGCGGGTGCAAAGGGGTTGTTCGAACTACAATTCCCCTATCAGAAGTTTGATCAGAGATGGAACTCTCTCATTACTCACCCAAACCCAGTCGGCTGCGCCATAAGAGTTTGCTGAGCTTGGAGCTGTTGCTGCTGCTGCATTTGCATCATCTGCTGTTGCTGCTGCTGGCGCATCCACTCTTCCTGCTGGGCCTGCAACTGAGCCGCCTCCTGCTGCTGACGCATCCACTCGGCCTGCTGGCGCATGTATTCGGCCTGCATGGCCTCCTGTTGAGCCTGCTGCTGCCATGGGTTAAACGACGTAAACTGGGGCTGCACTTGGGTGAACTGCGGCTGAAGACCAGTCATAAATTGAGACTGCTGTTGCGCGTTTGGGTCGATCGTCGGAATCCTTAGGAACAGTATCAGCTAGGAAAACGAAAGATCGTACGTAAATATCACGCACAATTGATTCTGATCATCAAACAAGGCTGCTTGATTCGCATCTTGCAGAGCCTTGGCCCGCTTCGCCTCCTCCTCCTCGCTGAGCTTGATCGCCCGCTCAAGGTCGCGATCTTCCGCAGCCTTGTTCGCCTGCTCCTGAGCCAGCCGCTTGCTTTCCTCGATCGCCCGTTGCAGATCATCGTCCTCCTTATTCCTACCGCGGCCAGGGGGCACGCTCCTACTCCTCCTCCTAGTGTTCTCGTCCTCCTCGCCAGGGGACTGCCCCACCATCCGATCCCGCATATGTGCTCGCGAGCGCCGCTCCTCACGCAACCGCCCCTCATCCTGCAAAAGGTTGGTGATATCCTTCGCCTTCTGACGCACATTCGCACCCAGGTCCTTCCCGTACTCGTCGACATATTGGAACTCCTTCAGCGTCTTGATGATATAGAGATTGTCTCTGAAGTAGATCACAACGTTCTCCGAGCCCGCGTGTAGTAGATAGTCGAGTAACGTTAGCGACTGTAAAGCAGCTACGTTCGTCAATGCGAGCCAGCAGGCAGACGGATACGATGCGCACCTTAAAGACGTGTCTCCAGTTCTTGCCCTTATCGTTCAGCCGCTTGTCCAGCATCTCCATGATTTCAACGAAGTCATTCCTAACGCACAGTATGCATAGCTGACCATGATACTTGGACAGATGCTGCGTACTGATTATAGGTCATCTGTGCGATCTCGTTCATCTGCGTGCCCGAGGGGCCCCAGGGGTCGTTCGACGTTGCATCCCGGACCTTCGACTGAGTATCCGAGTACCCCTTGGTATAGTTTTTGGCGACACGGAGGGCACCCTTTCCAAAGTGCTGTAGAGTGGACATCTCACGAGAGCAAGGAGTTGACTGCGTCAGGCTAGGGTCGCCTGTGGCGTGAAGTGTTACGGAGTCAAATTTTGATATATATTCATAGTGACCTTGTGCACTACGTTAACACCGATGGTGAAGTGGTTATCATGCTTGCCTTCCATACTGGTGCCAGCAAGCGGCACGGGTTCGATTCCCGTTCGGTGTATAGGTGTCATTGTCCACGAGTTTTTCTGGGTCCAAACAGACATCTCCTTGTGACCATCCTTATAAATAGTGTTGCCTTTTACTTCTCGTACTTACAGGTGGTCGGTTACGAGCCTAAAATCGCCCACCACTCTTGTGATATCCTCGAGCAGCATCATTACTCAGGTCTCTCATAAGATTTCGGGTTTTGACCAAGCGGTTTTCAAGCCACTTGCTTTAGTGGGGCTGTACCGATTGTCCGCTGCCACAGTCACAAAAGATTACTCGTCCAACACAGAAGAAGATATCAGGTTTTGAGAAACGTTGTCGCGGATGGCTCACGGGCCGGGCCGATGGCCGCGAGTCACCCAGATCATGAGGCATCTACAGCAGGTGGGAAGGCCCTGTTCTCATCGAGAGTTATATAATTCGCTTGTCATCTCGCAGTCGATGCACTTACCGTTGCCTGCCAGCATCAAGCATCATATCAGCTCACGACTCTTCAGTGCGACTTACTGCTCCCGATTACCACTAAGGGTCATGGCCGAGGAGAGATGGCCTAATTCAGCTCGAGCTGCTGTAGCCCTTACCATGGACAACATGGGCGAAGCCGCAGACCTGAACCGTGGTCTCTGGCCTGTTGACGTCCCTATCGGATCGCACCCATCTGTCACCAAATCAATCCCCCGGATGCTCGCACTCTTGGCCAAATACACCATTCCGGCGACGTACTTCATCGAGTCCTGGAACCTCTCTGTCTACCCGGACGTGATAGCGGATCAGATTGCCGCAGCGGGCGTCGAGATTGCATGGCACGCCTGGCAGCACGAGCCATGGGGAAAGCTGAGCGCGGATGAGGAGAGAGAGAACTTTGAGAAGAGCTTCGGAGAGAGCGGGATCGCTGGTTTCATTGGCAAGGGTGGGAAGGGCGAGGGAAAGGTGGTACAGTATCGCGGGTTCAGGCCACCTGGGGGAATAGTGCATGGCGAGCGCACCTTGAAGTTGTGTAAGGAGTTTGGCCTCGGATATATCAGTCCTGCTGCGCAGGAGGCAGCGCTGGTGCAAGAGGGCATTGTGGTGTTGCCGTTTCGATGGCAGACGGTTGATGCATTTTTCTACATGAAGGAGTTCGCTGGCCTGAGGAAGATGAAGCAGGAGTACGGGGAAGACGCACAGGGCCCAGAGGTTCTGGTGGAGAGGTTCTGCCGCGAGGTCGACGATGCGATTGAGAGAGGCGGGTATGTTTCGCTATTGTTTCATCCATTCTTGACGGACAGGGAGGAGAGGTTTGAGGCTATGGAGAAGGTCCTCAAGTACCTGGAAAAGAAGCGTGAAGAGGGTTCAATTTGGCTGGCGAGAGACAAGGAGATTGAGGAGTGGATACAGGCACATCCCCAGGCTGTCGGAAACGATCCCGGATGGGACAACAGCTCCTGGAGATGATGCCCTTGATGTTGAATAATGAACTCGTGAATCACGCGAAGTGGCTCCTGCAAGAGAGGCTCGTCTAACATATATCGTCGGATGCTCCGGTACCCACGTACCCACTTGCGACACATGAGACCCGTTTCTCGCCTACTTGGTTTCATTGCGGAGACGTCGCTAGCAAGTCGCGTCGTCCGGACAGATCACGACTCGTCACAGTACTTGAAGGTCGTCACTGTCACGGCTGCCTTCGGCCATCACCGGTCCCGCTAATACGGCAGGACGAAATACGGTCGTCCTCGCGGTGCATTTACTTTCTTTCTTCGGAATCGTTCAGATATCCTGCTATCAACCGTCTTCGCCTTACTCAACGCTCTCAAATCCTGCCATGACTTGGTAGGGATTCCAGCACGTCGGAAGACCGGGCGGCATGTGCTTCAGAAGCACTGTGTGAATGGACAGGAAGCATTGACAATATTGTCAGGGAGCCTTATCAAGCGGATCTGTGCTTTGCTTGTTGTCTGCTCGGAACTGTTGCGCAACAGCATCAGGAAGTGATGTCTCTTCTACGGGCTCGGAGAGCGACAGGCTTAGGGCTACTCTTGTTGAGTGCTCTTGCAACTCCCTCGAGTCATGCGTATTCCCCTGGGCCGTTACCGGAGCAGCCTTTACCTGACTTTGGGGTGTACGCACCACCCATTGTGCCCTCGGACTTCGAGCCTTGTACTGTCTTATTGACGCATCACTTGTTCGCCAATTCATATGGAAGTCCTGCAATCATTCAGTACGAGGTGCGAGTCGCCGCCGATGCCATGTCTGTCCTGCATAGTATCTTCTCATCTTCTGGCGTGACCGTGACCTCTGGAACTGACTCTATGAGACTTCTTCTAGCCTCCGACAGACTGCGGCAATCCTGGGACTTGGGCTAGCATTGTTATGAACTTCACGGCAACGTCTAATGGGGTTAGCAACTCTCCCTTGTCCCTTCTATTACAAATTGACAACTTGCCCGTACACCATCAGACACAATACGATCGATTGAGTGTACGTCGTCGGTCATGCATGCCTGCTACTATAAGTCAATAAGTCTGCCTTAGACCATCTATCTCGCCAATGTTGAAGGTGGGAATCCTACCAGTACAGCCGCCAGCACTCTTCCCTGATTGCTTGCGAAGTCTGGCGAACTTCAACTCCAGAACCTACCGCATTGGGTTAGTTCGAATATACAAGTGTGTGCTTAGTACTTACGGTACCTTGCAACCACCCAGGTATCATATGGACGGCTCAGAAGGACGTTTCTCGCTACTCCCCACTGTTTGCCGAGCCAGGGTCAGTGCGATCAATTAGACCCGGAAGGTCCTCCATCGATATTGATATTCGGCCTTTCTCGGAAGCGAGATGATAGTTGACTTGGGCAACATACTGGATGCAAGCTCAGGGTTGACAGGCGAATATGATGGCAAGTGCAGCAGTTTCTTTTGCCTGGGCTCATGAACTGAACACCGTCGCGCCTTACTAGTCTGGCTGAGCGCCTCGTTCTACCCGTCGTCCCTGCAGTATCCATCCGCGAAGGCCGCAGATGTGATTCTGCCGCTGTCCACGCTGAGCAATAATTCTGCTAATTTATTCGCTGTTCCCCCGTTTGGAGCAGTGAGTGGTGTGGATATTTCCTCTGACTGAATACGGAACTGACTGTGGTATATTAGACCAATGTAACAATTCCCCCAAACAGTGCTCAGGCTTTCGTCGAGATATACGCATCTGGGAACGGGTGAGCGAGGATATACCAGCGTCAAAACTGCGGTTGACTCACGTGTGGCTCCTGTGAAGTGATGAAGAGTTCTGGGTACGGTTGGCTTGCACTATACTGGTATGCCTTTCATGCTGAGGATGTATCTGTCTAGTATGGCAATGTTCCGGACGAATACTTTGACCAGCTCCCGACTTGGAGCGCGCCGGACGGATATGCGTCACCCCACGGTGCGTAACACCAGCTTTAATATACCATACCTAGCTAACTAGTGACACTTTCCCAGGGCCCTTCAGGGAAGTGCAGCTCCTCATCGATGGTACTCTAGCTGGTGTCGTCTTCCCATACCGTACGTTTCCTGCGCAACAATCATCTGCTCACCTATTTAATGCTCTACCTCAGCTGTCATCTACACCGGCGAATTTCTGCCCTCACTCTGGCGCCCCATGGTCTCTTACGGCGCCTTCGACTCGCCAACCTACTACGTAGACATCACTCCCTTTCTTGGTTCTCTTTGCTCCTCTCCGTCGCCTTCACATAACTTCACCCTCACAGGAGCCGGGATGGGTCCTGGTCAGCCGATCAATGCGAACTGGTATGTCTCGGGAAATGTGCAAGTTGTGCTTGATAAGACGGGCAAGCAAACTAATGGGAGTGTTACGGTACGCGAGGGCCAAGGGGATGTAACGGCTGCGGTGGAGGGACAGGTGAGCGGGATGAATGTCAGCGTGACTACAGTTGCGGGGAGGAAACTATATATCGAGGGGGATGTCTTCACCGGAAGCGGATATACAAAGGCGACCTGGGAACAGAATCTTGAGGTCAGTGAATCTGATGTACCATCTTCAGTTTCCGCCTGATTTCCGAACCGTTGGCGTAGTTCACAAACTCGGAGGTGTACCAGACAAGTCTAGGGAACGTCAGCGTTCAAGTGAGTGCCACACCCTTCCTGCGTTTATGTATATGATTGATAGCTGTTGTAGACTGTTACGCAGATGTCTAAAGGCACCTCGATCTCAACGCACAACGGAGTATCCATGGTCTCGGACACCTTCACTTATCCACTCTACCTCCAGCTGCAGTACGCGACATACAACAATGGGACGTCCTACGATTATATCGTGGACCTGGATCACTCTTTCATAAGAGCCCTCAGCATGGCCGTTCAACCTCTGACAGAGAATATAGATACACGGCAAATCTGCCAAGGCACTCAGGTCTGGGCATTCGATCGACTGACTTCTCCATTGGGAGGGCTGACGCGGTTGACATAATATTGTAGAGCAGCCGTCAGGTGAACATCACGACGCGCACAGGAAGCGCCAACGAGAACTTCACATATTCGGACACGGAGGGACGGTCGTACACCAGGGACGTGAGCGTCTCGACTGTCGTGAGGACAGTTGCAGGGTCTCCGTCGGAGAACAATTCAAGCGTCATCTATGACCACGTCGGCGGGTCGCTTGCGGGATTGCAAGTCTAAGATTCAAACGCACTTTTGAAATACCCTCCATACCATGAATACTGGATTACAGCGTTCTCATGCATCTTCGTTCTGGTTCTTACAGGCATGCAACAAATGGAAAGTACTTCAATGAAAATCTTGCAAAATCGTTGCTGGTACGTGCTAAGAAAGGTCTGTGTACTGTGGCTCTGTCCAGGGCCCCAATCCAGGGCGCAAAGAACAAAAGCATCATTGCATCAGTGACGCGTTACATCGCCTAGATGCCTCGAAAGCGATGATTTGCAATGTACCGCCGGCGAACTTGTCAAGCGATAAATGCATACTCCGGACACATGTGCAGTCTCTCTGAGTCGATCAATTGGTGGCAGGCGACCTCCTCGGTTGCTAGGCATATGTACAAAGCGGCCCCGAAGTCACATAGAAACCGAAGGTCCCGTCATATGCCTAATCTCCCGCCGTGATCAAGTGATGCTACTTCCGCATTTCCTTTTCTCGACTACCCACCTGGCCCACTGGCGTACGTCTGGGACTCGTGTTATTGCCAAATGGGATGGGATACATGTGGTCCTCGGTAGTACAGACATGACGGGTCCAGTTAGGTTCGGTGATTGTGGCCGGGGCCATATCGCATAAAAGGATGCACTCTACCGCCCCTTTCGCCATCGCAAGGTTTTGACGTTCAGTGCCTAGCCATCCCCAAGGATGAAGGTCGCATCTCTTCTTGGTCTGGTCAGCCTCGCGGCATTGGGCAATGCCCTCTCAGTTCCAGTCACACCTCGTTCGCCTTCAGGCGACAAAAGTAGGTCAAAAGTATCGCCCCCTAATCCGCTCGGTCCGTTAATCGCTCTTCAAAGCTGTCATTGTACAAATGTTTGAATGGGATTGGTGAGTAAATGGTAGCAAATATTCTCGATAGGTGCCTAACACCCCGCTCTTATAGGGCATCTCTTGCTTCCGAATGCACAAATTTCTTGGGTCCCGCAGGTAGGAAGGCAATGCACTGTATCTAACGCTCTTTTTACGCTGACTCCCTTGCAGGATACGGATACGTCCAGGGTAATGTCCTTCATACACTGGTTACACCTTATAGTTACTAACTGCCTACCACAGCGAGCCCTGCTCAGGAAACCATCACCGGTACTCAATGGTGGACGGACTACCAGCCGGTGTCATATACTCTAACCGGCAAGAGGGGCGACCGTACCGCTTACAAGAATATGATTGACACTTGCCACGCCGCCGGAGTCAAGGTCATAGCAGGTAGAAACTCTGTTCCGCTCATATGCATCAATCTACTGACTGTCATCCACTCCTAGATACGCTATTTAACCATATGGCCGGATCGGATTCTGGTTAGCGAAACTCTTTATAACCTTGTTTGTTTCCTGAACTTCATTTCACAACAGGAACCGGGACGGCTGGAAGCAGTACGGATCTTTTCCCCTCTGATGCATGAACCATCACTTACGGAACAACATGCAGCCTTTACGCACTACAACTATCCAGGCATTTACCAGTACCAGGTATGCCTTCATCCTGCTGTCAGCATCGATTGCCTTCTTATTCGACCCTGCAGGATTTCCATCACTGCGGTACCCCGGGCGACGACATCTCCAACTACGACAACCGCACTGAGGTGCAGACTTGCGAACTAGAGAACCTCGCAGACCTCAACACCGAGAGCGAGTACGTCCGGAGCCGCCTGGCGGAGTACGGAAACGACTTGCTCAGCCTCGGCGTGGATGGATTCCGGTTGGATGCGGCAAAGCGTAAGCGCTTACAAGGAGCACCTACTATATTCAATGATTAATGATCCTCCGCGCAGATATTGCCATCGACTCGCTTACAAACATTACAAGCCGCCTAACCGGGTCGCCGTACATCACTTCAGAGGTATAACCGCTGTTCAATCGCCGACCTAGGCATTCCTTACCTATTCATAGACCATTTACGGCGCCGGCGAGCCTATTCAACCCAGTGAATACACTGGCATTGGTGACGCTCAAGAGTACGCGTTCCGAGTTTGGTTCTCATTGACATTACTGACATTACTCATCCTTGCCAGGTTCCGGTACACCTCGGCCTTACAGAGTGCTTTCGGAGGCTCCGGGATCTCTGGCCTCCAGAACCTGGACAGCAACGGTTGGGTTCCCTCCGACAGGGCAAATGTGTTCGTTGCGAACCATGACACTGAGCGTGTACGTTTCCTTCTTGCCTCGAATCTGTACCTTTATTGGCTCGCACTTACATGTACTTTAATAGGGGGGATCCTCGTTGAACCACAACTCTCCAAACAACGCCTACGTTCTCGCCACGATCTTCTCATTGTACGTCCTTTCATTCCGCGCCGACTGGTGATTGACTGAACGATGTGCCGGGATGCAAAGGGCGCACCCTTATGGCACCCCATCCATCCTGTCCAGTTATTCTTTTACCAACTCGGATGACGGTGCGCCGAATAATAATGTAGGAACATGCTCTGGCTCTGGCGGCTCAAATGGATGGTACGTCCATGATGCTCCGTTGATTCCCATTGGCTCAGAACATATGTTTCTGTATCAGGCTCTGCCAACACCGCTGGACCGCCTTCGCCGGCATGGTCGGCTTCCGCAACAACGTCGGATCTGCGGCGCTGAACAATTGGGTCTCTCCGGGATCTAACCAGATAGCATTCGGCAGAGGTGCGACTTTTTCGTGCTTGCTCTGATTAAGAGGTGACTGACGGGGCTACTCAGGTTCGGCGGGTTTCGTAGTGATCAATAACCAGGGCTCGAGCTGGAGCGGCACGTTCACGACCAGTCTGGCTGCTGGAACGTACTGTGATGTTATTAGTGGCAGCAGCTCGAGCGGGACGTGTTCGGGCAATACGTGAGTGCACTTTGCAAAACCTATGTTTTCGTTTCAGCGGAAGCGATGGCTGATATGCCGGAATGTAGGATTACTGTCGCCTCGGATGGCACGTTCTCGGCGACCGTCGGTGCCTATGACGCACTTGCTATTCATACCGGAGCGACTGGTACGGCTGGCCAGACAGGCAGTGGCGGTGGAAGTGGAAGTGGAACTGTCGCTGTGTCGTTTGCTGTGACTGCGACCACCACTTACGGCGAGGTTCGAGATCGTATTCTTCCTGGGTGATTCGGACCAGTAGTTGACCGATGATATAACTTAGAATATCTATTTGACCGGGAGCTCGTCCCAGCTGGGATCTTGGTCGGCTGCTAACGCGGTGAGCTCAGGGAAATGCTTCGTTTTGACGCAAGTTGTTAACTGAGTGTGACATCGTCTAGATTGCTCTGTCGAGCGCGAGCTATCCCGTATGGAAAGCGACTGTGAGCCTGCCTGCTGGCACCAGCTTCCAGTATAAGTACATCCGGAAGGAGACTGATGGAAGCGTAAGTCTCAAATTCCCCTAGCTTGGGACATTCGTAGCTCAGTCCTTCCATCCAGGTTGTTTGGGAGTCGGATCCGAACAGGAGCAGCAGCACGAGCTCGTCTGCCTTGACCTTGACCGACACATGGCGGTGAGATGGAATTGACGAGATCAACGTGGAAACAGATTAGGTGTACGCTGGCTGGTAGATGAATATGGAATGTATCGGGACTCTGTTGTATGTTGCTCCCTTACAGGAAGTGCGGGTGATTACGCCAGCTTTGATGCCATATCGCCTTTTACAGTGTCAGTAGGCGCGATTTATCGTCTGACTAGGACCTTCCGCCCTGCTCCCTTTCGTCTCGCGTGAGATATTGACTTCGCAGCCTCCTCAAACATACTCTTGTTCCCTATACTCCGCCTAGGAACGTCTCTCAACCTGAGGTACGGCAGGCAGGCCTAATTGCGCAGGCCAATGAGCACTCTTCCAGCTTGTGGCATCGACGACTTCGTTGAGATTCCTCTATCCTGAGGGTTCCCGAAGAGCATAAATCTACTCTGACGTTCTGTGAGTACCAGTACTACTGGCTACCACAGAGAGAAGGTCCCCTAGGCTGAAGCTAGAGCGCGGAGAGAGTTCGCGGCATTCTCCTGCCATAGCCCAGAGCTTCAAGTGTTGGTAGGCATGCTTCCAACGTCACTTCACATATCCTCGGTGATAGCAGGTTATGGATAACCAGCAGACTAGTAATTCCAGGTATCCTGGAGGACATTCCGGCGGATTGCGCGGATTATATTAGGAAGAAATACTGACACGATCAGCTGGCTTCGAACTGAACTCTGAGGCCCACCACGTAACTTCGCCGCGACAGGGATATTAGTCCGTAGGCTCCGCTTATCTACGACAATTGTTACGGCGGTCGAAAGTCTTTCAAGAGCTCGGGACAGGGGGTGCTAAAGGAGCCTTCTTCAAAGTCTACAAAACCAGATGTGTTAGAATTGAGAGACGATGCTTCTAGGTTTGTCTTACCAGAACAGTGCCTGTCATCTCGAAAGTCAGGGAAGCTGTGCGAGGTACACTGAGCATTCAAATCCGCAAAGCAGGAAGGATGTTCGCTTACGGGTCAGCACTGTCAGATCCTCGACATAAATCGGAGTCAAGGACTTCTCGTCAACCGTAAAGATGTCGCCCTCTATGACATGGATTCAGTTTCGTTGTACCAGGTATTCGGTGCATTGCTTTACTCGCCTTTCAAAGACGCGGAGACGAATATCTTTAGAGACGGACGGAATGTAGCTGCGATGAGTTCCGCCACTCTACAGTTCTCCGGTGAGACCGCATTCTCCCTGGTCGTAGCTGGCACACTTAGACATACCCAACGTCTTCCCAAACGTAGACAGGCCTATACGTACTCCCATCGAGCAGACCTGTCAGAGCTGTGAGTACCAGGTTGGAAGGTATTACAGAAATTGCCACAGGCTCATACCCCAGCTGATCACTTGCTTGTCAGGCGAGGCGTTGGTAGCCTTGCGAGTAGGGTCGCCCGGGACAGGCTGCGGTGGCACAGGTGGAGCCCAGACGGCTTTGTCATCTGCGACGGTCAGAGAGACCATCTGACCAGCCTGTAGTAGACTACATCAGAACCGCTGGCGACACAACGCGACGGCCGATATTGCCTCACCTGTATGGGGAGGGAAGCCGAGGACTCTGCGATACGCTCATCAGCGACTTTGGAAGCGGCGAATGCGATCATGGCCGGCTGATAATCGATTTGGACATGTCCGTCTAGTGAATCGCATGAGTGTAGTGATTCTGACATTGACTGGTTGTATTATGTCGCTTACCTCCAGGGCGGACCTCGATGACTCTCCTAAATCAGCGTATCAGGTGCAGCAGTCTGTTACTTACTATTCACGAGACACGTACCAGGCCACAGGTCTCCCAGGACTGCCGCTTGGGACTCGGACGGGGTCCTCCCAAGTCAAGAGCAGATAATCACCCTGGACAATACGTGCTCAGCGCAGATTCACTTCGACGACAGTGCCTGCAGAGCACTCACGAAGTTGATGTCTTTCCAAGTGAATTTGATCGTCGTCTTGGCCATGACTATGGATTATAGCCGGGTAAAACTCCGAAAGGTGAAGATGTGGGAGAAATACAAGCTCATGTTTATGGACTATCCGCATCGCTGGAGCCAAACAAAGTGCGTCAAAGTGCGTCCACAGTCTGAAGTCATTCTCTACCTCGCCTGTAGCTGCCAAGCCACGGAAAGCGAGATAGACCGACTAGCACTCTCTGTCAGGCACAAATGTGACATAAAGTATGGAAGTCGGAGCGCACTAATGACGGATACTTTTGATATTCGAACAGGCGCACTAGCGAGACGAGCAAGGGCGGCTCCTCCGTGAGAACGACTTCGTGTGGATATGTCGAGAGTGGCGCAGACGGCAGTACCGACGGTCGATTCCACCCAAAAACCGCTCTGATGTCGGTGCTCCAAAGGAGATGAGAGCAAGGGACGCGCTACATATGTCAAAAAGACTCAGAAAGACTCATGACAATTGAGAAGAGCCTTGGAGCGGGAGCCTGCTGCTTCCTCACGCGAATAATGGGTATTCGCGTCGCGGGCAAGCGAGGAGAACGTGTGCACTGCCACGCCATAACGATTGTGATCAAACTGTGACATTGAGTCACATGACCGTCGCGGTCGGCAGTCTTTCTTTCCAGCCACCTCTACAATTTTCAAGCCAGAGAAAGCACTACGGCTTCCTTGGCTGGACTCTAGAAACTATCGTGGAATAGTCTGACGAGTTTGACGCGCACTCGTCAGGGCGGACAGGTACCATCCTGAACAGCTGTTCCGCACTGGCTGGTCAGGAACAAGAAATGAAGAGCTAGCTTCAAGCGCTTGTCAGTTAACCTCCATCTCATCGCTCAGAAGGTATTCCATCGAAAATCAAATAAGCTTATAATGACTTCAGATACTAATCGGATGATATGCTAAAGCTGATGGAGATGTATTCGAGCACGAACTCCAGGACTACGCACGCGTCATGTTCAGAGTTCTGGCAGACGCGCCACATCTAACGGGCGTAGTCTGACATCCCTGTCACGACTATACGATGGCTTTATCCAGCGCACTCCGATTATGGCACGTTTAGGGCCGCAATGCATGCTCTTACATTCATGTACACTAGTAAGTACATAAACTGCATGCTGGTATAGCGGTCGAAAGACTTAGTGCTACCTGAAACTTACCTAGCATATATACACTGGAATGGCGTACAACTACGAGAGGACGACTGGCACCCCACGCAGAAAAGGCCTTGGACGAGGTTCGAGGGTCTTCCCAAATTAAAACGAACCAGGTCTTGCAATTGTTCGCTTCAGAATGCCCGCTCGGCTCCCTACGCCAACCCCTGATTTACTCTGACATCTGCCACATCTTCGTCAGGGCGCCCCTCCACCCGTCACGTAACTTACGAGACTTTGGCTGGCATTATTCGCAAGCTCCAACGATTTTTGCATAACATAACTGGGCTGGCTCCATTGTGTGCGCCACCAGGAATTGAGTTGGCGTCGGTGTCGATGGAGGGCCGAAGAGATGTCCTGCGATATTCAGGGCGACGTCGGCATCGGTTCCACCAGCGGGCTTGAACTTCGCCTATATAACAGGTGCGGTTATCCAGGACTTCTCCCTCTCATTGTCAATTCATCCCCTGCAGAACCAATCTTAACCAGCCGTCCTTGTTTTGCAATATGCCCGACCCGGCCCCTCCCAGCACTCTTATCGAGAAGACGCTCGTCTTCCACTACAAAGACTTCCCCGACGTATGTTATGATTTTTTCACGTCGTTGATTACGGTCTTATTGAGTATTACTCAGGATGCGCAACTGATGTTGACGTTCTCTGACCCGGATCCCAGCAAGGTCGGTTCAGAGCAAGCTGCTGTCGCCTGGTAAGTGTCTTTCGTCAAGCCCGATGCTATCCATGGGCTAATTCTCCCAAAGGAAGGTTGTCGATATCCTCGGGAAACGTATGTTATGGTCGACCAACGTGTTTTTCATGTTAACGCCAAGTATCAGAGATCGGCGTGGGTGACCCTGTGAAGTTTACCTCTCAGCTTGCGTTCGGTATAACCGGCCTTGGTCACGACAACGTTGTCACCAGCAACGTGGCGGCGAAGATAGCGGTACGTACTCAGCTTGCCGCATATCACTCGTACTTCATTGACACACCGTGTAGCCCGGGCAAAACGTGGCCGTGAATCTGAAGAACGATCACGCAATCTTCGACACGCCCACGACGGTACCCTCCCAGAAGGAAATCGTCTCTTGCGAAAATAAGACCGGCCGCAAGCAGACGCTGTCCGTTGGTGAGTGGCATTGTAACTGTATCGTAGCATGGGAATGGGATATAACTGCGGCTTCCAGGTTTCTTCGCGGGCAACGATTACAACCCCACCTACATCTGGGAGAATGTCGGGTGAGATATCCCGCTGCGAGAGCCTGTGATTATGCTGAGTCTGTTCCTTGAACAGGGCGTCGTCATCGGTCACGGCTCGGTACCATCCGATCCTGAAGGCCTATATCACTAGCAACATGAAGCGTAAGTCTGGCAGTGGTTATATCTTCTAAAATATCAACGTGTCCCTCTTAGAGGGGCAATTTTTGACTGCGGGCCTCGTCACAAAAGACCCGATCTGGCAGAAGAACCTCGTGAATCTATCGAACAACACGCAGTGGGACATTATCGTCAACCCGGATACGGTGAGGGTTACTGTAGTCTTACTCTGCCTGCCCAGAGTTAACATCCAAATTGCTCAGGGCGCCTACTCTATTGACGAACACAAGTGATGTCTGAAGTGGGAGGCTCCTTCGATGGGCGGGATCCCGTGTTACTCAAGAAGATTGTATTCGACTCGGTATCTCAGTGTCCTTACTCTCTGCTTTTTCTGCCCGGCCATGTTAATTTTGAAGTTGATCCTGAATATGATGTATTTCTAGTGACCTATATACTCTACAAGTCATCGAGACCCAACGCTCAGCATTTACGCCTCATACAGTAAGAAGCGGTCTGATTCCAACTGAGCAGAGTTGCCGTCCGCAGTCATTGCAGCGGTCCTTTGTGCCGAGTGCGTGGTCGACTTTGCCTTACAGACTCGTGGATAAAGTCAGTTGCGTTTTTCTCTCAGAGCCAGCAATTTCCAGAAGTACTTACGTTGGCAAAGCGTGATTACTAGTGATTACTCTGCGTGACTGCGGGCGGCAACCCAATTTATCATATCTGATAAGATGACTTAGGAGCGGTCCGCGCCGAACGGTCTGTCGCTGAGATTCATGACCCCATTCAATCTCTTTCCCGCCGTACTTGTTCATCATCCTTGCCACGCCATTTATAATAGTCGCCCGGCTATGAACAGCTTAGGCTTACAGCGCCACCTTAAATCTGGCGGGCGATGCTGTCGGACCTTCGAGCGACCCACCGTCTCGTCCGGCTCAGCGCACATATATCCCCCACTACCAGAGCTTTCCACCCTACCTCTGGCAGAATGAACGGACTCAAGAAGGAAAGAGGGAACATCGTCGTGGTGGGCGGAAGCTATGTCGGTGCGTCGTCTCCTCCGACTGGCATGAGCACGACTTGACGCCCCTCAGGCCTGAAATCTGTCGAGTTCCTCGCGAACGCCATGCATGAATCGCACAACATCGTGCTCATCGAGAAGAATTCGCATTTCCACGTACGTCTTTACCATATCATCTCTGTTTCGCCGCGCTCACCTTTGCGCACAGCACCTCTTCGCCTTCCCCCGCTTCGCCATTCTCTCGGGCTACGAACACATGGCCTTCATCCCATACTCCAACGCATTCCACGCCTGCCCACCGGGAACCTCGCGGCTTGTGCGGGGCCTCGTCACATCCGTCTCACCAGGAAAGGTCGAATACACGGAGGTCTTGAGTCCGTCTCAAGACAAGAAGACTTTAGATTATGACTATCTGGTCGTAGCAACCGGGACGCACATGCCCCCGATCACAGGAAAGAAGGAAGGTATCGATGGAATGAAGAGTAGTCAGGAGACAGTCAAGAAGGCAAAGAACGTGGTCGTGGTAGGCGGGGGCGCCGTCGGAGTCCGTGAGTCTGTCTGCCTCGCTCCCAGCCAAAACTATGCCCATATCACGCCCCACAGAGACCGCCACAGACATCAAGGAGCTCTTCCCCGACAAATCCGTCACCCTCATCCACTCCCGCGACAAACTCATGCAGACCTTCCACCCACAGATGCACGAGCTCATCATGGCCCGGTGTAAAGAGCTCGGCATCGAGGTGATCCTCAACGACAGAGTCCACATCCCTCAAGGCGGCTTCCCGACCGACGGACGCGCCTTCTCGATAGAACTAACCAGCGGGCGCACCGTGCCCGCCGACCTCGCCATCCTCTCCACCGGCCAAGCGCCCGTAACGTCCTTCCTCCCACCCGCCCTCGTCTCGCCAACCACGGGCCGCGTCCTCGTCAAGCCGACCTTGCAGCTGCAGGACCCTGCCTACTCGCACGTCTTTGCCGTCGGAGACGTCGCGGAGCATGGTGGTCCGCGGCAGGCGCGGCCCGGGTTCAAGCAGGCGGAGATTGTCGCGAGGAATGTGAGGGCGCTGGAGGAAGGCAAGGGCGGGGAGTTGGAGGTGTACAAGCCCGATCCAGCGGCGATACATCTCAGTCTGGGGATTGTGAGTGGTTTATCTTTGGCCCTTTCGTCGGGGCGTGCTGACGGTTTTCGTAGAAACGGAATGTGATCTTTAGAAACCCCGCTGGGCCGGACGAGGAGCCGAAGTATGATATGAAGGACGATGGCGTGGAGGATGTCGGATCGGGCAGGGCCTGGGGCATGTGGGCGCCGGGGGTGCAGGATTATCATTCTTGAGATAGTCCATTGTACTTATGACGAAGGATTTTGCATCGAGGTATTTCGGGGACTATGTGCAGGGACAGGTACTATTTAAGTCTCTTGGATAGGCATAGAACCCGAACCCGAATACGGAGGAGGAACGGATGCGAATGTACACAGGAGCCAGTGGTTTGCCGAAGGGAAACACCCGTGTTAGGTAGGACTTACTACAGAATGTTAGGGCTTACTACAGGATGTATGTCGGCTGCCTGTTTCAGTCAATGTTAAAGGAAGCATTCATAGTCAGTTCTAACAACAATAAATGGCTAATAAAGATACAATCCACCCTGAGCCACCAATATTCCTCATCAGACAGCCTCGATAGAAAATCTGGCCAGCAACGTCGCCCCCGTGTCCTTGCCCTTCATACTGAGCAGCCGGATCAACCGCCAGCCCTGTTGGAGATGGTCGACGCGGGCGCAGAAGACCGCGAGCTCGTCGTCCTTGCCAAACTCATCTTCGAGTAGCAAGACCCTAGAGACCCACCCCGAAATGTGATTAGCAGGGTAGAACGTGATAATAGTCGATAGTAGCAACACTTGCCGGAGAAAGACGAGGTCGTTTGCGGCGTACTCCCACTCGACCGTCGCGTCGGTAAACATTAGATCCACTTGGCTTCCTTCCGGGATGGCGCTGCACTTGACCGTCGTCGAGCGCCACTTGAGCTCATCGTCGGAGGTCAGGAGCTCCGCGCGGACGTACGCGTCCAGTTTCTTCGTTCCTTCCTTCACAGGCACTGGAATTCTAACTATAGAAGAAGGCAAAACGAAAGTTAAAAGAGGAACTCACATGAACTAAGCCCGGCAAACGTCCCGGAAAGCTTCACCTTCCCACCCATGCCCTCACCCATACCAATCAACTTGGCCGGCTTGAGCACCCACCCGTTGCTCCCCACGAACATCGCCTCGTTTATCTATACCCAAACTTATCAATACGCTATTCCAGTCGAAGGCGGCGACTACCGCACCTGCATGCCCTTATCGTACGTCTGCCAGTTCAGCGACACCACCTGCGACCCGTCTCTCCAGAACTCGAGCGGGTTGAGGTTGCTCGAGTGGATGCGGGTCCCTCTTGGGAAGACCCGGCGCATGTGCTTCTGCGCATGCGATACGAGTTTCGCGGAGTGGGCGGGAAAGAGCTTGGACAGCGCGGGTTCGGAGATGTTGATGAGGATATGGGTGGGGTGGAGGAGCTCTGTCGGCCTTGGTTAGTCTATAACCACAACAGCAAGGAGCCTGTTTACCTTGCAAGAACCAATTCGCCTTGGGTTTCATGCTGTGTGCGTAGACACCTATAAAGTATCGGTACGCGGCTCGAGCTATGGGAAGTGAATCAACTCACCGAGTCTGGTGAGCGCCTCGGAAATAATAGGGTGCTTGTTTTCACGCTCATGCTTCTTGCGGAGGCGCAGCGCCGCAAGGATCTTGCTCTCAGTAGACTCTGAATCTGAGAGGTCTGATGACGACAACGAAGACGAGCTTGAGGACGAGAACGATGAAGAGGCGCCGTCGTCCTCCTCTTTCTTCTTTTTAGGCTCCTCAGGCGGGTAATACTCGACCTGTGGCACGTAATTAAAGAAATTGATTATGATGTTCCCTCTGAGGCCTCACCATGACGAGGATCCTCCCCATTAAATCTCTCGGGGCCACATTGTCGCCCTGCACGCCTTCAAGTTCGCTGTCAACAAGCTTCTTCCCCCATGCACCCTTCATAATCTCCACGAGCTCTTCCTGGCCGTCGATACCCACGTGGCACTCCAGACTCACAAATACCGGCCACGCATCTGGCTTCACGGCATCCCCAATCGCTACGCACACTGATTGAAAGGGCACGCTGGTGGAGAAGGTGTACCCGTGAGTCACGACGGGTCCTTCGGAGGAGGGCCAGACGTCAATCTCGACAGTATGCGCGCCGCGGGAGAGGACGTGCGTGTATGAGGCAGCGGAGGACCGGCCGAGGAGTTGGCGGGAGAGGAGATAGGTGTTATGGGAAGAGCTGGCACATGTGATGTGTTGGTTAGAAAGTACGTGGAAAGAGTAAGCGAGGACTTACGAGATGTAATAATTTGTTAGTGGAAAAGAGTCGTCCACAGGCGGAGGATGAACTACTGGAAGGCGTAATAGTTCGTCCACTGACTACAAGCAAAATACGGTCAGCAAAACGCATGTCGAATATGGAATGGAGCCGGAACAGGCAGCACTCCTGCCTAAACTGTCCTTCAAAGTCTATCACTCTGATTGACATACAGTCTTCCTTTCCTCTTTTACTAAGGATCTTCGCGTCTCCATTGAGACTAATAATACAGAGAAAGCTCACCTCTCCGTGCTCTTCAATGAACGCAGCAATCTCAGGGCTGAGTCGCACATCGTGCGCTTCCGTCTTAGGCGCATCGGTGTTGACCGGTGTATCCAAGCCATACTCCTCCGCCAGACGCCTCAGCGGGTCGACGGTCTCGTCTCCAGATTGCATGTTTTCGGGTGCAAGTAGCTGGAGTACGACGGGCTTGACTACGGTCTGAAGCAGAGTCACTAAGCTGGCAAGAGGGGAAACGTCTTTGGTTATCAGCGCGACCACTAAAGGCTGTGTGACACCGCCGGCCAAGTTCATGTGAATCGATGCTTTATGGATTTCCTAGGACTGCTCCTTGACCGAATTACAGCTCGAACAACACCCGAGAGTATCGTCGACATGGTAAATGATAGAGCGGACTCAGTTACGAGTCCTGAGGAGTGAGTTATAATACGGTCAAAATGAGCGGGTTGCCGAACGCGTGGACCTCAATGCCGAGTAATCGGGCTTTGTTTATGCGGGTGGTGTTCATAAGTATATTCAGTCTCCGGTTCATGGTCCGCTTGTAGTGACCATTACAAAATCATCACGATCTCGCCGTTTGCAGTCTCGGGTTCATGTAAGGTTCCTCGTTGTCATGGATTCATAATACAAGCTCTACATAGGCTCTGACATGCGCAGGAATATTATTGTGATTTTAGGTGCATGTTTTGTCTCTCTGTTCATTATTTTATTGTCGTGACTGTTGGTTACCGTGGGAATCAGCTCTCTACTCCGGTTTGTATGCATGGTTGGCGCGACTTGCGGCTTGGTTCCTTAAGGCCTTATACTATGTGGCAGACTTGATGTCAGTTCAATCTATGTATATGAAGAGGTGCGTGACGACTAAGGCCTAAGACCTAAGGGGCCAGGTCTCGTATAAATGCCATGCGAAGCAGTTGGCCCACTAACCCCAAGTTATTTATAACCCACTCCTCCGACAGCGATTTACTAACTCTTCCAGTCCGTGTCTCCTCCAGTCGTGAGTCGTATCATTATTAAACAGTCGCACACTGTACCATACAGTCCATCTCTAACTTTTATAGCCCACGACAGTCGTCGACGACGCTATAACCGTCCTCGACGACGACGCCCCGCTAACCGCTGCCTCGCCAAAAGCCGCGGTCCTTGCCGATGCCCCTTCGCGCAGCTCATACTCCTCCGTGTCTACCGCCTGCACGACCTGCCCGTCCGCGCTGTTCGCGACGCGCGTGTATTTGTCAACCGTCGCCCGGCTTTCCTGCCGAGAGAGTTCAGAGGAGGGATTTTCTTCGTCATTGTGCTGCACGTGGTCGATGTGGTGTGCGGTAGAAAGCCTGCGGAAGTTGAGGAGGAGGCGGCTGACGGTAACAGTAGTCGCGGCCCAAATAAAGCTGAGGACGTGGTGTCAGGAAAGGTAGGGACATACGGAACAGAGAACAGGCAAGAAAGGGGACATACTAGATACCGAGGAACATTAAGGATAACTGCAATACCGTCAGCAAGCGATACAGAGAAAAAGGGTTAATATGACAAGAAGCTCACAGGTGCAACAACAGATAATATTAAGTTCAGTACCCTTAAAGCTACAGTAGTTCAGCAACTGGTGCTCGTCTTCCTCTCCTTTTCACTCACTTGCAAGTAGCTGGAGCATTGCATGGAATGACGTCGGTATCACGATAAAGATCAATAGGGTGAAGGTAACTCACGACAAAATATCCGAGGCCGTCTCGATATACCGAACGAGCTACGGGACACGCGATACTCGGCCTGGATAGTGCGTTCCACGATGCTAGCACGAAGACCATAACTTCAAAGAATAGCTTCAAATCGCAATTTTCCATCAGAGTTTTTATTTGACCTGAAGGCAGAAATGGAGCTTACCCCAGGAGCCCACAGCATGACCAAAGGCGGCTTGGCAACCATTCCGCACATGTGAAGTTCCTCGACGAAAATAACTTCAGCTGGAGGGTCAAGGAGGAAGTGCCGCATTAGTATATCATATGAATTTTCGTCTGATACGACATTTGGTCATAGACGGGACTCACGTATCCAGTGCACGACCATATATGTTGTGGCGGCAAGTGTCATGATTTGTGTAGCAATGAAAACGGAGAGGGTGACAAGTAGCAGCCGAATATTGCGGTCCCAGATGACCCAGAGTCGTAGGAGGACGATGACTAAGTCCGTGCAGCGGTAGGTGGAGGTAGGAAAATGCGACGAAATGTGAGGAGTGAAGCGATCGAGAGAGATGATTGGATGAGAGGGGGAAGAAGACACGCTGAATGTCAAAAGTGTATGGAGTGAACCATGGAAATATCGACGTACAGTTTCCGATGCTGACTGAGAATATCCCAAGATAGAGACCGGAGCCGAACCACCCTCGGCAGCTAATTTACAGAAGTAACTTCACTGCGCTGTTCAAAGCGGCTGATGCAAACGACCTACAACTACAGAACAAGAAACAATGAGAACGAGTGGCATGACATTGGGGAGTATATACGGACTGTATCTGAGAGATGGATTTCGCCTATCCCGCTAAGTTCTTGAAAAATGATATCTATCATTATCCGCAAAGAATTGGGCGCTCCGAAGACTACGCACCGTACGTATACATGATCATTGCAGAAGGGACCATATATCGCAGAACCAAAAAGAGTGTTTTCGGGAGGGACCACTTCGCCTTCCAGACATACTCCACCTCATCATCAAGGGTAAGGAGGTGGTCATAGAGCATAATCTGCGGTCTCTACCCTTAATAGATCGACAATATAATAGGCGAAATAGAGACGCACCACAAGCCCTGCAGCTGCACGTCATGACGAAGAGTGGCCTTCTCAGTCCTCTCATTTCATACTCTCATTGCTCGCCACTCACCACTCAGATACCGCGTCGCCGTGATATTCAAGAAGTCCGTCCGCACCTGGTCCAACGTCTCCATCGTCGCCATCCCAGTCAAGCTGGCGAGCCTAAGTGTACATGGGGCTGCAGGAGACAAGTGCGAGCGCGACGGCCGGTCGCCCCATTATATCGCATGCGCTAAGCGATATTTACTCAGTGATACGTATGTAAGAGATGGGAGCTTCGGGAACAACTTGAGCCAATCAACGTGTCTGATGGAGAGAACCATACCTGATTTTGATGGTCCCTCTGAATGAAAATCGCGTGGTGGCTGAGCCCTCTTTGCAGTGCCTGCCAGCAGAAGCATGAAAGATCCTCATTCCGGAGCTCGTAAAACTCAAGAGTCTGCAAGTATATTATGCTTCAAGCTTCGAGTTTGAAAGTTATCTTCCGTCGATGCAGCATTGCAGCGACAGCGTCTTCTTCTTAGTTCGGAGCGAAGTACCGGACCATCGTTAAGCCTCTCAAAGTGGAGACAACCGGGAAACGCCGACTAGAAGCAGGTCGGTGGAGGTCGGATATGTTACGAACGTAGCTATCTCTGCCTATGTAGCTGCACTTATCGAGGACCGAGGATGGCTCACGAAGAGAGTACGACACAATAGTATCATTCGGCCAGGCGTGGATACTGCGACCCCGCACAAAAGAAGGCGATCTCAACTCCGCAGTTACGAACAATTGCGGGGAATCGTGCAAGATATCATGTTGAGATCTTGTGTGATCTTTCCAGGTAGAAGTCCGTTACACGAAAGTTACTCGCCAAGCATGTACATCCGTTGACCATAGCCGCTCCCGTCGCACAAAAGAGTCGCAACCCCGGAAGGTTGCCACAAGCGGTTGGGATACGGAGCCCATCGCGCTACGACCATCGCGACGAGCGATTTCCAAGACCTCGAAGGTTCTGATACAAGCCTGAAGACAACAAGACGGCCTACTCGTCTTGCATGCGACGCGTGCGCCCATAGCTGACGGCATTACGCCACAACTAAACGGACGTTATCTCCCACCCTCGTGAGACTCCATAGACCCTTCCTCCTTCCTCCCCACTCCAAGCTCAACGTCAAGATCGAATCGCGGCGTCAATTCCACCGTCAGTCTACGCACGTTCTCTGCCGGGATCTCCACTGCTAATCTCTGCGCTTTCTTACGCTCATGATTATCTTCAGCGGGAGAAGTCAGCCCAGAAACGACGCTTATCCACGTTGTGGGCTGGCGCATACTGTGCGGCGAAACGAGGATGACAATGAGGGTCGGGGCGATGCCTACAACTTGGTTCGTCACAGCTGTAGTGACGAACTGTTTCGGAAAACAGTGTCAGATACGAGACAACTGGAGGCTTGACGGAGAGATAGACGCACCCATGCCGTACTCCGATCCTCGATTAGCGAGAATATACAGCTGAGCAGAAGACACAGGGAATAGAATGCACCGGATTCAACCCTATCAGTGAGAAGGACCGGATAAATGTTAGATGCAAGGAACAGAAGGAATGCGATCATACATGAGCAGCAGCACCCTCGTAAGCCTTCTCCCGTGGGTGGGCCCAAAGAACTCTCTGCTCTCCTTCGTTGTCTTCCATATCTTCCAAGCTATAAGCACGGTAACGGTCACATTCGTCACGAGCGACAGGGCATAGAATGCCACAGTCACCCATGACTCGACCCCAGCCATGTGCCACCACTGCTCGGGCACTGACTGGAGAGTTATAGGCCTTGGTATGGAGAGACGGAGGCGGTACAAGTAGGTCACAATGCCAACGACACTATATCCGCAGACTGTTTGTTGCATGATAAATGGGTAAGCGCACGCGTGAGGAACGAAGGATGGCAAACGACAACTCACGCGTTTCAGTCACTAGCATAAGAAAGGGTACCAAGACGACACGGCGACGACGGTTCCATACATTGTAGCATCGCCATATCTGCTATTGATAAGTAACGCATTCGGAGGGCAGGCGATGCCGTAATGCTCACCAGAAGCCCGTCCGCCAAGGAACTAGGAATCCTCTGAATAAACTCCCCATGCCGGGCCATAAGATGCATTCAACTCACTTATTCGTCACTGCCAACGCATCGCTAATAATCCCTAACAAATTATCAATATCCTTCTGCCGATCCGCCTCCTCGGTTATCCCGTCATATGGCACTGCCGCAAGCACCTCCGTCGTGAGCAGTGGTAACAAAAGCTGACAGATGCATTGCAGGGTGGTGAAGAGGAACAGGAGAGAAGTGAAGAGCAAGAGGCGTCTGTTAGGTTTAGAGCGGGAGGGAGATGGACCGGTGAGAATGCGCAGGGCAGTGGCGAAGATCGTGAGGTAGGTTCCTGGGGACTATGGGTCACAGTCGGGCGACTCGCGAGCGCCATGGATGCTCACCGTAGAGCAGGGTCGTAATCTAAGTCCGAGTGTGAGTCGGACATACGTCTCGATGGAGAATTGATAACATACAAATAGCTGGAGAATATAGTTCTGTAACTCCGTCAGCGTTGTTCGGATGACGCGGCACGTCTCTGACTTGCCTGCTGCAATGACAGATTCCTGAGCATTCTTTGAGATTATCGGACAATTAGAAGGACTGGTAGGAGTGCGAGAGACAGGAAAGTGGGTCGTTGCCATTCGTTCTCGTCTATGTACCAAGTCTCAGCCAAGCGAGCACCGAGACTCTTTGACAGATAGCCGTCGGAGTGTCGAAATTGCGAAACGCATCACAGAGGTAGTTGGCATTGGGGTAGAGATATCAAAACGACGACACTGTTGGGAAGTGCGTCTGCGTGCCTGGTCTTCGTCGCCATCTCCAGGATTGCGAGGCGATGTTACAGACAGGCGCCCTGCATGATATATCCCCGGTTGGTACTGTAACGCTGGCTTAGGGTGCCTGCAACATGATGAGCAAGGTGATAGGCGTTACGATCGGCATCACCGTCCGGGCGCTTCTCTGCACCGCTTGCACAGCCCAAGAGGAATTCTCGGATTTGCGGCGCAGTTGTCTGTTGATGTTTCCTGCTCTTGTACAGTCTGTACGTGGCGAGTACTGGTGCTCCGACCTCATTCCAGAATGGACCTTAAGAACCGACTCCTGCACATACACCATCTTGACTAGTAGAGCCGTATCCTATGGGCCTGTAGCGGCCTCAGGCGTCGGTCCTCAGGCGTCGGTACTCAGACTTGGCATCAATAGGTAGCGTCTGAGCATATATAGCAGGCAGATTCGGAACTCGTCTTGGATGTGCGGCCGCCTTGCAGATGGCGTCTAGACGAAGAAATATCAAATAATTCCAACGCATCATGCGAAACGATAATAATTCCAAATTAATTCGCCCTTTGCTCTCTTCATCTGTCACTTCCAATTCATCTGTCACTTCCAATATCTCAGTATACTTATGGTCTGTGCTGCGATCAACAGACCATACACTGAGAGATTCAATCTCGACTTTAGCTCTAATTAGTGACAAGAGAAAGCTTCTGTTTGTACTAATCGCCTCTTGTCAGAGACGACCGAGTCATTTGGAATGTCCGACCTGACTCGCCCTGCGATAGCGAGACTAGCTTGGATCTGCTGGACTCATACTCAGTCATGGAGCAGCAGGATGACCTCTCCAATGAAGATAAGGACTGAGTACTGAGGCCGACCCCGGGTGCCTAGCCCTGAACGCGGATCAACGATTCGCACTGTGATCTCCGATTAATAGGAGGACTTGTAGGCAGCTATCCGCCATGGATGAATACTACTGCTCCCTCTGCGGCGGCCCCTTCTCAACCCAAGAACGCACCAAAGCAGGTCCAGACGACCCGGACAAGGATGCTATAGCTGAATGGTCCTCTAACGAGGATTACTACTATTATGACGGGACGAAAATCTCGAAAGAGGACATGATGGTGAGCGTCTGCTATCACCTTTTGGTTGCGTGTTTGTCGATTTGAGAGGGGGATGCGTGCAGTGGCTTCAGCGTATGCGCGTGATTGCGCCGTATTATGAAGAGAGGGAGGATGGAAAGACGTACCCTGATGGAATGGTATTAAGGGATGGATACTGGATTTCCGGGGTCGGTCTAGAGTGCTGTGAGTGGCCCCGTCATTGTGAGATTTCGCAACAGCTTTATAGAGTGCGCTTGGTGCAGGTCTGAATGAGGCGGCTGTACCATACCGCTACCAAGGCAAGCCCTTGCCGAGCCACTCTGGACTTTTCCATTAACACCATATTAGATACTCTACCCGAAGACCACGAGGAATTGGACGAGAACACCACCGAGAGAGGTCTGACCGTGTACGGCGAATTCCGTAACGACGAGCCCCGCAGCGAATGGTCATACCCACTCCATGACGCGTGCCTGCAAATTCTCGAAGCCGCTCTCGAATATAAGCAGGCGCAGCTGGGTATCAAGCGAATACCGTGGAACGTCGTGCACCATGTGTTAGGCACACACTGCGATGCCAGCTGTGGCGTCGACAGTTGTCTGCAGCTCGACTATGAGCATACGTCTAATGAGCAGTACTGGAGTGTTCAGCGTGGACAGGAAGTACATCCAGTTCTCTTGCAATCTGGCGTGACGATTGATTAGGCGTTTCGCTAGGAATACGTATCCGATCCGGTAAACGTTCGAGCACTTCAGGACCTCCTGTCAAATCCTCCCCCGATCAATACCTCGCCTTCGCCTCCTCTTTTCTCGCGTCCACTTATGTGTGCTGGCGCTGCAACGGACATATTGTCCCGTCTTCCCTGGGAACTCCTGTTCCACCTCGTTGCCTACCTTCCGACACCGGCTGTCGCCGCGCTTCGTATGGCTTCGCGTGCTGTAGCAGTCCTTCGTCTCGAGTCATCCCAGGCGTTCTGGCGATCGCGTGTGATGTATGCGCCATATGTGCTCGAAGCGGATCTGAAGTTCAGCACGAACGAAGGCGGTGACTGGAGAAAGGTCTTTATGATGCTGAAGGAGGGTGACGAGGGCGAGCTGGAGGAGTCGCTTGGATGGAAGAATAGACGTAGGATTTGGAGGGTATGTATGGGACTCGTGGAGGAGGCGGCAGGTTTGGTTATAGACGGTGCTGCCCTCGCTGACGGGGGCGATGATGAAGAACACTTAACGTTGGAGTGTTCACCGAGATTGGATGATACCTGCTTATGCTGAGGGACTTTTGAAGATAATGCTATCGTATTAATTTCCTACGTATTAGCGCTCAGGACTATATGCACTTGTGTCAGGTTCTAGAACGAGGAATGAGATTAATATTGCCTAAAGTACACAACGCGTCTGCATACGTCATACCTTCATACCTTCACATCGTCACCCGCCATAAATATATGAGTCGCTATCTTCAACGATATTTGCATCGTCTACTCCCTTTCTCCTTCATTGCAGATTCATTGTGGGCGACTTCGTCTCGCGTACTGCGCAGCCGGATCCTTAGTATCAAGATCAAGAGACGCCTAGTAAGTACGCTAAGAAACTTTCAGCGGTGACCTGTTAGCGCTCGGTGATGGCGGACTGCCTGGGAGGTACTGCACCTGCCGAATGAGGCGAACAGTGGGCGTGATTGTGACCCGACGCGACTGTGATGTGACCCGATGATCGGCGATCACCTCGCGATATGGGTCCGTATTGACTCAGACGATCCTTGCAGTGTGGCAAATGTGGCTCATGGCTCACCGCGTGTCAGCTAGGTTACCCATTGTCTACTTTTGCCTTAAATAGCTGGCGTCTGCTCGACCCATCCCCCGTTCCTTTCTGCCTTGCACCACCACCACCACCACCGCCACCACCAGTGCCACACCTATCGTGCGCACAACATGTACAGCGGCCTCCCTCGATATGAATACACGCCCGCCCTTAAGCCTGACGTACCGCGCGAGCGCGATGTCTTCCTCTCTTGGGAGCGCGACCCGGAGGGCAAGCTACTGCCCAGGCCACCGCCATACGGCATGCGCACCCCGAACGACATCATCTGGGGCCACACGCTCGCCGACTTCTTCTGGATCCAACGCATCCCCAGTGTGCCACAGCTCGTCACAGTCTGGTCTCGAAGCATGATCCGCGAGCTGGGCGAGAACTACGACGAGTCCCGCTTCGCGTTCCCTGAGCCGAAACCTCGTGTTCGCAGGCCCTGGCCCGTGCTGAGGCTGCCCTATGAGGAGGCGCGAGCGCTAGAAGATCGTGGGCTGACTGGTAGAGTACCACTGGGCATTGTGGACGAAGGCTCAGATCATGAAGAGGATACGGCGTTCGAGCTGGAGATCTACGAAAAGCGGCATGACGACTCCGAGTCGGAGGAGGAGGCACAGGCAGAGCGTGATGAAGGCATATACGATGGTCCCGAGGTAGAGAACCCTGACGAGGTGGAGGAGCAAGCGTCCGACGCCAAGCCGGAGGCTACGGACGTCGACGAAGGTGCCAAGGAAGAATGTGAGTCTGGGGAAGCCAAGGAACAGGAGGACAAGCCTGCTGAAGGGAAGGGAAAAGAGAAGGAGGGTGCCGGGCGGGGTGCTCGTTCTGTGACTTACGGATCCGCCTCCTACGAAGGCGAGCAGTTGATGATCCCGAACTACACGGACCGCCCCGCTGTCAACGAGTTCGGCTTCGTGTGCACGAGCCTCTGGGCACCCTCACAGCGTGTACGACTGTGGAACACCGCTTCCCCGGAGGTGCAGGAACACATGCGCACCACCCCGGTGTATGCGCGCTTGGTGGAGGACCCGACGACGCCCGAGTATCGGAGGGAGATGGCGAGGTTTATGCGGGAGAATGTGAAGCCGGGGAAGGAGCTGCTGCCGGGAAAGGTGGATTCCTTGTTCTTTGACGTGAAGAGGCTGGATGCGAAGGGGACGTTGGGAGTTGTAAGTAAGGAGGTGAAGTTCTTGTTCCATGAGCTCGACGTGGTCGAGATTGAGAAGGTCGAGCCCGGGGAAGGCGAAGGGCAGAAGGAGAAGGGGGAAGGCAAGAAGGACGACAAGGGCAAGGGCAAGGCTAAAGCTGAGGATGACGACGAGGGCAAGGCCAAAGCTGAAGATGACGACGAGGACGAGGCCAAAGCTGAAGGTGACGACGAAGCGAAGAGCGGGTTCATCGACAGCTTGCCCGAGGATGTGCGGAAGTTGGTCGAGTCTCTCATTGGAGGTAGCGAGCAAGGGGATGCTATTCCGAAGGCGACGGAGGAGGTGGCGGCTAACGACAAGGACGGCAAGACCGCCGGCCACGAGGGAGAGGAGGAGAGCTCTGATGACCAGGAGGGTGTGACAGGTCGTTTCGTCTTTTTCGCTGTCCCTGTGAAGTCAGAGGGGGATGGCGCCGAGGAACCTACTCAGATGCACGTCAAGCCATCCGACTCTGCCGATAAAGCAGCGTACGTGTCTAACGAGGCCCGGCCGTCGCGGAAGTCCGCCGTCAACGATCCATTCTCCACCGCAGGTCTTCCGAAGCTCGAGGAGTTCATCCCCAGGAAGTTCTTTCCAGACGTGCTCGTCGTGCACGACCCAGACGAGGAGACTATGGCTGCCGGGACGCACGACCGGCACTACTCAGGCGCGTACGACGGCTCGAAGAGCGCGTCGTCCAGCGCGTCGTCCAGCGCGTCGTCCAGCCCGGAGCGCAAGGACAAAGCGAAGGCGGATAAGACCTTCAAGTACAGGCGCGTCTGGCCTCGCCCTGATCCTGCGGAGGGCGACGTGATGGACCCGGAAAACCCGCGTACCGCTCACTTGTACCTCTTGAGAGCGAACAAGATGGGCGTGGGCCACCACTCGTTCGTTTATCGCGCGCCCTTGAAACTCCCGGAGCCTCTCTCCGCGAACTCGCCCAACGGGATGGTCACCGTCGCGGCCAAGACGGCTCTGCCTCAGAGAGGGCCCAGGTCGTTGATTAGGAACGAGGCCAGGACGTACCATGCCTTCCCGAAGCACCTCCAGGAGGAGTGGTGTGGCTATAATTTGGTGACGCCTATCAGGTATCCTGTGCCTGTGGGTGCGGTCGTCCCGAAGTTCTTTGGGTATTATGAACCCTTTGGGAGCCACGCCGGGAGTGCGAGTAATGAATGGGAGAAGAGGAGCCCGATCTTGTTGCTGGAGGAGTGTGGGGAGCCGATTGAGCCGGGGAAGTTCACGGACGATGAGAGGTAGGTGTCGGTTGTGAGCGCATGCTCTATTCGGTCCGCTGACCCTCTTTTGCAGGGCGGAATGCTTCTCGCTCTTGCTGCGTCTTCATTACGCGAACTTTCTGCAGAACTCGTTTTACGTGCGCAACATTCTCGTGCAGCCGGGCCCGCTGACGGCACGTCCTGACAAGCGGTCGATCAAGACGCCGAGCTACAGGATTATTGATTTCGGAAGGGCGGAGACTTTGGGAGATGACGCGGATGATAAGCAGAGGGACACGTTCAAGAAGGATATGGTGGAGGAGACTGGGAAGGCGATGAGGGAGTTGGAGTATGAATTCGGGATGTTGACTTGAGTAGATGGTCATCGTGCCACTGAGCGAGCGCTGGTGGGGTATCGTTAAACGCAGCCGATTTCGTTTCATTGTCTTATGCTTTGTGATGGTTAGTGTTTTCCTTTGTTAGCAAGATCCCTTTGTATTTCTAGTTCGTTTGTAGCTTTTTCGTGCATTGTCGACGCTTTCTTTGTATTTGAGTATGTCAGTAGCCTTAGTTCCTCGCATCAGATACCATAGCAGCTTTCTTTCGATGTCATTGTCCGTAATGAATGCCATAGAGATACAACAGAAGAGCAAAGGTCCTCGCCAGAGGAGCATGTGAGAGATGAAAGGCATATCACCCTCGTTTCACGCCATACCGCTGCTTAGACGCATATCTCGCCCATTTCTGAATGTCTTCGCGTTCGAGGAGCAGGTCCAGAGTATAGTAGCTTCGCGCAAGGTCTTCATTCGATGCAACGCGGTGTACAGCTGAGTGACAAGGCCTGCCTGGGGTCAACATCGCGCATAGAAGCTGGAGCTCGAGTTTGCTCACCTACATAACCAAGCAACTGAGTTGAGCATTTCCTCCGGGTGCCACTTCTTCTTGAGGACCTTCGGGTGGGTCGAGCGAGGGATGAGATGGTGGTAGGTCAAAGGCACCTCCCGCCCGCACAGCTCGCATTCCGTAGTGCGTGTCGCGGACCACACGGGCGGAGGCGCACAGGTCTCCTTGACGTAGTCCTGCAGGACCTTTCGGAGCAGCCGGATAGCGCCCTCGTCGTCTGAGCAGAGGCCGTACGAGAGCAGCGTGTCTGTGAACGTCGGGGGCGTCAGGTCTTCGAGAGGCAGGTCCTCGATGTCTGGGACATCGGTGAGGGTGGAGTGCGATGCGTTCTGCAGTTCGGCGGGGAGACGAGGCCAGACTTCGCAGGAGAGGTAGGATGCGAAGTCGGCTAGTGAGGAGGCAGCGGTGTCCTCTGTGGATGTCAGCTCCGGGTCCATGAGCAGACGTTGCGCCAGGCTGTCCTTGAGTTGCGAGAGATTTGCGGACTTTGTCATAGCTAGCGACAGGTAGCTTTACAAGATGCACATCGCCAGAAGATTGTATATGCTTGAATAAGTTCGCAATGGATATAGGAAAACCCAGTCCATGGTAGACCAATTGCGTACGTGTCCTCAAGTGGCGAGTAACGGATTTTGTAGGGAAACTTGTCTAGTTTTCTGATAGCCTTGAATGCAATGCCAGGTAAGAGGATATGTTCGGGCGACTCCCAAGTTGGTCAGTCGTCTACTCAATCAGGTAATTCTGCTTAAACGCAGCAATCTCGCACTCGCGCTCGAACAACCTTCGGGTATAACATCTAACCACGTCTATCCATCAGGCATTTTGTCAATATGCATGCAGAGTTAATAACCTGGATTGATGAGCTCGCCGCCCGAAATTATGTTCAGCTGGCATTGCAAATTCCAAGCGCTAGCTTTCGGGAGCCGCAACCAAGGCTATCGGGAAACTAGTCTCCCTATGAAACGCGTTACTTGCCTACTCGGTTTCATTGAGGAGACGTCCGCAGCGAGTTCATCGTTGCCTGGTCTGGCGGTCGAAGTATTGACTATCCTGCACTCGTCGGAAGCCCGAGCGTTCTCATTTATCAGAAGAGCCGACGGAAAGACTTGCTCTATGCACTGCCAGGACCCTCGTGGTGGAGCAGATGTGGCCGGCACTTGGGTGGAGGTCAGTCATAGTCATTGCGGCGCCCGTCTTCATCCATGGGTCCACTGGCCCATTCGAAATTACCATTTACCTTAGCGTATTGGATAACGATAGTGAAGGCCGGTCGTATATCTCTTTCCACAGGCCTATATAGATATAGGTTCAATTAGTGTCCCCAAGGCCACCGATGATCCGACCTGGAAGCGATGGAGGCATTTAGTGGCATCTCGACGAAAGCGATGTGCATCTGGAAGCGGCTCGTGGGCGAGGGGTTTTGAGAAACGAAGTCGGGAAAATGCATGAAGCTTGGCCAGCACCGGGCATGCTTCAATATTGAGTGCGTTGTGTAACTGCGACATCTGTCCTGAAAACCTGCCAATCATATGAACGCTTAGCGCAGTGAAGCTAGGCTGCTCACTCACCGCTTCGGTTTACCGAGACGGCCTTTGGTCGCAAGGGTCCTCGCGATAATATGGTACGGGTGAATTCTAGCGAGCTCGGTCCCTGTTTTTTGGAAGGCTTGTAACCGCATGATCGGTCCCTGAGATGTAAAGTCATGAATCTGTCTAGTACCCCGCTATTGAGATTCAGTGAAGGGTGATCCACTTCGCGTATGTTGTTCGCATCCGCCTGATATACGAGATTGCATTGGAGAATCTTGAGATGGGGGAGAACCGATTAGCAATAACAGCGAGGACGAAACGCTCCAACATCATCCGAGATTGTGGCACTCTAGCCACAATCTGGTAGCAGATATCACGTAACGTGCGGATCCCGGGTTCAAACACGGTAGGAAAACGGAGCTGTCAATACAGGGCGGGGTAATATGACAAAAACAAAATGGAGAGAAGAAATGCGAGGAAAATGATACAGAGCAAACGCAAGACTAGGCTGATCCTCCGACCTCTGCATGACGACGGTGAGCACTGCTGCCGACAAAAGACACCATATTGTAGACGTACGTTCCACCATCACATCGATCGTATCTGCACGTTCACTCTATCAGACACGCTCGTTCGAGATCATCGATCCAGGACATACCACTATCCTCCATTTCTAACGACGCCGGCGTATCATCCTCATTTATCCGCTGACCGTCATACAAAAATCTGAAAAAATTTCCCCAGATCGCCAATAAGCAAGCATACCAAAGCTGTAAACCCTTGCTCACCGAATCGAGCCCACATCCTTGCCCACCTTCGCCGCATACGCAGCCTGCAGCTTGCTAAGTTTCGTGTTCCGCTTAATCTTGAAGAACACTTCCTCTCCCGACGATGTGACAACCTGTCCGCCCCTTGTGAGCCCCATGCCACCACCACCACCACCACCACCCCCCGCAATTCGAACGCAGAACGCACCTTGATATTGATCGGTGCGTTCGGGTCCTCGACTTTCGGGACAGGGTCCTGCGTCGCCTGGTCTTCCTGGTCGGACATGCTGGTCGTGGTGAGCGGGAGAGAACGGACGAGAAACCTCTGCCGGCCAGACGAGTGTTTACTTTTGATCGCGAATGCACCGGTGTAATGCTTATGTAAGCCACTGAGCGCGGCTTCTTTCCAGACCTCTTCCATTGCCGAGGCGGTGATCCACGAAAGTCCATCGAGAAGTAATATGACGCAGGGTGTGTGGTAAGTAATATGTGTGTTATAGTCGTTAGGCTGCTGAAGTCTACGGATAGAACGATAATCGGGCGAGCGACTGCGCGTATTAACCGACCCGGACACCCTGTCTTACAATGAGATGCACATTGTCGTAGACGGTATTGGAACTCCCGGATATGCTGATGAAGTTGTACACAGGGGTGACGTACTAATACAGGGCAAACGCGACCTCTATGTAACACGCCGACATTGTCATAGTTCACATCCATCTCCCAAAAGCCCACCCAACCTCTCGTGACTCAGAGTGTGGATAGGGCGAATCTACCCGCCAAAGAAACTGCCACCGAGACATCGCAGTCACTCCGCCTGGATTCACCTAGTCAGCGCACGATCCGAGACGCAGGTGCCTAATTCCTCACCACGGTAACGAGCCCCCACGAATCGCGCCGGCTGGGTCTATCGGGGCTCGCCGGGCCCACAAGCGTCAACGACGCCGAGCTGGACGCCGGGTTCCCGACGTATCCCTCCGCGCCGGCGCGCCGCGAGTCCAACTCGTACATGTCGACCGGCAGCTCGATGTTCGTCGAGAGCCGGTCCGTGTCGCCTTCTGGACATGGAACGTTTAGGCCGAAGAGGTTGAGAGCGAGGCGGCAGCTCTGTTGGAGATGAGATGTCAGCATGCGAATAGGATAGGATGGGAGAGTAGACTGGAAACTCACGGAGAAAGAGAGCATTGTTATTTGCCAACTGTCCTGGGTATGCTTAGACGCAATGCGTGTGAGAAGGGATTAACAAGGACGTACACTGATGCCTCGCATCCCCGGAATGTTCCAAACACAGTATTGAAGGTGGTATTTATCAGCACCATGGCTGGACGTGAATGAGGATTCCGCATACTCAGACAACCCGTAAGCACGCACCGAACTGCAGAATGAACGACCAGCTCCCGTCCCTCAGCAGGGTGACTATAATGGGCGTTCTTCCCCACCCCGCCCTGATGGCCGCGATAGTCGGTTTCAGGGTCAACAGGAGCAGTATGGTTTGCACCACGAGGGCAACGGATCTGTAAATTTCAGGTTCAGATAAGCTGGAGAGCAGCGTAGATGCGGCCGCTTACACAACATAAGCGAAGAACGATACTGTGGGTTGGGACGGCAAAGGGCTACATAGAATGCTGAAGGGCATTCGCGGTATTTCGGTGGCGTAGATGGGTACGACGGATAGCAGCTCGGCGCCAAAGAGGGCGGCTAACACGATGCCCATAGTGCGGCTGCGGTTGTACAGAGCGTACACTGGATTATGTTCAGAGCGATCAGTAGCTGCGGATTGCGGACCAGTCGTACCTCTTATCCCGAGCATGACCTCTGCCGCGGAAGTCAAAGCTTGGATCGCCAGACTTTGGAGGGTGAACCACAGCCGGCACACATGGGTGCTGCCCCCGAGAACCAGGAGAACACCGTTGTAGTCCAGGAGAAAAATTCTGCCAAATAATCACATCGTAGAGAATACTTCCGAGGAGCGTAAGCACCTACAGTTGTATTACTACGGCAAAGTATCTGTTGAATAGAAAGAGCCATTTCAAGGGGGATGTGGCAGGTTGCCTTGAAACCGTTGAGCTCAGAGTGACACATGCTTCCCAAAGAGGGTAGACGTACGACCAGATATATTTGACCTCTTGATCCAGCGTGATGCAGACATCCCATACAATGAACGTGAAAGAAGCGACTGCCCAGAAATGGCGCGTTGATCCTCGATAGTAGTCGAGATAGCGGGGGAGGTAGGTCACTTACAAGCGCTATACTGGATGGCCCGTAACCCCTCGAGCAAAGAAATCCAACTTTGTAACTCGACCGGGATTCCACCGTCAGACATCTGTCATGGACCCAAAAAGTTGGAGACGGCCGGAAAGGAGGGACCCGCCTGGCAGAAAGAGGGAAAGCTATGGCTGAGTGAGCGGAAGTACCGTGCGCATAGTCAAGACGTAAGTCGGTAGGGCGGTCTGCACCCGTGGCCTGGAGTGGGAGACGGTATTCATAGTCCTGGGATCCAGTTTGTATACTAACCCTCCAAGCAAACGTCGCGCGCCGCGGAGTATGAATTACCCAGATCTATCTCTTTGCAATGAATATGTCGCAATTAATATGTTATCATTTGTCGTCAACGTTTCAGAATACCGCCGGGCTTATTACTCTTTCCAAGTTGCATCATTAACATCTCCTGCCCAGACCTTCTGCAGACATCACTATTTGCGTACTCCGTTAGTCCCGCAGAAGGTACCGTGACACAGCAAGTGGGCTTCTCTTCCCATCACTAGCTTCGCATCTGGCCAGTTGCTTTATATTCCACGGTCTGGATGCGCATGCTGAGCTCACAAGGCCTCCCTTTTGCTGGATCTCAGTACTGCGAGCCACAAGCGACTGGCCGACGTGAACGTAACGCATCATGATGCACTTGGCTTTACTTTAGCTTCCGAGCCAAGCCACGGGCCCGGTTTCACGACAGCCAAACTGCGATTAGACATTGACAGCTGCACGTATGATGCTCCGTCAGGCTCTTGATTAGTATTGGGTTCCCTCTGCATGGTGGGCGGTATCTCGTAACCAATTTGCAAATGGGACCTTCGCTCGGGCTTGTCTCTCTAGACGTCTTCAAATTGGTTCGGGTCCAGTCGTGGACACTGGACAGCACCCATACTTACTAGGCGACTTCATATTATGCATCCAAGTGTCTCGGTTTCTCAGTCCTATCAACAACTCCTCCATATTGCAATCCTTCTACGTGACGCTTTATCGCCAATCGATCACCTTCTAGTCCCGTTTGCACAACTCGATACACATTCATCCCACTAGTGCTCGCCTCCTTGTAGGTTCCATCCCCCCGCCGGAGCTATCCTATAACCTTCAGAGTCGGAGTTTCGCAATCTCAAATAGCGTATTCCGTAAACATGATGGATGTCTCCCAGCTCCAATGCCCCATCCACTTTGGTTGAGAAATCTTTGACGGCGAACAGAAAAGCAAAACTGCCTACGGCCCCGCCCAAGAACCTTGTGCACCCACTATTCAATCCACACCAGCCACGATCCCAAAATCCGGACCCGCCAAAGTCTCAGCATGCTCACCATGCCGTAAGTCACCAAGGCGCTGGTATCCTTTTCGGAGATAACGTCAACCTCTAACCAGATCTCAGCCTGACGGCCCTGCGGAGATGAAGTGTGTTAAAAGAAGCTAATCAAGGGTCTGGGCCATATTCAATATCAACATTGCGTTCATGTCTTTCGCAGACCCGGCGGCTGCGAGTACGTTCTCCAGTGACTAAGGATGAACGACTTACACGTACAGTATTGTGCCAGTTAATGGTGAATCAGCTCTCCTTATCCGCCTTACAATAAGCTTTTCTTCACCATTCAGTGATACCCTGAAACCGGTCGCATATTCAGTACACATTCTCAAAATCCTTGCGCACAAGGAGATATTACAACCACCGTGTATAACTACCCAATAAGATGCTACATAAGATATCCGTGTGTCATGCAGGTCGTATATACAAATATTACACGAGCTATACAATAACCAAACCACTAACCAGCCGGATGTTAATGAGCGTCGTGAGTCACCGAAAACCTTCATGCCACAATGCACCTCAAAACCTCCTGCCCATCTTACTCAACATCCTCCTCGCCGTCCGATACTCCTCATCCTCCTCCGCACTCGAATCCTCCCACACATCCCCAACCTCCTCCATCGCACGCCCATTCCGCATTTTCCACCCACTGCTCCCTTGATCGCCGCGGTTCGAGGACGTCCGGATCTCGTCATCCGCGCGACCCCTAGAATGCTCATCAGGAGCAGCGTCCCAAGGCCCATACCTCTGGTCATACTCCTCCAACGCAGGCGGGGTGGGCGAGAACATCGGCTCGGATACAAGACGTACGCTCTTCCTCCGTACGGGAGGCGCACCGGTGGCCTCGACATTGCCCTGCTCAGATTTGGCTGGAACAGCCGGAGCGGTCATCTCCAAGCTGACCTTCGCACTTCCATTCAGATTAACCTTGGTAGACGTCGAGTCCGTCGAGCCCGACATCTCCGTCCCGGGCGGGCTGAGCGGCCTATCCTCAGCCTCAGCCTCCGACCCGAATATTTCGTGCGCCGTCTCAAAGCTCATCATCGAGGCCGCATCATCACCAGCGTTAGGTACCGGGGTTGCTGCGGTAGGCGTGAGGTCCGGAGACGAGACACGAAGAGGGGAAGAGGCCACAGGTATTGGAGACGCTACACGAGGAGGCGACGCTGCCGGAGATCTACTAACCGGAGAACCCATAAGCGGAGAGGTGTTGATACCGGGCAACACCAGAGGAGGGGTCAGGTCTCCACCACCCGAAGCCGACCCATTCGGCATAGACTCGGGCCCATCATCACGCAACTGCGTCCTGTGGACACCAGCAGGCGACGGGGAGGGCGACCTAAGCGCGGACTTCAAAGGCCTCATTCCACGCTGCGGCTGGTGTACCGGTGTCGACTGCCCAGGCGTCGGACTCGCGCTACGCATCCTGGAAGTCACATCGTTCCTCCTCAAAGAGTTCGACGGCGTCAGATTATTTTGCTTTCTCCCCTCTTTCTCAGCCGAATCCGCCAGCTCAGCATCCAGCCTCTCCCTCGTAACAGGCAACGGCGCGCGCGGCATCTCCATGCCCGCCGCATACCCCACCCGGTTCAGCTTACTCACACCCTCAACAATACTCATCAAACTCTGGCTCCCGCTATTCGGCAGCCCGTCTAGGCGGCGCTGACTCCGAGTCGTCTGAGATCGGGAGGCCGAAGGTGACGGATCGTCAGCCCATGTCACAGCGCTGATCCCAGACGTCGGCCTCGGACGATCGAGGGAAGCACCGCGCCGCTCGCCCACGCCGATCACAGTGTTGCTCCTCCCAGCTCCAGACTTCGCTGAGGAACGCGACGCGACGGGCGGAGCAGAGGCCACGCTGAGTATTGAGTGTTTTGACACCGACGAGTTGCGGGTCAATGTACCAGTAGGTCCAACAGACGTTAAAGTTGGCCGGCTCGACGTCGATGCTGCGGGTGGCAGAACCTCTCTCCCCTTGCCTTTCGAGTTCCGCCGCTTGATAGTCGCAGACTCGGACCAGCTCACAGCAGTACCATCGCTCATCCACCCTCGGTCCGGCAGACCATCCTTCTTCGAAGCCTTCTTCTTCAGCCTCTGTGCGCCTGCAGCGCTCGTAGACGTACTGGCAGCTGTCCACCCGTCAGCCGTATACGTCAAACTGCCAGAAGCACTTCCGAGCCTACTGCGCGCACTTGGACCCTCCTCATCACTGCTGCTATCCCTCCGCTTCCTTAAATTCCTATCCGTCCTGGTCTGCCATCCCTTCCCATTAGCGCCCGCCTTCTGCGGACTTCGGCCCTCGTCACCGTGGTTCTTCCCTTTCCACAGGCTCGCAAGACCGCCAAACAGGCTTCTGCTCCTCGTCCTCTGCGAGCTTTCAGCCTGGTAAACCGGTCCTATATCGGACACGGACGTCGGAAAGCGATAGTGACCCTTTTGTCCGCCGTTGCTCCGAACTGACACCGTCGAAGCCCGCTTGGCATTGGACGGACGAGCAAACCGTTGATTGTCGTGTACCTCAACAGGGCCTTCGTCTTCGCTGGCGCTGCTCCCGGCACCCTCTGGTTCCTCCGTGATACGTCGTTCAAGAGCATGAGGGAGTGCGAATTCGGAAATGGAGTGTGCTGGGGGCACGTAGACATGGAAATTGGACGAGGAGACGGAGGTCAGCCTGCGAGGATCAGGTCTTGGATCTGCATGTTCATCGAGTGAGACGTTGATTTGTGAGGCCGACTGAGAGGGTGTCAGCGAAGAAAGGTCGGATGGGGGGCCCTCCAGGCGATCGCGCTGGGGTATTGGTAGAGGCTTGTAGGTACCTGCAGCTAACACACTATTAGACCCATGTACCCAGCGAAAAAAGGTATTCCAATACTTACAAATGCTATCCAATGCCTTCAGAGCATCGCGTCCCATGTCCGCACATCGGGTGGAGCACTGAACGAGTGCCTTGCACCGCACTTCGAGTCCTCTTCTCAGCAAGTCTAGACGGACCTGTTCGAGCTCCTTTTCCTTTGCAGACAGCTGCGCCTCGCAGGCTTGTAGTTCCACCTGAGCCGACGCCTGCTTCCCCGACGGAAGGAGAGACGTTTCCGACATGGATGCCCGGATGCTTGCGAGGGAGTCACGGTTGGATTTACGAGGCTTGGATGCCTTCAGGAGGCGAGTGACTCTATGCACATGTTAGGTCATGTAGCACAGACATAGGATAAGACGCACAGAATGTCCCGATCACGAAGTATATTCGACACCTCGTCCTCGGCCTCCTTGACCTGCTTCAAGCACCCCTTCCACTCCTCGAGTGCCTGCGCATACTCTTCGAGTCCCCCATCCGCAGTGGCAAGGCAGGTTGCCACCGAGACAATAACGTGTGACGTCGGCGGCGCGCTGGCAGCAGCATAAGCGGAGAAGGCAGCGAGCGAGGATGAGGAATGGGATAATAAAGTCTGGAGCTGCTTCGAGTAGGCTGTCTCTGCGGTAAGTAGAGATGCTAATAAGCGTGAGTCTGGGTGTCGATGCACCATGGCAGCGCAGACAGCGCGGGAGAGAGGATAGCGGGGCTGGGGAAGACAGTCGAAGTTGCAGTTGATGCTAAAGCGTACCCGGCGGCTGGCACGCGTTCGCGGGGGGATCCGATCAGAGCAGTCGATCGTGCGGTTATATACGCGACGTCAGCCCGACCAAAACGGATGACCTCGGCCTTGAAATGTTCCAGAGCTGCTTCAAATGCTGAAATCACGGTTATGATCAATATCCAACCAGCAGCAATCCAGGAAAAGTCATTGTGCAGGGGGCAGAAATATCATGAGGCTTCAGCTCTCTAACGTTCTAACGCCTGCCATGCCTCCTGACGCCATGGGTTTGACTGTTCTCTTTTCATCTTTTGCGTAACCCGGAAAACTCACTAGAGTGCGTGATTAGGGCTGCTGTGGGTAAGACCGAAATGTGTCCGTCTCAGCGATGAAAAAGTTGCTAGCCCAGGCCTCAGGGCAAGTCGCACAGAGTAGGACGAACGGGGGGAACACGGGAGACTGGCGCAACCACAAATGCGTCCTTTATGTATGCGCGATACGGTGACAAGAGCGCCCTGCCAAATTGCCTGTCAAGATGGACTTGCATGACATCATCTAGTCCGGTATACGACCTTCTCTATATGGCATTTATCTTCCAAATTGAGCTTATTAGCTGTCATTGGCTGTTCAACACAGGTAAAGGAGAATAACAACCGGAGAAACCTTCATAAGTAAGCATATAACAGGCATAATGTACTGACAAAATATCTACTTCAAAGATGTTTTGCCGGTGTTTTGACGACTCGCAAGGAATATACGCAGCTACGCGCTGAGAATGTCGTGCATTGATCGTTACAAGGCTCACTTGCGTATATACACATGGTCGCAGGTAATTATAATTACTAGTCTATGACCCTTGGCTCTGAACTGTTGAACTGCTGCTATGTTCTCAGGTACAACTGTCTGACAAGTAGGTCCCTCTCTGCCACTCGGAAGCATTTACGTTGATAGAAGACCCAAGAGCGTCCCGCATTTCTCAGGCCAACGGTGAAAATAGCGTCCACCGTAGGAACGCAGTCTCCGCCATCATAGGCTTATATACCCCCTTATCTATCTTTTGGTAAGGATCTCCCCCTCCTGACCAGCTGGCACAATGAGCGCAGTCACTGACACGGAGAAGATCCAGGACGACAAGTCCAATGGCTCGACGGAGGTAGACGTGCGCGAGTCCGAGGCTGAGAGGCGCATCGATGGGAATGCCGACAATAGGCTCCTCGCCAAACTGGGGTACCGAAGCGAGTTCCGGCGAGAATTCTCGGTCAGTACTCACCCTCCGACTCTACTTCATTCATGGTCGTCATAGATCGGGTTCATGGAATCTAACCGGTGATGTATTGGTATTGCAGCTCTTGGAGAGCATAGCATTCGCGTATGCGATCATGGGCCCTGTTGGGGGGGCCTCCTCGACGCTCGGGTTTGGTTTATCCGCAGGTGAGTCTATGGCAACAGACCGTCTGTGATTACTGACTGTGAACGCGCTGCAGGCGGCCATGTAGGGATGGTCTGGGGCTGGCTGGTACCCTGCTGCTTCGTGTTAGCGATCGCAGCATCCATGGCGGAGCTCACCTCTTCCATGCCGTGAGTCCCGTATGCTCGTCTTCATTTACAGGACAAACATCTGTCCACTAGAACGAGCGCAGGCCTATATTACTTCGCGGCAAAGATGGCTTCGCCAAGACACTCAGCCCTGGCGAGCTGGATAACCGGCTGGTCGAACATCGTCGGCCAAGTGACACTGGTTTGCTCTATAGATTTCACCGTGTAAGACGAATCGCTTCACTCCTGTCCTGTTCACAGATGAATAGCGACCAACGCTTACTCACATTATATAGTGCCCAATTTATCTCTGTAGCGCTCTTCGTCGGCTCGGACGGAGCCATTAACCTCGGCACGGGGGCGCAGTACGGTATCCTCTGGGCACTGGTCCTCCTCCATGGAGTCATCTCGTCCTTCTGGACGAGAATCCTCGCAAGACTGAACGTCTTCTATGCGCTCTTGAACTGTACGTCATTGTCTACTCCTTGCTCAATACGATGACTGAGTAGGCGGTGGCCAGTGGGCACGTCGATCGCTGTCATAGCAGTTTTATGCAATTATGCGCGGACAGACGGGGTGTCAAGGGAGGTCGCGTTCACGAAGTATGAGAATAATACTGGGTGGAGCAGTAGTAAGTCGAGTGTTCGTTCATGAGAAACAGGCTCTGACCTTCTCAGATGGATGGGCGTTTTGCCTGTCGTTCCTGTCGTCCATGTGGACACTCACAGGTACATTTACACGACCTCTCTCTTTAACAATAATCGCTAATGAGTTATCCGACAGGCTGTAGGTAGTCAGCTCATCGTCATGCAGCCTCACTCACAGAACTCACCTTAGACGACTCTGCTGCCCACGTCTCCGAGGAGACTGCAGACGCCTCCCGCGCAGCGCCGAGAGCAATATTTGCCGCGGTGCTCATGACGATGTTCAACGGCTGGCTCATCCTGATCTCGGCGTCCTTCGCCATCGTCTCCGTACCCGACCTGCTCGCATCGCCGCTTCCACTTCCCATGGCGCAGTTATTGCTGGATGCAGTAGGGAAGCACGGGATGCTTGCGGTGTGGAGTCTGATTCTACTAGTCCTAGTGAGTCGCTGTGCTCTCTATAAGGATACTTGATTGTGTTGAGTGATGTGGGTTGTAGTTTATGGCCGGAGCATCGCAGACCGTTGACGCCTCGAGAGTCGTGTACGCCTTCGCCAGGGACAATGCACTGCCGGGGTCTAGGTACTGGAAGAAAGTCAACAAGTATACCCAGACACCCGTCAACGCCGCGTGGTTCGTTGTCGTCTGCGCAGGAATTTGCGGGCTCGTGGGCTTTTCGAGCGCGGCCCTATCCTCTCTGGCAGGGTACGTGTGCCTCCTCTGACCTAGCCCTCCAAAACGCTTTCGGCTGAGTGATACTCAGGGCCTCGACGATCGGTCTGTACATATCATACGCCACGCCGATATTCTGCAGGATCACGTCCGGCCGCGACAAACTGAAACCGGGTCCCTTCTCTCTCGGCGTCCTTGCCGTCCCTGTCGGTGCCATCGCGGTGGCGTGGGTGGCATTCATAACCGTTGTGTTGATGTTCCCGAGTTCGAGCGTACCCAACGCTGAGAATATGAGTACGTTTCTTCCATTCTTCACAAGAGGGAAATTGGACTGACGGTGCCGGTGAACGATAGATTACGCTGTGGTGATTATCGTTGGTATCCTCGGCCTTGCTGCCGTTTGGTGGGTCGTGAGCGCCCGCAAGTGGTTCAAGGGCCCTGTTCCTAACGTGGACTCTCGAGACGGAAAGGAGAGCGAGGATGACGCCTCAGAGGCGTGATCTTGGGCCACGAGATAGGACTAGTCGCCAGTATGTAATGCTGAGCATAGACGGGATGCATCCGTCGAGACGAGTTCGTGCCCGTATTCGATACTGTCGAGAAAAGAATGTACTGAAGACGATGGCTGGACGAGTGATCGTGGCCTTCCTGATAATAAAGCTTTAGGTCTGGCAGCGTCTCATCGGTTCAATGGGCTCCTTCGTCGTCTCATTCGCCAGATTGTGCTTCGGGGGGGTAGGCGAAGGAGCTGGAAAGTGCAAAAAAATCTATCCCAGTGCTTTTCGGCCTCCGGGTCAGTGTAGTGCGAGTGAACGGAGGAAGTGTCTATGCTGACAAGAACCCGACCGGCAAGTGAGGTTGAGTCAACGCGGCAACACTGTAGTATATCTCCCACCGAGAGATAGCCAAACTGCCTGTCTCGCATATGGTTGTGCCTGGTTCATCTATTCTCGCCTTCGGAGCTAGCGAGCGTTCATAGAGAGGAGATACTTCGGTCGCTGATTGTGGCGTTTTGGTCTTCACCTAAGATTAGACAGAATATACAGAAGGCATATAAAGTTTGACATACGATTGATTCTTGCATGGAAGTGCAGAGTACGCACACAATATCGACTTGATCTTTTCCTATCATCACAAGTTAACGAGTCATATGTTGCGTTCATGTGCCCAGACTCCCAGGGCTATCCCGGCCTTGGACTTGGACCGATGTCGAGGTTATTCGGAAGACGGCAGCTGGAGGCTTGGAATTCCGACATATGAGAGATGACGGCACTCTCGACTGCGCATTATTGATTTATGAGTCGGATGACTATACTCGCGCACCGGGAAACCTCTTCAAGCAGCCTAGTAATCAAAGCGATACCATGCATCGAGGATGAGCTGATACTGCCGTTCCAATGGATTGTTTCCTCGAACTGACCTCTCTGACTGGATCGTGGAACGACTCGGATTGGATGAGTGGCAATCAACCTACTCGGTAGCACTGCCACGATTACCATACAAAGCAAGGCTCCGGATCCACCCGGTTGGCTTTCCCATCGTGCTCTCGGGAGCTGTCACTGTCAAGAGGACGACGTTGAACGCGGGCGTACAACTGCCCGTCGAGGCACAGGACTACGATGCTCATTGCCATGGTTTGGTTACTTATGGTGATTCACGAAGTTAATATTGACGTGAACTTTTAGATATGCGTAGTTTGGGGGCAATAACGCATAATATTGTCCGAGGCACTTATTATTAACAACTGTATCAAAGAGGTATCATGATTGGACGAATGACAAGGCCTTCTCCATGAAATTGGCGCCAGATCAAGTGCACTAGTGGTGATCAGCTGTCAAGATCTGTTCCTCGTCTGCGGATTTACTATGGGAAGAAGTCGCGGACATGGTGCTCTACCGACAACTTTCGCTGTCCCTGAATGTACTTTGGCCTCTTTGAGACGTCGGTACTCCCCTGCCCTTGAGTGGCAGTGTAACTCTGTCCTCGGTCCGTCAGGTTCTTTCTTGTCTGCCTGACAGATGAATGGACGTATGTCGCGGTTGAACTCGTGAAACACTAAATTGTACCCAGAATCGTGCATATGTATCGGGACTGGTGAGTAGCCGTTATGGGACCCTGTGAAACTCGATGGCTAATTGGCTTACCGAAGGCCCAGCCTAGCTCTCCAGTAACCCGTCTTGTCGGTATAAAAACCAGAAGATGGCCGGGACAAATCCGACATCTTGCGCCGCCAAGTACCCACTCGTTTTCACCCACTTCTCCTCACACAATACAAGGTAAGTTACCAAGTTTGCGGATTCATGCGCCTGACGTGATTTCCATTTGCTCCTAGTCTGCAAAAATGTGCCTCGGCGAAAACAACGCTGACCACGCATCTCACTACATTAACGCCCAGCTTGGCGCTTTGTACGAGAATGCGATCCAATGCACCCAGCGCCAGGAGTCTTCGCATCTGAAGGCTTACGAACGTGTCCGTTATGACTTCGCGCTCGCTGAGTGGTTCTACGCTCCGAGGCACAAGAGCTCCGTGGCAGCGGTCGAGGATATGCTATTCGCCGCTGAATTTGACCGGCCCAACCTCGAATTTATTTGCAACCACGAAGCCGTCATTCACCTCAGAATTCACCGGGGTCACATGAATCTCGACTTCGCCAAGGCTAACCACCCAGGCTTTATCCCTAGCCGGTACGTGATAAGCATAACAGTACTCTAAAACATCTTGATGAACAGCGTAATGCTCAGGGACCGCAACGTCAGCCTTGACGACGTCGATGTTTCCTTCCGGGTCCGCTTCGTCGTCAGTGGAATCCAAGGCCACACGAAGAAAATAGGCAACGGCATCCATGTCATCAAATTGATGGTCCTCGATACCCTCAGTGAGGATATGTCGTCTTCGACGAACGCTACCTATCACTGACGCTCAATCGCAGAGCCCCGCTTCGTTACGACGTCTGACTCTCACCCAGTTGCCCGTGAGGCTCTCACTTTCTACTTGACGAGGTACCTCGAGTACATTCGCGAGGCGGGGTACCATGTCTTCTACTCCTTGCCCGACTGGGACAACGATGGCCATCCTCATAGCCTCGAGATCGACTTTTCCGCCTTCACAGACGTCAGGCACCTTGACTTCGAGGGTGTCGATTTCCGCGGCGTCTCTATCGAGACCATCAATACTCACCTATCCAAGGTCTGGCTTGAAGCGGCGATGATAGTGGAGAGAGAAGAGACACATTTCGACTACCACTCGGTCTGCTTGGCCGAGTACCGCAGCACCTGGACCGACATTGGCGACCTCCAAGAGCAGTTCTGTATCAGATTTGACGCGCCGAAGGTCAGGATCCTGTGTGACACGGAAGCTGTCCTCTACTTTAAGATCTCCGAGCTTGCCTTCTTTGCAACGGATGATTTCACGAAGTAAGCAGCTTGTCTTGCGCGCACGGCTCAGCGCTCTGACATCTCAGCAGGGAAGCACTACATGTCTTCCACAACTGGGAGATTGCGTTCTTTGTTGACCTCGTCTATGAGGTCAACAGTGAAGGAGTTATCGTCAACATCAAGTTCGACTTCGATAGTAAGATATTGTTTCGCCATGCCCTTCATCTTCATTGTCTTAACCGTCTCATTTAGCTCGCCGCTTCATCGAGCACCTCTGCATTTACGGAGAGCATGACGTGAATATCGACCTGTTCGACGAGTACCATGCTACCCTGATCCACTTCCTCGACCACTACTACTTCCGAATTATCCAGGAGGCGTCTCGCCACATTATCTACACGCACTCGACGACCGTCATAGTCAGGGACGGCTTCGAAGATCATGACCACGGCGTCTGGGGAGAGGTCGACCTCAGAAAGCACAAGGAATCCATCACGATCATTAACGAGGAGCGCATTACGAAGACGTACATGCACGGCTTCGACTACATCCAAGCGATCACTCAGACGTCCGTCGTCGAGTACTTCGAGAGCCTCTGGAGGCAAGCACAAGGAAGCAAGGTGCTGGAGCATCTGGCTTGTCTTGTGAAGTGGTCGTATGAGAAGAACTTCGAAGCGACCTTCGGAGCTATCCAGGTCCGCCTTTTGTCGAGCGAGAAGGCTATCATCCTTGTGTCACTTCAGGAAGGTACGATGGTACCCTTGCGCGGCGGTGCTCCATATACTGCGTACGTCTTCCGTTTCTTGTCGCCAAGTATGAGACAGCTTACCTGTCTACGATTAGCGGCGGGTCTCATGGCTTTGATAAATGGGTCTTGGCCTTTGAGGTCGATATCAAGTTGGTCGACCATGAAGACATTGTTAAGCACTGCGGTTCTTGGGTAACGAGGTTCAAGGACTCGCCTGCTGGCAAGTTCCACGGAGGACAGGGCCACATTCATCTGCAACACATCGTGTTGGACCTGACTAGTAAGCAACTTTCAACCACGTCAAAGCGATGTTACTGACTTTTGCACATAGCCGCCCAGTTCGTGCATGGGCTGTCCCATTTCGGCGGGATGTATCTTGGTAACAGGCATGCCATTGCCCTGGTGCAGTCTGCAATCCACTACGTGAAGCATGACTACTTCCAGGTCTTGACACTGCACGGCCATCACATCCTGTACACAATTCCTGTCTGGGGTTCCCGTCTCGACATGCCGGCCTTTGGTCTTACTTCCGTAAAATTCCACATCTACTCCAAGGTGACGTATACTCGCGATCACGTCTGCGGCCTCCGGGAAGCATTCCAACCCGTCATTATGATGATCGGCATGTGCGACTTCCGCGAGTGGCCTGCTGGTTATCTCGAGTACAGTGCCGAGTGGATCACCTGGACTATCATCAGGGACGCTCCCTCGCTCTCTTACGGCACTGTCTGCATTGCTAGACGTCTCTTCTTTGAGGAGCGGCTTCTCAGTATCCTTTCGAAGGTCAACCAGAGCACGACCATCATCCCGACCTTCTCGGGTGTTGAAGGCGGCGAATGGATCTTGCAAGTGGCTACATGGGCTGAGCACGAGAGGAAGCGCAATAGCAACTGCGACTGGCAGCTCGTGCAGGAGTCCGCTGATGCCTTGGAATACAAGTGGGATATGGGAGATGAGTGGAGTTACGAGCACCACAGCATGTCACAAGACTCGAAAAACGGAATCTACTGGGTTCGCAGTACGTGTTGCTCTTTCTCATATCTACCAACTGGATCTTGATTTCGTGTCATGTAGGCCACACTCACAACGACCTGTCTATTCCCACTGCCTTCAAACATGGCGGTTTCGAGATCAAGGTCAAGGGTACTGTTGTTCTCGAGATCGGTTTCAAGAAGCCCGGCAAGGAGTGGAGGTAAGCAATTGTTCTGAATACTTGTGTCGATCGTTGTAATGACCGCGCATCACAGTACCAAGGCTGTTGCCAGCTGGTCGACTATCGTGGCGTTTGTGACTGAGGGCAGCGGCCTCGGAGTCAAGGTCTCGGGAGAGACCCGGCCTGTCATCAACACTACGCACGTCCACAGCGAATTCATCAACACGCGCTTCACAGCTCTGCAGAAGCTGCTCGAGACTCATCTCCCATCCAAGATCGACCTGGTCGAGCTGTCCGAGGAGCTGCAGACCTCCTTCTGCGGCGACTGGAAGTTCTGTTACCCTGGTCTTGCCGCCTACGGTCTCGTCAACCCCTGCTTCAACCGCCGCGGCGACATCATGTTCGACCTGCGTCCTCATGGCTTCAACCTCGCTCGGCCTACGATTGCTGGCAGACCGGCCGGCGTCCCGACGTCGCCTCGCTCTCGGCCCAACTCTCGCCCCATGTCCAGAGTACCCTCTTCGAGCTTCGGACCAAAATCGCCGTTGTCGCCCGCAACCAGGCCCATTAGTAAGTCCCGCTCCGGTGTATTCGTAGTACTCTGTTTTCTGACATCTTATTCCAGATAGCCCACCTCCGAAGAAGGGCACCCTTCCAGGTAATGGTCCCGCCCCGAGGGTCGACCCGCAAATCCCTGTGGACTTCACGCAGAGGAACCCCGCGACAGCCCCTGCGAACAGTGCGGCCCCTCCTTCCGATAGGAAGGGCGCTCCGGAAACAAACGGAAATGGATCTGCCCCTGCTGCCACTGGCAATGGAGCTGCGCCTGCCGCCACACCCAACGGAGCTGCAACTGGCGCCAGCCCTGCTGGGGCTGCGCCTCCTCCTAAGGCTACCGGGCCCGCTCCAACCGCTGCAGGCAACGGTGCTGCACCCGCTAAGCAGGACGCTCCGGCGACCAAGGCTCCTCCTGCCTCTGCCCCGGCTCCTGCTCCTACTCCCGCCCCCGGCTCCGCTTCTCCGACCACGACCGCTTCTCCGGTGGCGACTGCAGGTTTGGAGGAAATTTGAGGGCCTTTCGGCGACTGTCTTTGGCGATAAAATGTCTCAGATTACTCGGTTTCTGTCGTGTATTCCTTGGTATTCCATTCTTTCTTTTGGCTCTGTATCTCCCACCCGGTATTCCCCATCGCTTTCCGTATTGCTCTGTGATTCGCATAGTCTCTCTCTTTTCGCGTAATCCTGTCTAGGTAATTAGTTTCGTACGTACCGCTCGTTACTAGTGTTCTCATTGGACTCCTCGCATATTGCATTCGTATCGCATTTCTCTCTCAATAATGCGCATTGTGTCTCCTATCGTTTTGTGCTTTGGACATGGACTCGGCTAGTCGCACCAATGTTCATGAATTTTCACCCTGCAACCGATGCATATAACCGGCGGATGAGGGTTGCACTCCTGCATTACTTTGAGCGTCGAATTACTCAGTAAACCTCAATCTAGTCCAGACAAACCAGGAGAATAAGACGTCATCGATAAAATAGTAGAAGACAACACTGAGGACACCAGGATCAGATCTTGTCTTCCTGGGGAGTTCCTCCTACGGCGTCTTCTAGCCTTCTCGCGTCATGGGTTAAGTCTGCCCCTTCAGGTGCGAGGGTATCCACAAGCTCCTCATCTTCCTCCTCAGGCTCGTCTTCGGGTATTTCCTCTTCAGGAATATCGCCCTCCTCGTAGGCCTCTACCATCTCCTCGTCCTCATCAGGTCGCATACGAATGGCGTCCGCTTGGGTGTCCATATCATCAGGATAGCCCTGCGTCGGCAGCACCGCTTGGCCAGTCATCTGCGGGGCCGTAGTTGGTAGAAAGGCAAGCTTCTCTTTTCCTTTCCCTTTTGCTGGCTGTTCCCCGAGCATGGCCTCTCTTGCCTTCCCTCTTATTCCTCCACCGTTTTGCTTCACTCTCTTTTGATGCTCTCGGTAGGCTTGGGCTGGTCAGTTTGGCTTTAAGATATAGAGATAGCCACGGACCGTTCAGTTCGTTCTGGAGCTCAGGCACCATGTCTGCAAACTCCAGAACCTCAAGCGCTTTTAGGACATCTGTGGCGGATATACTCTTATGTTGCTTCGATGCAGCGACATCATGTGCACTGGCATGGTCCGATCGGAACAGACTATCTCATATGCTAGAGGTATACTCACGTTGCAGCTAGCATGATGCCTTCAATGGTCTAGAACCCTCCTAGCTGCGACATAGGGACTTACCCAAGTAGTTGATAAACACCGTTGACCCCTTCACCAGGGAAGTCACCACCTCTTTCTGCAATTTCGTGTTGTCGGGCACCTACAAGGCTCTGATAAGACGTCGCAATCGTGGCCCTTGCATAGCAATGCATACCGCCGACTTTGCGATCTTTGTGACCAGAGTCCTTGGTAGCTCATAGTTTTCTATGCCGGTTGTTGACTCAGATTGGCTTTTAGCCAGATTACTTGTTGAATCTGCACGGGGCATAGCGGCAGTGGCGGAAGGTGAGTTGCACGAATGAGACCCGGTCAATGGGACGAAAGCAAGACGCGTTAAGTGGCGCGTTCACGCGTAACGCGGTAAATTAAAGGTAAGTATTGATTAACTCGAGAAGCGCCTGCGCGTTCGCGCAGGGCAAGTACCTTGCGACTTTCACTTCCTTGTTCGGTAATGGACGTATTAACTGTGTATTCTCGGTGCTCGGACTGTGTACAGTACAGAAGCCTCTGCAATCTGTATGTTGCATCATCTTGCATTTCAGGCCAGCAGACACTGCGCTTCCTGGAGACTTCAATCCAGCAATCTTCCAGCAATACCATGATATAATTTTGAAACAAGAGGACGAGCGATTGGAGCGTCTCGATGAAAGAACGAAGCGATGTGCGTATACTTCCTCTTGACGAACGGTTGACGGAGTGGCGTAAATTGCCAAATATAGACCAGAAAAAATACAAGGACAAATAAGTTGCATATTCGCTAATTCCTGTTTCGTAGAAACAGGTTTGGCCAGCCGACCCCTCCTTCTTTCGCCTGACTAGGAAGGTGCTTGGTCGTGTTTGGTTTTGTGGCAACTGTGGCTAAGATTTCCGTATTAAGGAGGGAATGCACGTTCTGCTCGCGTGTCATCCGGATATGTCCGGGATGATGCGTTGTTACAAGTAAAGTATAGGTCAATCGGGAGAGCTGGAGCATCCGAAGACAGACAGACCGAGAAGAGAGGTGCGGTGGGGGGCCTACTTGCCTTTAAGTACGGTATGCCGCCGTAGTGGGAATTGACTGAGATGGAGGAGGGATTGCGGTGGGGCGTCGGGCGGTGGGGAAGCAGTATCGTCGTGTGAGAGCACTGCTTTGACTGGCGTTGAAGAATGGAGTTTATAAGGGGGCTCGTGGTTGTGCTAGCTCAGATAGGTGTAGAGTATCCTGTCCGTTCCATTTCGTCGGAATTCGATGTGTTGTTTATGTCAGTGAAGATAGTTCGCAGAATATGTCTTGAATCTGTCCTCAGTAAAGAAGGCAGTTCGGTTTGGAGCACGAAGGTTGGTATAGTCCTTCATCGTGCGCTTGATGCGAAGTGCCTTACGTGGGATTAATAAATGTTGATGCTGATACGAGACATGACGTTGGTGGTATTGTTGGTGCCTAATGGAGATGATGCTGCTTAGGCGCACATATGCGGTATAGTTTGAGGTACTACAACGCGCGGTTTTTTATGAAGCTGCCAATACGATATAACATTCTGAAGCAATGACGCGTTACAAATTGTATATACAGGAAACATAGTCTAGTTAGATTGCGCATTAGTTGTTCGGAAACCTTCTGCGGTTTTGTCGCCGTTTTGGTCTGAACGAGGCAGTTTTTGTCAAGGGATAATAATGGCAGGTAGCCAGCCTTTTCCCAATTTGGTTGCAGAAGGAGGCGGTTATGTGGTCGGGTTCGTTGGGGTCGCCGTCCAGGCTTTTGTGTATACCGCAGCTTCGAGAGTGGATGAGATATGAAAACAGCATTATCCTCGCATGAATGGAGACTCACTGGATAGTGATATGATTGGTGTAATCCCATAAATTCCCTTGCCAGTAGAGTACCTCGAGCAAACCCTCCTCGGCTTTGTGTCGCACATCCTGCTGAGATTTGTGGATGTCTCCCCAGATGAAGCTAAACGGGCCATGCGTTTAGCATCCGGTATGTTAAAAAGACTGAAAAAGAATACGCACTATGGAGCGGGCATACTAGAGGGTATTGCTGAGTGAGGGAACGCGGTATTGAGGTGTCGTGGGTGGTAGTGAACACCGGTGGGTTAAAAGCCGTCCAGGGACCGAGTGGTAGGCGTGCTATTTCTGTCAACTGAATGGAGAAGTGATGGCGTGCGGTGTGTGTTAGTACATACTTTGGTTGATTTAGCTGACTTACGGCCAGGTTGCCTTCGGATTGGGGAGCGCAGGAGCGTAGACAGGTCGTTTACCTGGGGAGAATGGGGACTACGGAGTGGCGATAGTAAACGGTGTTGTTGAGTGAGGGATGCGGTCTTGAGGTGTTGTAGGCGGTGGCGAACGTTGGTGGGTTAATAGCCACCCAGAGACCGAGCGGTAGGCGTGCTATTTCGGTCAACTGAATAAAGAAGTGATGGCGCGTGGTATATGGTCGTACGTACTTTGGTGGATTTTGGTGACTCACGGCCAGGTTGCATTCGGATTTGGGACCGCAGGAGTGCAGAGGGGTCGTTGACCCGGAGAGAATGGCCACTACGGAATGACGATAGAAAATGGTGTTGTTGAGTGAGGGATGCGGTCCTGAGGTGTCGTAGGCGGTAGGGAACGCTTGTGGGTTAATAGCCGCCCAGAGACTGAGCGGTAGGCATGCTATTTCGGTCAACTGAATAAAGAAGTGATGGCGCGCGGTATATGGTCGTATGTACTTTGGTGGATTTTGGTGACTCACGGCCAGGTTGCATTCGGATTTGGGACCGCAGGAGTGCAGACGGTTCATTAACATATAAAAAATGTAGGAGTATGGTGAAATTAGGAATAATGACAAGGGGACGATGTTGGGGAATAGGGTGAGCGGCAACTGAAGGCTGGTGCTTGGATAACGCCCAGTATCCGAGCGGTAGGCATGCTATGTGTCGATTGAAGTGAGACGTTACCGGGAATTTGGTATGCACCATGGTCAGTGTTGTCGGATGCAATTTATGGTAGCATCCTGTTAAATACCGAGTGGATGCAGCATAACCTGTATGCGTGGTTTGCGTTAATGTAGGATATTAGGAGGAAATAGTGAATATACGTATACACAGTAAGGTGACAAGGTTAGGTTGCCCCGTGAACGGCAGCCAAAGGCCCAGCATTAGGCATGCCATCTGTGTATATCATAATTCAGAAGTAATGATTTTCAGGTTTCGGGACAATAAACGGTCAGTGACTTTGATTGTCTTACAGTCGTACCGTCATGGTATCCTGATTGGCCGCTCAATGATGGGGGTGGCGGAGTGTTTTGACCCGCATCTACATTCAAGTAACTGCAGCAGGCGTGATGTACGAGGGATATATGTCGCCTTTGGAGCGACATTGGTGGTTTGTATGCAAGTACCAGGTTGTTTCATCAGTAAGACAGCGATGCAGAGGGGACGTACATCGTACATTCCTTGTTAAAGAGGTGGTATGGGTGAGTGGAATATTGTGGCCGAATCTTTGGATTGCGAAAACAGAGCGTTGACGATAGGGTGATAAGATCACGTGTGCCGTATTGTTGTTTGTTACCTTGGTTGTACCTACGCGTAAGAGGCTTAGGTCGTCCTTTTTTGGTGGCGGTATTGTGCGTTTGTTTACCCTGTATGAGCGTTGACTTATGGGAGGAGTATTATGCAATACTGCATCCCGGATAGGTGGGTGGCATCGGTGATGGCTTGGAGCTATCTCAAAGTAGAAGCGGAATGCTTAATACATAGGTGGCATTGTCCGCTAAATGAGTGGGTGTGAATCGCTGTGCATTTTGTTTCATGCGGTATCATGTCCTGTAATGGTATATGACTTTGGGATAAGGCAAGCTTTTGTGTGGCCTGGGTAAACTTGTTGCAAAAGAGTTTTTGAGGTGTTAGTCTCTGATGTTTGGCATAGATGAGGCCTTGAGGTGCGATGTTTCTTAGTGACACTAAGGCTCCGAAACTTGAACAGAATTAATCTGAATTGCGTGCTGAGGTCACAGCAAATAACACAGCGGACCTTCCCAAGAGGGCCATTGCCACGAGGATTGCATCTCCGTTGGCGAGTGGTTGGAATGGGAGAGAAAGATGTTGACTGACGGAGTCAACTCTTCGAAGCAATAGGCCGGTGATGTGGCGTGGTTGGTACTGCGCTACCATTTTCAACACGACACGCTTCCTTTTGATAGTGTCCAATGAACATGGCCGATCATACATGACCATTGAGCATTTGCATTACTATTACGTCAAAGGAGATACATGAGTACATGTGTGATAGGGATAACGCTGTGATGGCCGTTTGCATTAGGAATTGGAGACTCAATGAATGTCCGCTTTGAATATGAAAGCACAATAACGGTGCACATCAAAAGCACGTGACTGGGCTACTTGCGAGTGGGTGGATACCGCGCGTTATCTTCAGAGAAGCGGCTAGTACCCGAGCTGTGTGGCATAGGTTTTGTCGAGGTGAGGTTGGTATAATACTGGTGCAATACGTACCTTGTGAGATCATTATGAAGTATCACCTCCAGTATGGCATAGCCTTTGTCTGGTTCTGCATAATCGATTTGGAATAATCAACCGATCATGCATGTTATTGATGTATACGGTTATTAGATCGCGAAGTAGGTTGCTGTCGTAGTCAAGTCGGCATGCCTGGTATTGACCGCAAAAGGTACCCGGTTGTGCTGGATTCTAATTTTAGTTGAATACTATTTTTAGTATATTCGCGTCTCGTGCCTTTGGTGTGGCCGTCTGATTTTATCTCGCTTCAGATGTTTAGGTCGCTGTCTCCGACCCACGTACATATGCCTCGGGACTGTCAAATTCTAGTGACTGAGGGCAGGCGCATGTGTTGTGGTCTATTGTTTTGTCATTAGCACCATGCGTGCTCATTAATATCGCCGCATTGAAGGTGTGTGGTAGCGGTATGTGAGCCATTAGGCCGCAGCTCCGGGTACGTGACATAGCGCTAATGGCTTCACGATGGAGAAATACACCGTGGAGCCATACTTGGGTATGTACTACCGGATTCCCGAAATGCCTGAGGTGAAAATGCTTGCGGAGATCGGTAAGTACCCAAACTTGGAGAATAAGGTGCTACGAGTGGGCTTAAAGTGGAGTTGGGAAGTGCTCGTGCAGATATACCGAGTAATTCTTTCGGTGGGTGGGTATCAATCCTTGTACGGTATTTCGCTATGTTGATCCCCTGGCAGATGTTGGTATTGTACTTACTTCTTAGGTTTGCAGTAAGTCGTGGGAGAACTCGATGCCTGTTACAGTTGGTTTCTGAATGACAGTAATAGTTAATGGAGTGTAGGCATGATAATTCTGGACTATGCGCTTGTTTCTCGAATAAGTTGGGCACATATTTAGCTAGGATACATCACTGGTGTTGCCGTCCAGGCGAGTGGGCCTCGAGGTAAGCTCGACCTTGATGACCGAGTTCATAAACTCGTTGCTACTCGGTGTATCGAGCCGAAGCAAGTTAATCACCATTCAAGCTCCTTATTTTTGCTCAGACAATCTGATAGGTCGCCGCTGAGCGTATGACACTTGGCATTTCAGCACGATGCAACCCCCCTCTATATTTATCTCCAGGCGGGTTTTCTCTATATCTAACTGGCTGTTTTGTGAGGCCCAATATCATCGGGGGCACGCGAGTTCCCTCGAGGACTCGCTTTGATGTAACTCGGGAAACAAGTGGTGTCCGAGTTACCAATTCAGTTCGATTCGATTCGACTCGCGGCAACACTACACATCACTGCTTTGCCTCTCGCTGATTCACTCAATTATGCCAAGGTGGGTGCCGATATTGCTGAGTGTTTGGTGCAGCGTGGTTTGTGTTTACATCAATTATTAATGCGCGGCTGATCGTATGATTGCATGATCGTATACAGAATTCCGATATTTATGGGCTGCGTACTTAGTCTCATCATGTTTCATCAGCATGGCGACGGACGCGAGTGGCGTGCAATCCTGGTTGATCGCAACGCCACACTACACGTGGCCCCTGCCCATATATGGCTCCGGCATTTCCGTTCTAGTCACATCTCGGTTCGCCACCACTGCTTCGGTGTCACTGTCTCTTCTATTGCTTCACACCCGTTGTCACCCGTTCGTGCTTTAAAGCTAACGGGTTTCCGGTTTGTATCGACATTTTTCTCTTTTCCCCCGCTCTCGTTCCTCGCAATATACGCTGAGGTTCCGTTCTGTTCGCGTGTTCTGAGTGTAGCCCGCGCCTGCAGGCTTCCACTTTTTTTTGAACGTCGACCTCTGCCTCTATTCGTACCTCTGTTACCTCGCCGCTACTCGACTGTCCCGCTGTCTCTCGAGGTCGCTCTCTGCTGAAAGGCACGAACACATGACGAAACCCGCACAGACCTAAAGGGGAACAACAACCACAAAGCGTAGCACCAATCCCTTGGTGCTAGATGGCTGCGAGGTCCGGGGCGACGAAGGGTATAATAGACGTTCGGAGGGAGTCAATGGTAAGGATAGGGCCGAGACCACCAACCACAGTGCGACGTATACTCTAACGAAAAATGCGATCAAAGCTAAAAATAGAATGCGATCAAAACGCGACCGCGCGCGACGTCGCGCACTCTAGAAGCAGAATACACGCGCTAATTAAAAATAGATGTAGATGCTAAAAATAGAACAACGCGAAAACGGGAAACTCTGGTGTCTGGCGGACACAGACAGCAGCAGCGACGGAAATCGGGAACAACAGCGCAGCGACGAGAGGCAGCAGATAGTGGACGCAGTAAGCTCAGAGAGATAAGAGACGCAGAGTTGAGATGGGAACAGTAGAATTGCGCAGGGAGGCAGCGACCTAACCTAACCTAAGGCCGAAGCTAACCTGGGGTACAGTGTCAGAAAGTCCGACTTAAGTATACTATGGAGAAAATCAAATAAACCGAGTCCCATATGCTAACAAACTGAAACTACTCCTGAAAATGATCCATCACAAACCTCAGACAAGGGGGAACAATCTCCGTACACTACAGTGACCATGTGCAAAGGTGGGCGCATACCAAAAGGAGCGTGGGAACGCGCACAGCGCCGCATCAAAAAGCGCTGATGGGCCGTGTGGAGGCCGCGCCGGTGCCCGCAAGGCACGCACAGCCTCGGAATTGACTCGAAACTTGATGGACAGCATATGCAAAGGCACCACCGAGGCAGCGCAGCACCGCCGTGCAACACCGCCGCTGTCGGGAGGGTATTGCCACACCGCCGTGATGGCTGGGATGAGCACGCGCGCTTACGTAAAGCAGTGGAGCGGTTGTCGAATGAGATCGGAGAGTCGTCGGGAATTGCCGGAAATAATGAAAAGTCCATAGAAACTCGAGTTTTGCTCGTAGCGCAACGGCGCGGATACGCTCACTCTCGCACAGAGCGTGGGAATCTGCGCAAATAGCCTGAAAATGCGTTTTCGGAGACCAGAGCCACGTAGAGGCGTATCACCGCGTCCCTCAATTCCGCCGCTCAGCCGTCCGAACCGTTTACCGTCACCACCGTTGCCGTTCTGTATACCGTCAAGCTGGCGCCCACTACTCGTGCCGCGACTGCTGCCAAACTGCCCCACTCTGTACCGCCGAGTACGAACCGTTCTGAAAGTCCATTGTCCCCCCTACCATCACCACCTCCACATTCATCTTCCCCATCACCCATACGCTCCCCTTCTCCCAAAACCTCCTCAGACGACGAACGCCCACCCCCTACTCGTACGAAAATGGCTCCGAACACTGTTCTCAGACTCGCTACGGCTTCCGTCGAACAGAGTTCTTCCAAAAACGCGCCGGTACTCCTCCCCGGCGACCTTACTCCAGCTGTCCTCCACGACTGGCGAGAATCCTGCAAAGCTTACTGTTATAATCAGAAGGACCTCAAACCAGACGATTACGTCAGGAAGGTGGCCTACGGTATGCGCGATCCCCGTCTTCATAACTGGTACCGGGCGAAACGCACAGCAATCAACGCCATGTCTCTCGAAGAATACATCAAAGAGATGAGTGCCAGATTCCTCCGCCCTGGCTGGGAAGATGACCATCACGACGCCCTCCTCCTAGTCACTCAGGGCGATAGCACCTTCTGGGACTGGGCGAACCACATCCAATCCGAAAACACCACCCTCTTCGATACCCCGCGCCACCTCTCCGATGCCGACCTCCGCAAACACCTCAACACTCACATGAACCCTGAAACAAAGATCCTATGCAAGGACGAGAAGGTCAACAGCATCGTTCAATTCGAAGACTGGCTCGAAAGGGTGCGCGTCCTCGACGAGCGCCGCCAGGCTGAAGAATGTCGCCTCCTTCGCGTCCTCCAGAAGAATAGGTTCTCTAACAGGTCCACTACTACCCCCGCTACGTCTTCTATTACCCCCTCTTCCGCTAGCCGTCCGTCATCCGCCACTACTAAAAGAACTCCTCTACCTAAGCTCACTGACGACAAGAAGGCCTTACTCAACAAACACCACGGCTGCTACAAGTGCCGTCGGTTCAACGTCAATCACACGTCGTCCTCGTGCCCTAATGGCTTCCCAAATGCCGAGAACTACAAGATGCTGACTGACACGGATGCCACCCGCGCGACTCGAGCCCCCGGTGGACAGCCGAAGCCTGCACCCGTCGCCGCCGTCGTCGAAGACGACTCCGAGGATATCATCGCTGCCATCGTCATGCCCTCCGCTGTATACGATGACGACGAACCTGATACCGACGAGTGCGTACCCATATCTCTACCTTTACTCCATCACTAGTGGTCACTAGTCTTTATATATAATTTACCACAACTGTGGTGAAGTCATATACACTACTTTAGTAGTCCTTATATGATATG